>VWZP01000227.1:53020-453811 GCA_013396995.1 Dicaeum eximium
TCCAGCCGTGCCCGCCCGTGCCTAAGGCACCCCTCTCCCGTCCCCTCGCGTCCTCCTCGCTGTGCACCCCCTGCTCTGCCTGATGGAGACAGCTCCTGACGGGGATAGGGAGCTTCCCAGGCTGGAACCAGGGCAGGGCGGCTCAGAGCCTTTCCCGGCACCGGGTGCCTCCGGTGCAGCCGCTGCCAGGGGGCCGTGACAGCCCTTCGGGGCTTCCATCAGAGGTGGCTTCTTCTAGCGGCACTGTCTCCTGGGGGAATAAAGTGCCGCCAGGCAGAGATGCGGGCTGCGATGGATGAAAATGAATTCTAGGTCAAACATAATTGCACTTTCCACCCCCTTCAACTCTCCCGCCAAAAAAAAAAAAAAAAAAAAAAAAAAAAAAAAAAAAAAGCGTCAAATCCTTTCGTTTGTAATCCCGGAACCTGGTCTTAATGCAGGAAAACACTGCGAGGTTTTAAGTCAGTGTATTGTGGCATAAGTTTAAAAGCCTGTTAAGGTGAGTAAGGGCTGTTCTTGAACCTTGTCACCTTGTCCCAGGGCCGACTTTGAGCAGGGAGAGTTTGGCTGAGCCTCTGCAAATGGGTTTTGCAGGGGCTCCCTCACTAGGGGGGTGCTCGCTCACCTCCCACCCCGTCAGAAAGCCGGGAAGATTCTGGCAGAGCAAGGATTTCTAGAACCAGGCTGTTAATCCAGCAGGGTTTTTACTGCAGGAAAGATTGAGAGGGTCGCCAAAAATACCCAAAACAAAAATAAAAACGCCAAAAAACCTGACAGACAAAGATCATTACAGAATTCAGTATGGAGAAAACATGTATAAATTCTTACTTGCTCACAGGCAAGAAGCTGAGAGCAAAGGAGTCACAGTGGAGAAACCAGACCACATCTTGATGTTCTCTGCCCCATCAGAGAAAGGAAAGGCTATTCAAGTAGCAATGTTAACGATAGGGGTAGTTACAGCTTGTGCTGGGGTATCAATGACTGTAGTAGAAATTATTTTTGCTTGGAACTAGGTGTAGTTGGTTCCCATGGGAAGTGCCCATTGGCAGGTGGAGAGCAGTCAGTGAGTAACAGTAAGCTCTAAGAGCATCTTCTGGTTCAACTTCTCTATCAAGTTTTTGTAATCTGACAGAACTTTGCAATATGAAAGAAATATCTGAATACTTCAGAGGATTTGCTTCAAAAGCATGTTTCTGATCTGCCCTTGAACATTAATGTGGGTCGTGCCTTTCTAGGCCAAAAGTAAAGTATAAAATCAATGTCTTAATTATTATATTTTTTTTAACTAAAGAAATATTAACTTTCTATTGCCTTCAGTGGTCTACCATTAGGACCATGGTAAAAAGATATTAAATAGCATAGATTATGTTAAGACTTTTGCCAACAAGATGTGTATCCAGCTGGCCTGGCCAGGATTGTTTCTGTGCTGCACAGGAGAAGGGATTTGGCAGTGGAGTCCTTGCAGCAGCTCTGGGTCCTCTTGACTGGCAGTGACAAACTGTACAACCTGTAGTAGTTATCAGATGTTAGGATTGTAATTTGGGTCAAAATCTTGCTTTCTTCAGGCTCTGTAGATCTTAGGCCACATTTCTAGCCTCCTGTCCAGGTTTTTTTTGGTTAGGTTTTTTTTGTTTGTTTGTTGTTTGTTTTTCTGTTATTGCATGTGCCCTTGAAATATATGTTTGCAGTTTGTTCTCCTGAGCAACTAATAGAAAAAGAGCTGGTATATGTGATAAAATGCAATCTTGCTGCCATCTTCATTGTATTACAACAAAGGACAGTCATCTGGGCTTTGATTTTTCCAACTTCAAGACTTTTAGTCTTCACATAATACATTTCTTAATTTTACTGCTGGGAATAGTGTTTTGGAAACAATGTCCTATTTTTTCAATACAGGGCTTTTAACCTTGTCACCCCTTTAACCCTTGTTTTATGTTTTGGTTTTAGTGGCTACACACACATTTCCAACCATAATAACTCCAATCTTAGCAATTTTGTTGCTAATTTCTTCACTCTCAAATGGCAATGCCCTGTCTTCCTGCTGTGGAAGCGCATCCTTAAGAGCTTCAGATGACATTAAACCTCAGCCAGCTTAGGCAGCACTCCAGATTGTTGGCATGACACATCAGTGTTACCAGCTCCCGTGTCTCTTTCCCATAGTGCCTGATGAAATGGAAGAAGATGGGTCAAATGAAGGGAAATAACAGCTCATGTTCCTGTAATCTTCTGCCATCAGTTGTACAGCAGTGCTCACCCCATTAACTTCAGCCTTATTTATCCTACTTTAAAATGTTATAGAAAAATCAAGCCCGTATGATCTCTTTTGAATGGTTTTTATTATTTATAAGTCTAATGCTCTCTAGTTATAAACCAGATGATCAGCTGGAGAATTCAGTACAAATTTACTGGCCTAAAGCAAGTTTTAGTCCGTTGCATTTTAAATTTAAAAAGGGAGATGCAACAAAATACATATTGTAAGATTAACTTTCACAAAGCTAAATTTAGCAAATAGGTGCTCCAAAATATCAAGGCTAGTGCTGCTTTCCAGTAAGTACAATTGAAACACCTGAAAAACTAAGTAATATACTTTCTACTTATTTTGGAGATATAAATTTCTCCTGTAAAGGCAATATTTACCTGTCTGCTGTGAGCTAACAGGGTTTTTTTCTAAGAATGCCTTAGCCATATTTCCTGGTATAGCCTATCTACACTGCAAAGCTTTGGCAAGACAGTTCTTTCTGCACTTAAGCATCCAGGTAAACCAGAGTTATGAAATGTTTGCCTCTGTTGGAAGATGATTAGACAGACAATGTATGCCAGGGAACATCAACATATCTCAGAATTAATTTATAATCTTTTTTCTTAGATCATATTTGGAAATAAAATTGCAAGCTTGGCTGCCTGAGGTGGGAAGGATCGTATGTTGGGATCAAGAGCCTGGTTATAATTAAGGTAATTCAAAGAATTACCTGCCTATAAAAGGGATGGCCTTCTCAGTCAGAACTTCCTTCATGCATTAGAAAGAAATATATTAATGTATAAATGAAAGGTTTTGCTTTCTAGATCTTTCCTCCTAGTAAAATACTGCATATTCACTTTGTCTTTTACTTTCTCTACGTGTACCCCTACTCCCAGACTGAGTTCCTATTGAATTTAATGTGGGAGTAAGGTATCTCTCTATCTAGTTGTTTCTTTTTCAACAGCAGAATTATTTCTTTAATCTTCTGTTCTGATGAACAAAGCAAAAAACCTCTCCTTCTACCTTAACAAATACGGGACTTTAAATTATGGAGTGCTCACTGAAATACTTAGGTTTCCTCAGAATTTATCACTGAAACAGAATACTTGCCTTATTTTAAACTCTACTGAGAACAGTGTATTTTTATTAATGTCCACTGCTTAGTCAATCTGATCTTCCCACTGAAATTAAATTGCTAAACTGTTGTTGATATCAATGCTACCAGGATCAGATCAGACCTACATACAGCACAATCAGTAGTTTGGTCATTCTTATATTTGGTTTAGAAGTGAAATGCCATTTTGTCAGTGGATGTCCAAGAGCAGCACAAGAAGAAAATATCTAAATTTAAGATTTAAATTATACTTCAGCCACTGGGATGAGGTGGCTGCTCCAGAGCCAGGCTGAAATGCCTGATATGGACAGAAAAAGAGGGCAGCATGATTGCTTCCTAACTGCTCCTTGCTTAATAACCATCCTTCCCTCTGACTCCTCAGGGTGCTTGGCCTCATCACGACTTAATTTGCGTTTCCACAGATGTGTTTTCATTACATGAAATAAAATAAATCAGTGATCTCTTACACCTCATGGATTTATGTGACTCCTTCAAAGTAGATTTTTCTGTTAACAGACACTAAAAATCTAGACATTTCCTTGCCAAATTTTCTGTGACCTCAGAAAAGGAGATGATTGAAAATGTCTCATCATAAATTACAAAAGGGATTATAACACATTGACAATCAACATAGAAAAAGAATTTAAATGACTGAAACGATCTTAATCAGTGTTTTGCATCTTATTTACTGAAGCACATACAGCATCTGCAGCACTTTAGATCATACCAGAATCACTTCAGATGGGTTCCAAACTTCACATAAATGAAGCTTATCTTAGAAATGACAGCTTTAGAACCAATAATTTCCATAGAGTCTTAGTTTTAGGAAAATTTTGCAGAAAAATATTAAATTCTGTCCTGAATCTTATTTTCTTTCTGTTAAAGCTAATAATAAGGAAAAAAAAAAATTAAACTCTTAAATGTAAGTTTTGTACCTTTTGAATACTTATGCATTTGAAAGAAGGGAACAACAATTCCCTTTGAGTATTTAATTCTTCAAAACAATAATCATTTCTCCACAAAACTTTTAATCATATTTTATCATCACATTTGTTTTAGGCTGAATTTAACTGAAACAGTTTCTTAGATTAGAGAATTTAGACATTATATATATACACCTATAGAGCTGTGCCTTGGAAAAAGACATTTACGTGTATTTTGTAAGCTTGATAAATTCAAGGCATGGAATTCAGAAATACATAACACATGGACCGTCTCACATTGTCAGGCAAACAGAACTAATTCTGTTTCATGTACTTAGTCACAAATAGCAGGTTACATCTGAGCCGTGCAGCCACCTTTCTTTGCCAGAAGTGATGTGTTATCTTTACTTTTTGCTCAGATTTGCTACTAAAAACAAACGAAATCAAGTGGCATAGCAAGGAATGTGCATTTAGTAGCACGAGTCTCAACCACGAGGTGAGACTTACTGTAAACCATAGCCTGTGATGATAAAACAAACTGAGCATAGGAAATCTAAGAATTTCCAATTCCTTATAGAGAGTGGGTATATTACTTTACCTACTTTCATGCGATTTGTACCCAGTACTTTGAGTGACTGCACAGGGTATGAGACCCTGCACCATCTGCTTCAACATCAGGTCCCCTGAATGGCCACTTTCCTTTCCACCCTGCTGCCTACCAATCACCTTATTTCAGTGGAAGTGCTACCACTACCCAGATTTGACTTTCTGGGAATCTATCCCCAAAGAATTATCTTTTTCACATCAGTTCAGTGATCATCAAAGAATTCACACAGTCACTAGTTTGCAGTCAATATCATAAACTTTATCATAATATCTAGAGATATCCCAACCAAACTCACTTATATTTACTGATTACTTGTTAACTACTACATTTAAAACCTGAAGGAATAAAAGAGTGGGGATGTTCACAATATTTTGTTAGCAACATTTAAAAAAATCAACAAAAAACAAACAAACAAAAAACCTATCAATCAAATCAGTCTATAACACAGGGCAGACTTTTTTAGGTTCTTTCTAGGTCCAGCCTGGAAAAGATAAGGATTGGGAAGACCTTATTGCAGTCTTTCAATACTTAAAAAGGACTTACAGGAATGGCAGAAAAAGTGTTTATACCAGAGTCTCTGGTGACAGGACAAGGGGTAATGGTTTTAAACTGAAAGAGGATAGATTTGGATTTGGTATACGGAAGAAATTCTGTGCAATAAAGGTGACAAGACCTTGGAAGAAGCTGTCCAGAGCAGTTGTGGATGCCCCATGGCCCATGCCCCATCCCTGGAAACATTCACAGTCGGGTTGGTAGGGACTTTGATCAACCTGGTGCAGTGAGAGATGTCTCTGCCCCGCCCCCCCTGCCAGGGGGGTTGGACCTTATGATCTTTAGAAGGTCCCTTCCAACTCAAATAATTCCTGTCATTGGGTGTATACAGAATTGGAATTTTTTTGTCATGAAGAATCAGACTATTTTCGTAACAGTATCCCAATTTGAGGTTATGCTAGGTTTAGTCTTCTGATATTTTAGTACAAAATAGTGAGAAAACCTTAAAAAGACAAATGTGAGCATCTTCTACTCCTAGCCCATGTTAAGAAAATAATAGACTGATACTGGCTATCTATGAAGAGATTCTCATCTAAGGTTTTGAGAATTTCCAGACAGTAAAAAAATCACATGCCTGATCAGACTTCCAGAATCACAGAATAAAAGAACCACAGAATTAACTAGGTTGGAAAAGAAATTTGGGATCATTGAGTCCAACCTATGACCTAACACCACACTATCAACTAAAACATAGCATTAAGTGCCACATCCACTCTTTTTTTAAATACCTCCAGGGGCAGTGACTCCACCACCTTCCTGGGCAGCCCATTTCAGCGCCCAATCACTCCTTCTGGGACAAATGTTTTCCTAATGTCCTGCCTAAACTTCCCCTGATGCAGCTTAAGACTGTGTCCTCTTGTCCTGTCACTGGCTGCCTGTGAGAAAAGATTGACCTTCACCTTTCAGGGAGTTCTAGAGAGTGACAAGGTCACCCCTGAGCCTCCTTTTCTCCAGGCTAAACAAGCCCAGTTCCCTGCCACTCCTTGTATGCCTTCTATCCCAGACCCTTCACCAGCCTTGTTGCCCTTCTCTGGATGTGTTCAAGCATCTCAACATCCTTCCTTGGGGGCTCAGAACTGGACACAGCACTCAAGGTGCAGCCTCACCAGTGCCGAGTGCGGGGGGACAGCCACTTCCCTGCTCCTGCTGGCCACACTGTTCCTGATACAGCCCAGGATGCCACTGGCCTTCTTGGCCACCAGGGCACACTGCTGGCTCATGTTCAGTCTGTTGTCAGTCAGTACCCCCAGGTCCCTTTCTGCCTGGCCACTGTCCATCCACTCTATGCCCATCCTGTAGTGCTGCACGGGGTTGTTGTGACCAAAGTGCAAGAGCTGGCACATGATTTCTCTAAACCTCATATTGTTGGATTTAGCCCATCTATACAGCTGGTCCAGGTCCCTCTGCAGAGCCCTCCTGCACTCCAGGACTTGGTGTCATCTGCAAATTTACTGATGGAGGACTTAATCCCCTCATCCAGACCATCAATAAAGATATTAAACAGGATGGGGCCCAGCACTGATCCCTTGGGGACACCATCAGTGAGTGACCCCCAGCTGGATGCAACACCATTCATCACCAGTCTCTGGGCTTGGGTGGACAGCCAGTTCTTAACCCAATGAAGAAGGAAAATGTCCAAGCCATTGCCTTTTCCAGGAGTATGCTGTGTCAGAGGCTTTGCTAAAGTCCAGGTATCCACTTCAGTCATCCATAGCCTTCCCCTCAGCCACCAGGAGGGTCACCTGATCATAAAAGGAGATTTGGACAGTTTGATCAATGGTATTTTAGGAGTCCTCAGTCTTCCCTGTGGAAGTAATAAACAATAAGATATGCTGACAAAATTTTGACACTAGAATTTCCCAATGTGATTCTACTGTGATGTAATGTCTATCCAACAGTAAATTATGCATCTGTTTCTTCATATGGTTGTCTAATTAGGCTTTTGTATTTTGAAAGGGAAAGAATTTTGTTTCCTAAATGCCATGTAATATTTGGTTTGTTTGTTTTAATCAGCATTGAGAGAAACTGCACTGTCCTGACCCCCCTTTTAATCAATTATTATTTCCTTGCCATTTTCCTGTCACCTTGCTGTAACTGCTGTATTAGATTATTAGAGAAGCTGTGGTCTCAACATACTGAGGTGTCAGTCTCAGAATGATCTATGCTTTAAGAAGTCATATCTAAGAGGGGTTATACTGCAGTAAGAGTCAGAATGACTGCTTTATTTTTCACGACTTGAATGATGCAGTGTACTTGGATAGAAAATGGTGTGTGGCCTATCAGCTACTCATTAATAACACTATTTGAAGTCAGACATCTCCTTCTTTTTCATTCTTTACACTCAATTTCCAAATAAGTGCCCAGTTTAAATTTCCAATTTGCAGTTAAGGGTTTGAACACAGTGCTGGAAGTACGGGGTGCTGTGTACATTCTGGTACTTGAGAAGCAAGACATAATTCCAGGTTCATACCCACTGTAAAAACATAGAACTGTTGCAATATAATGTAAACAAAAAGAATGAAGAGCAAACAGGTCTGAACATCTGCTGTGGTTATCAGGGCCATAAGTTTCACTTGAGTATATATTTAAAATTAGTCATACATCAGACCTCTTCTAGGGAAAGACTAATGGTAATAATTAAGCTGATAATGCAGTTTTATATCCTCTATCTGATGAATCTCATCAATTGAATGACAGTGAAACTCCCATAAAAAATATAAGAACTTATGGATGTGTTGCAGAAAAAACAGACTTCCCTCAGGGAACTTACATTTAGTTTAATTAATTCCCAGTTAATATAAATTTCTAATCACTGATCTGTAATTGCGTTAAAAAAGGAGACATAAACAGTTAAACATCTTTATTACCCCACTTCCTAGGCTCAGCTTAAGCTGAGCACTTCTCCTGACCCTTTTCTTCTGTCAACTTCTTTGTTTTCACTGTGGGTTAAACTCAGACCATCCAACATCCATCGAATGTGCCTTGCAGGAAGTTGGAGTTGTGTGTAAGAGTTTCTTACTGCTGCTACTGGCTGTGTGCCGGGCATTCCCCCTGCCCTGTGCTTCTCTGTGTGCAGCCTCCAGCACATGCCCTTCATGGGCTGCAGTCCCCTGGGCTTTCCCTCTTTCCCCATGGGTCATGTGCAGGCCACTGTCCATTGCAGCATTCCTCCTCTGCATGAAGTGCCTTCTCCCAAGAGCACATCTCCTGCCATGGGCCCCCAAATGCTTGTCCCCCATGGCTCTCCCCCAGGAGCGGCTCCTTGATGTCTCCTCACACCTCTGGCCCTCCTTTTCCTCCTGATACCAGCACAGTGTGGTTTGTGGTCTCCTCCCAAGCAGTGGATCCTGCAGCCCGCTGCTATCCCCATCCTGCCGGGCGTGCCCATTGCAGCATGCCGAGCTAAATACAATCAGCGGGTTTTGGAAACACTTATAAACACATTATTTTACCTGACTGACGTGTGGCGTGAGCGTGCAATTGTGCACTACTAATGCCTGCTGAAAGGTTTAATGGGTGTGAATGGAGTGATGAAAACCAGGCTGCTACTCACAGACCTGAGTGGACAATGAAGGGAAAGAACCAGGTTTGCCCTTGCATATGCCTCAGAGAGCTGGATCCCTACCCCACAGTGCATTGTCCGGTCATTTCTAAGGTAGTTTCTAAAGTAGGATTCATACAGTTGTACTTTCAGCTAAATTAATGCCATGATTTCCAGTTCTGGAGTGCACATTACAGAGCTTAGAAATCCCTTGATTAGAAATTATTTTATCTTCAGGTTATGACAACCATTCCTCCACTCAGCATACCTCAGGTGTAGAATTAGGGGTTCTGTGGACAGGCAAGTCTCTTTCTGCCTTTGATACACCTCACCTAGTACATCTTACTGCTAACTTGGGGTCCATTTCAGGAGGGTCTGCTGCAGAAACTCCTCTTTTCAGCATTTTCTTTCTCACCCTCTGAATGGGAGGTTCATCCATGCTTTTGAATATGTATATTTAGGTCTTTACCCTGTTCATCTTACACAGAAAAGATGTAAAATGCAACTTTTATGTGGAGGAAACATGCAGCATTTTTTATGCTGTTTACTAACATGCAC
This sequence comes from Dicaeum eximium, assembly GCA_013396995.1. Taxonomy (NCBI): domain Eukaryota; kingdom Metazoa; phylum Chordata; class Aves; order Passeriformes; family Dicaeidae; genus Dicaeum; species Dicaeum eximium. Next base: position 62,555 of record VWZP01000227.1, read on the forward strand.
ATTATCTCCCTAGTCAGGAATCACTTTCTTATTGTTTGTTTCAAATTAAATTGATACTTTTTGTAATAAAAATTATGAATAAATAAAAATTAATTTATTTTATTGATTTGTGATCATACCATATATTGCTAATATCAGACTCTTTATTTTTTTGCGATCAGTAGTATTTACAATGCTGATTTCCTCTGCTTGCCATTTCCTTTCTAGGGAAAAACACAGTTGTAATTTTGTGGTTTTATAAGTTAACCCCCTTCTAGCTTCCAAGTATTTTAGGAAGAGTTTCATTGAAATTCAGTTCAAAAATGAATGTAATTTACTCCTAGTTGATAATAAGAGATCATCTGGCTTCAGCAAGGCTCGCGTGACTGAGTTTAATAAAACATTTGATGAAATCTTGATTGGATCACACAAAGCTTGGTATTTGGGAAACATCAAGTGTGATTTGTGCTTTTGTATCATTCTAACCCTAATGTCCCTTCTTGCTGAATGAAATAATCAGCTTAAATGTATGTACACTAATGATGTGTTTGTCATGAAAACATAGCACACAATTCCTTCATCAGTGTCACAGGAAAGCACAATGGATTTAATTCAGTGCTAGTTGCAAAATATTTTTGTGGTGGGACGTTCTTAAAAAGCAAGAGAAATTTGAAAAGCTCTTCTGAGTATAATTTATACAGACAATAGTGTGATAAGCAGGGTCTCATAGTAGATGCCCTTATTCTTCTCATTTTACATTTGTTTAATATTTTGGAGTTGGAAAAAAATTATATACAATTGGCTATAACAGGATATGGTCTGAAGGAGGGTTAAAATTACCATCACTCTTATGTGACTCTGCTCAAAACGAATTTCTTGCTGCAGTAGTCATTATGTAGCTTGTGAAATGTCTGGTAGGTTAATCTACTCACCTCCTTTCCTTCTGTGCTGGTTTCAGCTGGGGTAGAGTTAATTTTCTTCTCAGTGGCTAGTATAAGCTGTGTTTTGGATTCGTGCCAAATAATGTAAAGATGTTTTTGTTATTGCTGTGCAGGGCTTACACAGAGCCAAAGCATTTTCTTCTTTTCATATTGCCACACTGGCAAGGAAGTTGGCTTTCATGGGAGGTTGAGATGAGACAGAGCTGGGACAGGTGCCCCCAACTGACCAAAGGGATGTTCCAGACCTTGTGACATCATGCAAGGTATATAAAGCAGAAAGAGCAACTGGGGGGACATTTAACATGATGGTGTTTGTCTTCCCAAGTAACCCTTACACATGGTGTGGCCCTGCTCTCCTGGCCATGGCTGAACACCTGCCTGCCCACGGGAAGCAGTGAATTAATTCCTTGTTTTGCTTTGCTTGCGTCTGCGGCTTTTGCTTTCCTTATTAAACTCTTCTTATCTCAGCCTACACATTTTACTTTGATTCTCCTCCCCATTCCACTGGGCTGGAGGGAAGGGAGGAGGAGGATGAGTGAGAGGCTGTGTGGTGCTCAGTTTCCAGCTGGGCTTAAAGCACAACACCTTCCATGGAAGCAAAGCTTTATGCCAATATGAAACGCTTTTCTGTCTCCCATTGTAAGTTGTTAATTTCAAATGCAAATTTGCATCAGTTGTGAAAAGAAAAATTGAAATCTTATAAAATGTTCTGAGATAACACTGTTTTCATTGAAGAACATAATCTCATTAAAATTAAAGCATCTAGATTTCAATAACGCTTCTTTAAAGAAAGCTGAAATAATTTCAATAAAGTCAGAATGTTTTAACTGATGAAGCTGAAATGTTTTCTTTGATGAAACACTGTGACTTTTCATTTCAGAATATTTGTTCAAGAAGTTTGCGATGACATTTTATGTTACTCAATTGCAAGATAAACTGGCAAAGTCAAAATTTTACCTTTCAGTGCCATCAAGTCAAGAGATTAATTTCTTTATTTTTTTTTTTTTAATTCAAAGTCATAAGACTTTGGAGGAAGGTTAAGATAAGATTCTAATAGCACAAATATATGTACACATACTTTTGTGGTGCACACTTCTCTAGAATGGATATTAATCTTGTCATCTGTTAGCTGCAGTGTTAGAAAAGTCTTCATTTTCTTTGTGATACAAATAAATTAGGCTGGAATATCTATTTTACATTATATTCTCTGTATTTAAAATATTTTTTTTTATATTTTAGTTTTGGATAGAGGTGCTTGTTTCCTGGCAGATCCTGTATGCTCATTGCGTCCTGCAAGAAATATTTTATTATACCAACTTTTATTACTGCAACAACAGCCAACTACAAAGTAAATCAGAATTGATAACTGTCTCAAGAAACATATTTTTAAAAATATTTTAAATCCATATTAATCTAGGGAGAAATGCCAGGCCTCTTAGTTGTCATTTTATTAATTTTGTTAACCTTGTTGATTTGTTGCTAACCTTGTTCAATCATTTCTTACATTTGTTTTTGTTTATTAACTTACTCTTTAGACCTTCAAAATTGTGTATATATTTCTTCTTGGATGGCATGTTGGCAACAGATACTGGTGGCTGAGAGTTGTGTCTTCCCTTGGTTTATGAGAATATTTTTCAAACTGAGTCTGAAAAAGTGAAGTCCTGGTCTCTCCGTAGTTTCTTTTCCAGGAAGGCTATTAAGAGAAAAGACTAGGCTAAAGCAAACATGTCTTCTTTTTCTGAGGGGAGACATTCTGAAGTGGAATACTTAAGGGAAGGAAACAACATTGCACCTTGGGTGAATGTGTTACCATTTAGTGCTCACAAAGCTTTGCATGGCTTTTTAAAAATTGGAACAACATTTAACTGGAAGTTCTGATTTAGAATGTCACTTCCTTCATAACTGTAAAGAGTTTTGTCAGGGACAATACATGGAGAATGAAGATTTTTCCCAAGCCAAAATTCATATTTTAGTTCATAATTTTTACATTTTCAACACTTGTGAACACTAAGAATGAAGCATCTTAAGCCCTTTCCAAAAGTTCACAATCTGTCTTTATCCATGTATATTTTTCCTACCACTTTACAGTGGCTTCTACAAATAACTGAGTATATTTGTAATGTAGGTAATATTAATTTAACTGGCTATTAATTAGATTTACATTCAGAGCGTGATGGTTTTGAAATATTTGTCCAGACAGGGTGTTATGGCAAGATCTGAAATATAAATATAATTGTTAGGTTTGTTAAGGAAACCGAAGGACACCACGTCTCTATTTTAATCTCCCCTTGATCCCAGCAGGAATATAACTGTTACTTAACTGGATAAGAATGTCTGTGTCTTATATGGATCAAGATCCTGCCAAACACTGTAATGCTTCACAATAGTGTGTCACAAGCCAGGAAGAGAACAGTGTTAGCACAGCTAGAAAAGCAGTTGGAGGTAACCTACTACGCTTCTGCTGTAAACTTCCCACTTCCTATACTATTTGAAAATCTGCTTATGAAACAGGAAAATCATTTGTTCATGAATGCAGTTGCAGTGATTTTAGAAAGTCACTGGGGGTTTTGTGTGATATGAAGGGTAGGATTAACTTTTCACTAAAAATAAATATTAAGAAATACAAATTGATAATCTAGCCTAGTTTTTAGGTTGTTTCAACAATGAAAATAATTTTCAGACAGATATCTGACTGTATTGCTCATTTAAATTAGGCATATTGGATTTATTTTTTAGACATGACTGCCAGTAACACTGGCTATCACATTCTTGTCCATATTTAATGTCCATCTACCAATAGTCTTTCAGTGACAAGGGAGTCAAAATAGCAGGAAGTGTATGTCAATGTGTATTCCAAAATCTGTGGAGTTATTTACTGACAGTAATGACATAACCCAAGCCTTGTGTGTATGCTGATGTAGAAGGTGCTAAGTTTAATAAAATAAAACAGAAAGATATAGGGAAAAAATAAAGAATTAAAATGAGTACCTAGGGATTCCATAGATCTGTGCACAATTAGCACCACAGCCAAGAGGATAAGTTAGCTCAATATTTCACAGAGAACTAACAGTTACTATTCTTATTTTGTAAAATATAATATAATTTACTTTTATTTTTTACCCCCAGCTTTAAAATTATTTACAACAGTTTTCATAAAATCATAGAATATGCTGGGTTGGAAGGGATCCAATAGGATCATGAAGTCCAACTCCTGGATCTGTGCAGGACATCTCAAGAGTCAAACCATCCGTCCAAGAGCATGGTCCAAATGCTGCTTGAGCTCTGTCAGGCTTGGTGCTGTGACCACTTCCCTGGGGAGCCTGTTCCAGTGCCCAACCACCCTCTTGGTGGAGAACCTTTTCCTGATACCCAAACTAAAGCTCTCCCAACTCAGCTTCATGCCATTTCCTTGAATCCTGTCACTGGTCATGAGAGTGAAGAATTCAGTACCTGTCCCTTTGCTTCCCCTCAGAAGCAGAAAGAATTCAGAAGGAAACAGTGAATAGTGCCACAGTCTGAATATTCCTATGACTATTTAATCTCTCCCTCAATCATGAGATTAATTTTGTTAATCTGTAACTTGACTTTAAAAATACACATTTCTAAAAGTTACATTTAAAATTATTAAACTTAACTGTTTTCTTCCTAGACTATACAGAAAGAGATGGATTCAAAGATAAAATATCTGATCTTTAGGTTGTAAAAGATCATTATGGGCTGTATAATGTATGGTGTAAAACTAAATACATCTTGCTACATTCAGACACTAAGATTTTTGGGTTTTTAGTGTATTTCAAGTGGTTTTCTTTTTGTCTTAGCCTTTCTGCCTTAGCTTCTTCACATCTATTGCTGATTTTACACCTACAAAAAGAATAAGAGGGAATGATAAAAAAAATGCAAACTTATGCAAAATACTCCTCTGGAAAATACCAAATACTGCAAGATAACATCTAGCCCTGTACATGCATCCAAAAATATGAACAGTAGCTAAAAGCTAAGAGTTTTCTCAAATGACAGGTATCTCACCAAAGTCAGGCTATTCCCTAGCCAAAAGGGAGTCTGGAGAACAAACTGAAATTTTATTATCTGGACAGCAGTAATCATTTGGCAAATAGCAGCATTTGATTTCTGAAGTAACCTGGGATTCAGAGACATTTTCTATATGTTTGGCTCTGTCCAAGTACATTTTCCTAACCTTACTCTTTCCACTATTTTAAGCTTTCCTCCTCTGGGGACAGAGTTTAACACTTGTAAGCAAACCAGTGATTTCACAGGTGCATCAAACTGTAATTGTCATTTAGGATTTGATGTAAAAAAAGACATGATTGTACATGAGCTTTTATTTGTTAAGCACCAGAATGGTTAAAATTATGATCTGGTTTTGCTGTCTTTAAAATAATTTTTATCATAAATTCTAGAGCTAGGAATGCAAAAATTAGTCTAGAGAGAACAGGAATATTAGGGAGGAGCAAGTAGTCCAAAGAAACAGCAGTGCAGGAATAGGGTCAAATAAAAGCCAAACTTGGAATGCAGTAACAATTATTGATTTTACAGATGAAATTTACTGCAAAATATTTTCTTTGGTAAAAATATTTTCCTCAGTTTACTCCTTGATTTATTTCCTAGTGACTTAATAGGCATTACCACTGCATTGTGTTTTGTCCACAAAAATACTATACAATATGTCTTATATGTCTCTGTAAGTGTATTGCTGAATATAGAGTTGAGGATATGTAAAGATTTGGGGTAAAACTAGCACTAACACATGTGCTATTATTCTTATGTACTCATCTGTAGTAAGTAAAAGCCATTGGCTATCATAAGGAAAACCTAACACAGGGAAGAATGAAAGGGACTGGTGTGTACATCCATGTCGAGAAAGTAAAACTGGATGAAGAAGTTAAAATTTGTTGGTGTTACAAAAAAGAACGAACAGTACAGGGCTGCTTAAATGTGATATGACTGTGTTGTTGTACTGGTAAGCCAGGAACCTGATCTCTGAATCACAGTAAATAGAATATAATGTAGCCTAGGTAAAATACAAAGAGTCCTTGGCTGAACGAGAATTACAGTAATACTAAAAATTACTTCTGCTAAGACAGGTACACACTGCAAAAAATTCAAAAAGGTGTCTGTAAAAAACACAGGAAAGAAACAGAAAGCATAAAAGTAGGACAAGGCTTAGTTGTATATGCCAGCCCACACTGAACAATAACAATTACTGGGAAAAAAAAGAGAGGATTTCCTGTGTATGAAAGATATGATGATTTTTGCTTAGAGAAAGCAAAATATCAGCAATGTAGAAAAGAATCACATGCTCTACTTGATATAAATATAACATGTATCTACGCAACAATTTTCTTAGTACCCTCAAAATAATAGTCATAAAGGCAGGGGTGAGGCTGATTGGCACAGCATCAGGGATAGCCCAGATGGGAAGGGTGTGGAGGAGGAGCAGTGTTTTTGCAGTGCCATGCTCCCCTTGGCACACCTTTTGCATCCCCAGTGCCCCTAGAGCTGTAGGCTTGGTGCCTCCCTTGACCCTGTCCCTAAGTCCAGTCCTCACCTTCCCGGCTAATGTTAATTGTTACCCTTATCCAGTTTTCCATTATGTATTTCCAAAGTAAATAAACTAATAATTTAATTTTTAGATTGGTGCCTGGCTTTTTAAAATTTATAATTTGGGGGTTTTATTTATATATTTCCCTCATCTTTGCTTTTATTATTTGTATGTAAAAAATGAGGAAGGATCTGCGAGCAAAATTATTGCAGATTCTTAATCCATGTAACTCTTAGGATAGATCACAAAAACTGGTAGGGCAGACACTGATACCTGTTCTGCTATATCTGCTGTAAATAAACATGAAACAACTTCCCATCTTTTGTTTACATCTCACACATGCTTTTTGGGGATTTTGAGGTATTTGAGTGAAGGTTCGTATCTTTCCATTGAAATTCAGAAAAAATAGGGGTACATAAAGTTAAAGGAAAAGTAAATTTCATGACTGTGTTCAAGAGATTATGAGAATTAATAAGGGAAAATCAGAAACCCCCCCAACAAAAGACTGAAAATCCTAATAATTCTTCTGTCAAGGGAGATTTTTTTTTTCTCTGAAGCTTTTGTATCTTTGTTTTCTTCATTTTTAGCATTCAAGGTAGCAAGGTGATTTTTTAATAGGAAAATATAGCAAGATTTTGGCAGTTGCTTAAAGATTTGATGCTATACCTCGCCCTAATGAAGATTAATGTGAACAAAGTGCCAAAGGGCATTTGAAATTGCAAGAAGAACATAATTTGTTCTATCAATCATCAGTTTATGTCAGTAAATAGGTGTGACGTGGTATAGATCTTGAAATTTGTCACATGCTTTAATACTGTTGTTCATTTTTGGACTAATCAGTAGTCATATTTCACATACTTCTTGTTGATGCCAGCAACTACTTCTAAAAATGATTTCTAGGTAGTGATATCAACCTCTAGTATGGAAGTTCCTTTAAACTACAGTGGTTTGATTCAGATGCTTGTTACAGCTTTATATAAGTGACTTCACTTTTAAGTTGCTCATGCAAATATCTTGAATATCCTGTTTCTATATGGTCTGAAAGTGAGAAACTGTCAGGAATCAACTCTATAAAATAATTTTAAAGTATTGTGATTATTTTTATAGACTCAAAAAGTATGAGCTTTAGGAAGAAACAGAAAGTCATTCTTTTATTTAATGGATCTTTTCTGATAGCATTTTAAATGTCAGTGTTTGAGTGGAAATGGGGTATAGTAGTCCTATGTTGTCAGCAGTCTATCACTACAATTATCTTGTCATGGAACATGAGAAAAAAAGCGCTTAAAAAACTGGCCTTATAAGCAATCCAGAAAGTCAGGGATATACCCTTTTTTAATATGAGCCTACATATTCTCCTAGGGTTCCTTCTCAGCTCTCTGGAGCCTCACTGGATGGTATTATTTATTGTATTATTTCACCAGTAATATAGTTTTTTGTTTCTTAGTATAAACTTTTTTTTGTTTCTTAGTATAAACTCTTCATTTGTGAAATATATAAAGTAACGTCAAGGAAGCTTAAAAGCTCTTTTTCTTCAATCCTGCAAATTGTTCTTTGGCCATTAAATAAGAATGATTGCATTCAAATTCCAATATTTAGTTTCTAACCATCTACTATATTTTTCTTTTTTCTCTTTCTTTTTTTTTTTTTAATTTTTTTGCTATATATTCAAATTATAGTTAAGCATGTGGATCCCAAGGTTGTCCACACAAGGATGGGCTACCTCTACAGGATGGTTGGGAAAGTTCCAACTTTTGATGAAACAGCAGGTGAACCAAGTGGTTGTAGAAAATCCTGGGGTACTTTGCCTGGTGGCTGCTGTGCTTAATTTCCACTATCCAGAGGGGATAACTGTAAAGCAAATAATTTTAAAATTCTTACCCTTATTCCTTTGTGTGCTCTTTGCCAGGTTCATAGCATGTTAATTGAACTTGGAATTCAGCTGCTTTTTACTAACTCTTTTGAAAAGCTGCAAATTGTCAAGCCATTTAGAAATATTTATTGTTATAAGCATAGCAGCAGTACAATAAAACTGTAGAAGAACGCTATTGAAATGAATGACTGAGCAGATTTGTACTTTCTAAATGTCTTGGATGAAAGCTACAGCCTGGCTGAGAAGCCTTCAGAGCCAATATTCAGAGCCAGTCTCCTCAAATCACCACACCACTTGGAGCAATAGAGCCTCCTCCAGAGTTTGATCTGATAACTGTAAATATTATGAATTCATCAATTTAACAAAATATAGAAAAAAAGTTTCGAATTGAAATAAAAGGAGTCATTAAGTAGGAGGTCATTACATTTGTTTTCCAAAAGCATTGTAAAAGCACAATCCTCCAGTGTACTGCTTTTCACAATTATTTTAATTAATATTTCAAAGGAAGATTGAAGAGTTTGATGTGACCCTGTGCAGACATGAATTACAGCTGTACCAGCTTTTGAGTGAGCATTCACCTGTTACTTTCTTTGCATTTGTCTGTAGATGGCCAACAGTGTATCTAAATATGGCAAGGATATCGTTTTCCATTTTATTTTCACAGTTGTGGAAGAACCAGTGAGGAATTACAGGAAGAACAGTGCACATACATGAACTTTCAAGTGATAATTTCACCTCCATCCTTATTAAAAGAGAAAGCACCGTTCAGCATTTGACTGTATCCCCAGCTGTACAAGTAACCCTTGATTTCAAGTACACATAGTTGCCTATTTGAGGAAAAACCCTTTCAAGTGTGAGAGGCTGAGAACTGAAAAATGCAGTGATCCTGATGCCCTCTGTATAAACACTACTTTCAAGCAAGATCCAGTCATCTCAAGTCTCCTCCTTTTTTGCTTCTCACATGCCTTTTTTACTTCTCACATGTCTGTTGTCTCCTGTATAATTCATGGCCTTACACATGCCAGGCAAGTCACTCTTTTATTCCAACTCTAATTTGACAGACAATCTTGCTATGTTTTGAAAAATCAGAGTTCCACATCCCTGCTTTTTCTGACTTCCCTTAATATATAATTCACTTGCATCATATATCTGTGTCCTAAAGAGTTTTTAATTTAAATACTTCCATTCATCTTTCTATCATCCTCTTCTTCCATATTCTTCTAGATGTCTGTCTATATACCTAAGTCTCAAACATTTAAGATCCATCCTTTTCACTTTTTCACCATCAGAGTTATTAAAAATAGAATCATATATCTTGTGCTAATATTTGGCTTTCCTATTTCTTTTTCCTCAGGTTTTTATGCTCTAAATATGTGTTTTGCATTTCCACTTGTAGTAACTTCTTTCACTAAAACTGTAGGCTCTTTGTTGGTCATATCACAACCATTACCCATTAGTCTGTATTCCTACCCTCCAGCTTTATCTTTGCTAGTAAATTAAAGGCTACTGGGGTACAGACCTAAGCATGAGGGAGCACTGAAACTCTCTTTTGCTTATGTATGTATTTTTGTAATAATTCTTGCCCAGATTCTATCCAGGCCAAATAGGACTGTATTAGAAAATTTCAGAGCCCTGCTGTCAAGTTAGGATGAGCCATCAACATAACATTAAATCCACTGGTTAATTTAGATGAGACTACCCTCTTGTAGAAAGTAAGAACATTTACTGCTATGGACACGGTTTGTTGGTCTCATTGCAAAAGCTCAGTCCCAGACACATTTAATTTACAGGTGTACATAGTCTCACATCTCTTCTCACTGCAATTCATTCTGTAGACTTCCTATATAGGTTATAACCATATAGTTCATCCTATCAAACTTACCAGTTCTTCTGTGTACTTGTCACCCAGTATTTACTTATTTACTTTTTCTTCATTAAACACATAAATCTCTCCTTACATAAATCTACTTTTTCTTTTTTTTTTTTTTTATTACTGCTTCACACATTGAGAGGCTTCCTAGATTCTTATCCCAGCTGCTGTTTTACCCTATTTGCTGCTGTGAATAACCACTTCCCCTGAGTGGAGCTCAGAAAGCATTTTGTTGTCAAAATGCTTTCATCTCTTCACACATTGCTTCCCTATTTCCTATAATACCATTTGATTAATGGTGATTAATGCTAATTTGAATTTCCTCTCATTTGGCTTTCCTTTTTCCTTGCCATGAACCTGTCACAAGTGGCATAGAATATGTCCACAGGAGCAACTCTGTGCTGCAGAGGTACTTCTAGTGTTTACAGAGTCTCTATACTTGAAGTGATACACTGCAGATTTGAGTGTAATGCTGATATGCCTAAAGTTTTTCTTTTATGATGGAATAGATATGGTATAAACCAGGGCACCCTGTGAGCACCCTTCGTGCAGTGCAGACGCAAGATCCTCAAACAACCAGAGCTCTGTGCACACATGCACAGTGGTGTGTGTGTCTAGGACAGGCAGCTTCAGCCAGGCAAATTCATTGCTGGTAAAAACATCATAAATATAGGTCTGAACTGCAAGTAATCACAGAAGTTCAAACCTTGGTCCCTCCTTCTGTGCATTGCACCTGTTTCTTGTATAGTCAGCTTGTAGGTGTCAGCTCGTAGGTATCAGCTCAACAGCAGGAATCAGCTCATGAGGTTTTGCATTCCAAGTAGAAAATGTAGCTGTAATAAAAACTATAAATTAATTAAAATTTATAGAAGCCTACACTGCACAGCTTTTCTTCATTATACGTGACAAAACATGAGAAATAAAGAACTGAATTTTGGGATCAAGTCAAGGTCCGTTCTTACCTTTTTTCCAGCAATAGAAGGTGAGTCAAGATTATGTGAACACCATAGAGGTCTCCCAGTTCTAAGATCTCCTAGTTTCAAAAGTTTTGTGAATTTGGGTCTTCCTGAATCAAAGATCTGGTATTTAGCACTCTCTGATAGATTTTTCTCTCATAAATGCTTTCAGCCTCTTTTCAAATTGTGTTTCCACAGTATTTTGTGGATAAAGCCTTTGCTAACTATCCAAAGGTGACCAGGGATTCTTTTTTAGACCTCCAGCCAAAGACAAGTCACTGTGACTTTGAAAGAAACACTAATGAAATCACAAGACTTAGAAGATATAGTTTGGTTTTATTCAATAACATACCAAAACCCCATCTTCTGCTGCAGACACAGTACAGAAATACATTGTACACATTGTATTGCAAGCTGAAGTCTAAAGCAAAAGGTGTCTGTCCTCAGAGATGAAAAGAATTCAGGGAGAGTGAGGGAACAAAGATAGAGAAATAATTTGTTGACATAAGGAAGAGAAGGGGAGACAAACAAAAAGGATAGGTGTGCAAGCCCAGATGATGACAATTTTGATGATTTTAGATATATTCATAGACGTTTTACTGTGTCAGTGAGCCATTTATGATTTAAACAAAGATAGGGCGTATCATCAAATGGAGAAATGTTTCAGATTTCATTTGTATGTGGAAGTCTAGAGCAGGTAATTATGCTTAAAGGTATAGCACATATCATCATAGTCTTGACATGAAAAATATCCAGCCTGGAAAGGAAAAATAAGAGTAGAAAAATAGAGTTTAAAAGTCTCCTGTTAGCAGTAAAGAAAAGCCAGAAAATCACCTGTGTAAGCATGTGGTGCACTGCCGCACTTTGTTGGTCTACAGTGATACCCAGGCCTTGGAACCAAAACAGGGGGAAATGCCAGAGTGCCTCCTGAGAGAGGCTGTGGCTCAGGCAGTGGGAAGGGTATCTGATGGTAGTGACTAGCATGACCATCTAATGAAAGGAAGCATAACCAGGAGTAGCTTGAGGAATAAAGATCCATGGAGAGAAGTTAGTGATGGCCCTAGAGCAGAGCAAGGAGCAGTCAGAAGAAGGAGAAGCTATTAGAGAGGAAGCAAGTCACAGCACAGGAAGACCTCACAGTCCTGAACTGTGAGTAGAAAAGAAAGCAACTGGCCATCCTAGACATGTGATACACTTAATAGCAAAGAAAAAAAAGTAGATAGGGAAGCATTCTGTCATTCCATGCTGTTGTTTTTTTCTCTTCCTGATTTAAATTCATTCACCCCTTCCCATGGGCAGGCAGATGTTCGGCCATCCCCCAGAGAGCAGGATTCCATCACATGTAACCGGGATTTGGGAAGACAAATCCTATGACTCTGAATGTTCCAATTTTCTTCTTCCCCAGCTTTATATACTAAGCATGATGTCATATGGTGTGGGATATTCCTGTGATCATGTGGGGCCACCTGTCCAGAAAGTGCCCTCTCCCAGTTTCTTGTGCCCCTCCCACCCCCCTGTCCTGCTCACCAGTGGGGCAGTATGAGAAGCGGAAAAGACCTTTTGGTCTGCCCAGCAATAGCTAAAATATCCCTGAATTATCAGCATTGTTTCCAGCACAAATAAAAAACATAGCTCCATATTAGCTACTCTGAGGAAAATTAACTCTCTCCCAGTCAAAACCAGCACAGGATAACAGCTCAAGCCACTGTTTTAGTAATGGCCTCTTAACATTTTATCCTAACCCTTATCACAATCAGTGATTTCTTCACAGAAAAGTTAGGCAGACCTACAACTATCACAGACATCTCTCTGGGGTGGAACAACCCCAAGCCACATCATTGTAATTGCACCACAGAGGTCTCCCCCTTGAAAATCATTCATTTCTTAACTCTAACTGTAATAAGCTTGAAGGATTCGCTATCATCTCTCCATTAGAAATAACTGATGTCGAAGCATTCATGCACACAGTGGATCGTTACCCGGTGATAAAAACAGTCTCTGTTAACACCCAGGACTCATGCATCATACAAATTGAATTATTTCTAAGGGTTAAAAAGAACAAAGCTATGAAGCTTTGACCTGAGGATCGATAAGGAACTTACATCTCCAGCAATGTGTGGCTCTTAATCAAAACCATGGCTGCTCATTTATACCAAAATAAAAGGTCATTGATGCACTTTCAGAGAAAAGATTGACAAGTTTCCAAAACACTTTCATTCTCTGATCCTTAAAATTTTTAATGAGCAAGAAATGTACAAGAGGAAGTTCTTCTGACTGAAAAATACAATAAGAACTTAAATAAAAGACATCAGATATGAAACTGGAAATAAACCTTTCAGTCTTTTGATTGACAAAGCTGACATGAACAGAAACCTTTGTATCCATGTTCTCTCTAAGAGCAGTGACAGTCTGAACTCATCTGGTGACTCTACTAGGAGGTAAATTTTAATACAACAGATATCTCATCAATCTTTAGGTAAAAACAATTTAAAAACACAATGTTTAAATTAATGCATTTTTGAAGATATTTTGTTGTTCCACACAGTGTTAATCTAGTTCTCTATGAAACCACATTTTATTTTTCATACTATCAGTAAATGTTCGAATAATAACTACAATATTTGTATGGTCTTGACATAATTGCAATATCTCTAAGATAAGTTTTTATGAAAGTTATGCAGCAATGTCAGTACTGAGTGTCAGATTTATTCTGTTAAGAAAATTTATAAAAAAAATAACCTGCCTTCATGTAAACAGAGGAACACATCACAAAGATCTTGTTAATGTAGTTAGCTAGTTTTACTGTGACAACTTTGTCAAACTAAGAGTTAAATAAAACTCCATTAATTGTGGAGTAAAATTTGAAAACTGATAATAAATCATTCCATTTCCCTAAGAACTAAATATGCAAAATATCCCAGGGTGGAAATCTTCAGTCATGCCTGATCCTTGAGCAGTGCAGGTATGTAGCAGTGTCATGCAGACTCATTTTTAGCATACAAATAAGCTGCTAATATGATCTAATATAGTAGAGTTACCAAATCACTGAAATAAGAACCCTGTCCACAATCTGTTTTACTTAATAAACAGATAATAAATTTACTTTTAATAGCAAAAAGTGAAAGCAGAGACTTTTGATGTAGTCAGTAAAGGTGAGTTCTTTGACCACAACAATTCACGAAAAACCATGGTCTAAGCTGCTTTGTGTAAAGAGTGTTGTGGCTTTGTTTTGGTAAGCAAGAGCCTGTAGATACTTTATCTGACATGTGCAACCCTCTCACAGGTCTCACATCTGACAGTCCTATATGGTAGATGCTGAGATAGCACCATGACACAGACTACCATTAAGCTCTAATCCTGACATAAATCTGAGTTCACTCTATTAAAGCCAAACACTCACAGTCCAGAAAAAAAATTAAGTTCCTTTAAAATTCTTACCTTCTTGTATCAGAGCACCTCCTAGTTTTCTATCACTGAGTATTTTAGCCTTTGTAAGACACACCTTATGGGACAATAAACAATCTGGCAGTGTCTTATAGGACAGTGCTTATACACCCATCAGTCTCTCTGTTCATTGGTGACATTCTGAGCATGTCGGCCACCCTCCAAGAAATCCAAGTCTCAGCCTTATTTCATGTACTAATTTTCTGTAATACTTCACTATGTGGAACAACTGTCTGTGGCAAAGCAGCAGTAAGTATTCACATTAATCCCTTCTGATTATTCTCTGGGTATGTATTTATGATTGCTTCTTGCAGCTGACAGAAAAGAAAGGGATTTCATTAGCATAGTTTAAATTACCGCTCCATCATGTCACCAAAACCCACCTTCAAACAAATAGTGTACATTGCAATATCATTCTTTTCTGTACAAAGTTTGCTAAGAGCAGTTAATCAAGCCAAAATAAGTAAAATACTTACGGAATGGAGAAGGCTAAAATCCTTTATTTGTTCTTAAACATGTATGAAGAGGTCATAAAACAAAGCAAGATTATCAATGTCTCATACAGTCATTTGGCAGGAAATTCTGTGAGCTGCTTAAAATATTGTCCTTGTGAATTACTTGTGGCATTTTTCAAAATGGTCCTTTTCTGTTCTCATTTTCTACACCTATCAATTGACCGCTTCAAGGAAAGGCATTTTTTATTGCTATCTCATCCAAGAAAAAGGGAAAAAAAATTAGTGATAGACCTTGAGAGAAATAGAAAGCAGCAATAACTTGTGTCAGTCAATTTGAGAGCAGATGAATAAAAAGACAGTAAAACCAAGCTGGTAATATTGCCTAGCTAATACATTATGCCAACTACAACCTTATACAGTATTAGTTAATGTTTCAACATAACTTCTGGGTATTTTATTGTACCCATTTCCCTTTCTGCCTTAGAAGATGAATCAGTGAAATCTCTCCTAAGCTCTCAATATCAGTATGGTAAATTTTGGTGCAGATTTTTCCTTTAGCTGTGAACCGAAATTCCAGATTAATCACATTTTTAGGCTGTTATATACAGCATAAACATGCTGTATATATGCATAATATTGCTGATTGAATAGATCCAGAATATTGGGGCTCCTGTTTTACCCATTTTTTTCAATACTTCTTTAAAACAATGGCACAAGTTTTCTCAGAGTTGCCACTAGATTGGCTGATGTACTGTGAGTTGTGAGCACTGTGGCTGACCTGTTGGAATCAGCTGGAACCAGCTGTGTCTCACACACAGGACAGCTCCTGGCCTCTTACCACAAAGCCACCCCTCCAGCCAGACACCTCTGCCACAAACCCCTTGCCACCTATAACCAATACACGAGTATGTGAAGAAAATTTTTTATTATTCTTCCTGTGAGATCTGGACTCAACAAAAGATTACTCTCCTTAGGGATATTTAAAATAATGTTAAAGAGGAGTTTAAATACGAATTAAAACAACCCTTACAACAAAGAGGTGAAAAAGACAATCAGTCAGAGGAAAGTAAAATTCATCTTGCTGCCCCAAGGCACATACATTCCTCAATGAAAAAAATCTCAAATATGTTGTCACCTACATGAAGTTAGATTTGGCTGATTTTTAAAAGTTTGGAAAATTATAATTATTTTGCTGTCAAGGAAGAATTCTGACTTACCAGACTTGATGAACTTGTACAGAGGACTTGCCTAGACCCAGTATGTTGAACTTATTGTTCATTTCAGATCAGCAAAGTAGTATATGAGTAGGAAGTCTGATATCCTTGAGTACTTGGTCTACTGTGCTCTGACAGATTGTGGCCAGGTTGTAAATCAAGCTAAATAAGAATAAACTAATCAAGCATCAAGGAAAGCATTGATTAACTTGGTAAGTAAGTGTAGTCCTTCTGTCCTCTTTTGCTTACTGAGTTTGGATAAAACCTGAGTCACAACTTGGGCTACCTTCATCTAGACAATATGCCATAAATCTTTAATTTAATATGAGTGTTTGTAGGGTAGTATAATGGATGGAAGTGTGTAGAAAAAAGGTATTGATTAATGGCTGTGACAACGAGACCTGTAATGGACATTGACAATGCTCTGCAAGTACTTAATGTTGCACACAATGACAAAGTACAATGTGTTGATAAAATAGTTGTCATCAACAGAAAGAGGGGAAGTCAGACAGAAACATAATGTATTAATTGCCTTGAAGTCAAAGACACATATCTAAAAAATCTCTCTAACAGCAATGTTTATTATTTAATAAGATAAATTTATGTCCATGCTTTATTTTTGTGGCTTTTTAAACAATGGCTTGAGTGCTTTGGTTCTATACAAGCCATATCATCCTTCAGAAGTTGTAGAATAATGTTTTACACTGGGAACTAAATGTGGTAATTTTTTGTCAGGTGTGGTCATGCATAAGCTTAATTCATAGCACCATAGTATCAGCAAGCTTATACTTAAAGAAGAATTATTTTAAGGTCAAAAATCTTCTAGAAGCACTTCTGTCCCACCAATACATACAGTATAGTGCTATACAATATAAGGAATGGAAATTTTTAATTAAACACATGGCTTTGTCCTGAAAAGAAATATTTCTTCTTAAACATGAAATCCACTTCATTAGAGTGAAAATCTTGTGCAGAAGAGAAAAGGGGAGCAGAATACAAGACCTTCTTTTATTCCCTTATACCTATACAAATTCCCTTTAGTGTCAATGGGCATATAGTGAACAAAGTATATTGAATAGAGTGAAGTATAATGAATAGAGAATAAATCCTATCATGAATGATTTAAAAATATTATTTTGAGCTAATATACTCTGGAAAATCTTCCTGATAGCCCATCAAAAGTCAAAGAAGCTGTAGTTATGCCACTCCTGCTCTGTTTCCATTGCCTGACATGCTTTTTTACTATGCTTAATTGACTCTAATGTTCATAGGGAAAGTGGCAGAAACTCCCCTATGTTGAAATTCACATCTCCAAGGCAGAAAGAATATCAACACTGTTAGTGCCAGTGCTACTTTCTTTGACAGTTTGATGTGAAATTTAGGTAGACCACAGCTCCTTAGAAGGCTGGAGGTAACACTGACAGTGTGAACAGCACTAGGAAGCAGATGAGAACTGTAGTTTCATTTACAGTCAAAAGAGACATCCCTCACTGCCAATGAATGTGGTGAGGACCCATGCCTGCTCTGCCTGTTCGGCACACAGTCTGAGGGCTGTGATTGGTGTAGGTGACACAAATATATGAGATAAGAACTGTCAGGTGCCCCATCTCTACCTTTTCACAGAAGCCCTGTCCCCTTCCCAGCAGCCTCAGGAGCCATTCTCCCTGGAAGTCATGCCTAGGACCAGACAGTCTGTGCCAGCTTAGCAGGAAGAGCACCAGCTCCAAAGGCCCTTCCCCTCCTTACACAGGGAACTGTCATGCTTCAGTCATCATTTTAGGCCAAGGTGTCTTGTCTCCATTCTATGACAGGTAGCTGTTAATTTGTTAAATATCATCCTGCTCTATGACTTGCTGATTGCCATTTCTTGGCATTATCATACCCACATGTTCCCTGAGACTGACTTTCCACTTCCTTTCAACCAGGAAGTGTTCAAATATAAATATAGGTACTTTTGTGTACTATATGTATATATTTACATATATATCATACTGTATTTAATTATACCTAAATACACCATTTACATTATATACACATCTATATATACATATATGTTATATACATATATATATATATTTATGCAACTGTAGAAATTAAGTAGATATAGCCATAAAATCATGAAAATCATGGGTACAAAACAATTAAAACAGGTTTAATAAGAGATAATGGAATGGATAATTAAAATTTAAATGCAAATAGCAAGTCAATAAACAAAAGCAGAAGAAAAGTTCAGTGCTGCCACTTTACCAGGTTGCAGTACAAGCCATATCTGAAGAGTGGGAATTTCAAGAGAGTGGATAGGTGGTGAATGGGATAGGGGACAGGGCACAGACAAGCTGGAATATGTCCAAGGACTGCAGACTCCTTTTATCAGGTTAACAAAATGCCTCTGCTACAGGCTTGGAAGGATGAGCTCAGTTCAGTGAGCTGGAGTTAGAGATCCCTGCATCCTGCTGCAGCCCAACAGGATGAACATGAAGTTTTAGGGGGCAGACTTAGGCCTTTGCATGCTGCTGCAAGGCACAGGCAGGCTGTCTGAAAATAAAAAACCAGAACAAATGCTAACTTCAGAAAAACCTGTATGTATGGACAATAAGAAAAAGGCACAAGGGGAATCTCCCAAAAGACTGTTTGCTTTTGGTGTTTGCCCTGACGTATTTCTGGCTTAAAAGTATCATGTAGGTGGACTGGCTGGGACAGTGAAGAGATTTAACATTAGGATTGTCTTCAGTGCCATAATACTAAGTAAACTGTGCACTTGGTAGTTACTACTCATTGCATAATCCTTTGTTTCCAAAATTTCTGGCTATGCAAATACAAATGTGTGTAAATAATCAAATGTACATTGCAGTTAGATCAAAACTGTCTGCCTAAAACTTAACTTTGCGGGTTTTTCTGGGTGGCAATAAAATTTATCCAGCATGATTAGATTTATGAGCTGTTGGAGTGGTCTAAACTAGCTAATATATCTCTATGTACAGAGCCACTCGAGAATCTGTATGCCAACTTCCTTGGTCAAAGAGATACTACCTAGAGTCCACCAGTGAAGATTCTTCCTTTCCATTATTGAGCAAGTCTTTTGTAAACTGGGACTCCTACTCCTACTTGATTTGCAATGGAGAGCATCTGGCTTGTATCTGAAATAATAATTATCTTCTTCTGACACATTTATGAGTTTTCCCTTCATTAATTTTTATCTGGGAAATATTCACTGCCATGGTAGGGTAGTTTTAGAACAAACACCTGGTTTTTACAACTCTTATCAGAAATTTGCAAGGTTTCAGGCAGGGAACAGCTTAAAATTAATGAAGTGAAAAGCTTAACCCTTTGGGCCTCCTTTTAATGTGTCTCAGCAATACCCTTTCCAGTAGCTTTGAAGGGTAATTTTTTCCTTTACTCCATATATGTTATTCTCCCTCAGTGACTCACAGCTCACAAGCTGTCATTACTTTCTGCAAACCAGAAGTAGCTGAAAGTGAAATATATAGAAAATGAAATATAGAAAAGAAGTAATTTCACCTGAAAGATCTGAAACCTTTCCGGTGATTCAAAATTTATTCCCAATACATTGATTTTCTGAATGCAAACAAAGAATGAATTTAACATCTTTGAACCCCCCTGTGGTCTATACATATCCCTGTATTCCTGTTAATAACCTCTAACAAAGGAACCTTGATATTTCTTTAAGATGGTTCACAACCTCTGGCAGCAACCATTATATTATCTAGTCTACCTCCCTTAAGTCAGTAAAAGTTACTCTGTGAAAAATGCAAAATAGTTATTCTGTATGGGGAACAGAATTTACCAAAATTATTTATCAGCTCATAAAATAAAAAAAAATATATTATTAAAGTGTACTAGGAACAATCTGAAGCTGATTGGGTAAATATTTTTTACTTCAATCACCATGTAAAGTATACAAAGACTGCAATCTCTCCTAAAGAGAGATTCCTCCTATTTGTCTTCCCCTAAAGAGAGACAAATAGAAGTACGGAACATATTAAATTGATATAAGTTCTAATGCACACAGTCTCATAACACAGCCAAATTATGATAGTGTTCAGCTTTCAGCTTACTTCCCATATTTATTACACACATAAATATATATTGTTTCATGCCAAAAAAAAAATCAACAGAAGAAATCCTTTGATTTCTTTAACTCAAAACATCATTTTTAGAGTTAAGGTATAAACCATGACAAAACCTGACATTTGAGAAAGGGCTGAAAACTCACTGTCTTGGTGACAAAACAGGTTTTCATTATCTCTGAGTCATGGTGCAGAGATCTTTCTGAGAGCTGTGATAGATATTGTGTATCCTGTTTTGATCAACTCAATTTTTTTTGTGTGTGTTTGGATAATATTTCTCAATTTATATAGCTAAAAGTTTCTGTTTTGACATTTTCAAATGACAAGTTTTGACTTCAAAATATCTCTTTCCAAAATTTATCTCTGAAAGTCTCATGAAAAAGTAACGGCTGTCTTAGCACACATGCATACTGTGAATATATTTAGTTTGCACAAGACACTACAGTGCTAATCTTTCTACACCTAATTTTCATGTTAGCTGTTCAGAATACATTTTTCTCTGTTTCCTGTAAAAGAACAAGAAAGAAAAAATTACAAGAAAATAATAAGAAGAGAATAACCCTTTTAATCAGTTGATATATCTCATGCACTACCAGCACAATAAAAAAACCAAAGCAATGAACACTGTTATTCATAAAGGATTCTTTTAGTCCTGTGCAAAGGTGCTTTTTGTCTTCCACAAAAAAAAAAGGAAAAAAAAAAAAAAAGAAAAAGAAAAAAAATCATTTGAGCCTTTAAATAAGGTTTGCATATTTCTTGTTCACAGATACGTTGTTCTTTTAAATTAGAAAGAAGAAATTCACATTATTACTAAATGAATAAAAGTCTACCCATATGCAAGAAGTCTATATTCACATACCAAGTCTATCTATCAAGTCAAATTGATTGAAAAATCTCTTAGCATTAAAAAAAATCTGCTTTTCCCTACTGTGATGTACTTGACTGTTTGCAAAAGAAAAAAACACACATTTTGCCTATTATGTAGGAAATGTAGATGCAAACATACACTTTTAAGAATTAAAAATAAAAATAAAAAATCTTAATGTGGCATTAGTTTTTTAATTTAATACTTAGGGCATGTAAAATGGTTTATTTTTAAAGCCTACTGCAATGACAGCAAAGATTTGAACAGCTTGATCTCATAAATGTAAGTTCCTAGCTTCAACTGTGAATAGAAGAATTTACCCTTAATAGATCAGAACTTTACACTAAAAACTGTAGAGCTGCATACTTAAAAAACCTAACTTTTAAATTTTGTAGTTCCTGCTACTGGACTTGCTGTTAATTGTCCTCTTCCTTCACTGAAGTACTTTAAACAGAAACATAAAATCCTGAACAGGCTTAAGATCAGGTAGAACTTATTAAGTTGCTCTTCTTAGGGAACAAGAGGGTTTATCCCCAGCTAATGATTTTCAAACATTCTAAACAATTAGCCAAATTTTGCAGAGATCTTGAATATTTCAGGAACTGTATATGATCTTATGGAAATTCGACTGTGAGGTTCTATTTTACTTATGCAAATTCTACTAAATGTTTGAACTAGTAATTTGGTCACTTGGAACTGAAACATAAGCTGATGATATTGTGCTAAAATTCCACCTGCTTATTTTAATACCAGGAATTTACAAACATCATCCCATTTGTTTGGAATCAAGTCCAAGTGGACTGATTGTGAACTGCCTGTTTTATATATTTGTCCTTAATTTGAAAATATACAAAGTAAATTTTTAAAGAATTTCTACATACAGACCATATGTATGATCATATTTTATAATAATTATAATAATAATATTTTGTGAGATGATCATGAATGACTATGGAAATAACCATAGTCAATTTTTGATTAAAAATTATTATCTCATCTGCAGAAAAAAAGACAAAAATACATTTGTGACAATCGAAAAACGTAGAGAACCCTGATTTCTACCTGAACTAGCAGTGTTCATGGCTTGATTAACTGAATGACCCAGTATAATTCCATCACTTCATTTCCCTTTGCAAATCTTTGTTTACATATAAAACAATAAGCTTCTAAAGTTAAGATGGTCAAGCTCCATAAATTAGTTTTAATAAAAATCAAACCATAAATATTCAATTACTTATCTTGTTCTCTTTTATCTTTCTCTTTCCATGCTAATAAATTGGAGATAGTTGTGTGCATATCTATTCTGCTACATCAGGTGAAAAGATGGTAGAAGATTATCTGGTGTCTGTTAACCATGCCCTGTAACACAGTACTCTTATGGGGGTTCAGGTAACACCCTCAGTACCCAATCTTATACAAATAAGCAAGATTAAGTAATAAGACAACACTGAGACAGTTCTCAATCAAAGAACGTGTTTCCAGGGGCAGGTTAGACTTACAATGACCTCATCAAAGTTCATCATGCTCAGGCTATCAGTAGTTGACCTAACTAGATAAATTCTAGGTTTTGAAAAAGCTACGTTGCAGAATGCACTGTGGAACAGGGAGGCACAAATCACTCTTAGAAAAAATGGCACTGCAAGACTTGCATTTCTTACATATTAATGTGTGTAACACATTAGTAGGTCACAGCCAAGCACACAGACACTAGACCTGTGTGTGGAGGGAAGGGGTGCCATCCAGAGTGACCTTGGCAGGCCTGAGAGGTGCACCTGTGTAAAACTCATGAAGTTCAGCAAGGTCAAATGCGAGGTCCTGCCCTGGGACAATCCCAAGCACAAATACAGGCTTGGCAGAGAGTAGATGAAAGCAGCCCTGTAAAGACCTGGGGTGGTGGTAGATGACAGGCTGGATGTGATCTGGCAGTGCACACTTGCAGCCCAAAAAGCCAACAGTATCAAAAGGTCAAAGAAGCTGATTCTACCCCTGCTGTGCTGCCCCAGGTGAGACTGCACCTGGCATGCTGTGCCCAGCTCTGGGGCCTGCAGCATAAGGGTATGGTAGAAGTGCAAGTTGAAGTTAAGAAAGAAAAGGCTGGCAGAGCTGGGGTGGTTCAGCCTGAAAAAGAAAAGGCTCTGGGGAGACCTCATGGCAGTTTCCAGTACCTAAAAGGGGCCTGTAAAAAGCAGGAGTGGGACTTTTTGCAAGGATGTGTAGCTGATGGCTTTAAACTGAAAGCGGGTGCATTTAGATTAAATGTTAGGAAGAAATTCTTTGCTCTGAGTGTGATGAGGCACTGGAACAGTGCCCAGAGAAGCTGTGAATGCCCCATCCTGGTAAGTGTTCAAGACCAGGTTGGATGCAACCTTTGAGCACCAAGGTCCAGCAAAATGTGTTCCTGCCCATGGCAGTGGGGCTGGAACTAAATGATCTTTAAGGTGCCTTTCAACCCAATCCATTCAATGAGTCAATGATTCTATATACTTTGCTTACAGAGTGATGAGAGGAGGATGCAAAAAAGTAAATATGTGGGAGCTAAAAATACCTACCAAGAGGAAACTACTTTTGCAAGTGCAGAGACAAAGAGGCTAAAGTGTTCAGGGTGGAAGTTCTGGAGTTTTTTTCCTGCTCAGCTGTCTTGTTAAACTCTATATTAAATTTTTTACAGACTAACAAGAACAGACAGGCCACAAGAACACATTTTTACAGGGCTCTGTTTCCAATTTAGTTACTGCATTTGAAAACTTCAGAGGTTTTCCTGTTGGAGTTTTATAGGAAGGATGGATAACAAAAACCTCAAGTGTTTTGCATCAAGTGTTTCCTTACCATCCTCTCAGCAAAAATCAGCACAGTGACACTCAGCTGCAGATTGCTGAATGCACATGTCAACAGAAATAAAAACATATTCCAGAGCACAATTACCAAAATGATAAACTTTGCTTTATCTACTCAATTTTGTTTATGAAATGCCTTTTTTTTTTAATTAGATTTCTCTTGTCTTCTTTCATTTTTGTTGTGATTCATTAAATAGTTTAGAAACAAAATTCTCCTTTGTTAACATACCATCAAAAAAGTGAGATTTTTTTAAAAGCACTGAGTGTTGACCCAACTGTGTCTATTCATGCCAATATGAGCCTTACCTCTGACTCTGGCTGAATGGATTTTTTTATATTTATTGTTTGCCTTTCCTTCTAACTCACAGTCTTTCAAAAAAAGGGCGAAAATTTTCTGTGAGGGAAACAAGGTTGGAAAGAATGAATTCAACAAAAATTGGGCAATTCAGCAGTAGAAAAGTGAAGAATTGGCAGCTAGGAACATTGGTAGTTTGCATTCTATGGACCAAGAAATAGCATTAGAAATAAGTGTAAGTGTAGTCTACTAAATACTACTGATTTCCTGGCCTGGTTTCTCTACCCTTCAGTGCCAGAGATTCTGCAGGTGATTAGCAAGTCTTCTGTCTGCTTTCCTGGCCATCTTTTGCCATTGCTATATAAAGAGTAACTTTCCAAACCCAGTATTTGTTTTCTACACAGTAAAATGTCCAACACAGTGCAAACCCCGTTTCACCTTGAAACACGTAGATACCACTATATTACAAACTAATAATATTAGGTTACAGAAAATACAGACGTGTTCAAAGTTCTACAGATGTAGTAATGGGAAAAAAAACAAACTTGAGAAATTATAAAAATTCCATTGTCAATATTTTTCTTATTGATCACAATGAAAAAATACTTTAGTAGCTAATATATGTCCAGAGAAAACTGGGATGTACCAAGTTAAAAGAAGAATGAGCATTCTCATACCACATTACAAGCCTGCTAAACCTGTTGTGTGCACACCTTTGCCTGGACTAAAGAAAACTTAGGTTCAAACTTCTCCTCGGTCTTATTTGGAGAAACCTGGCATGAAAAATTGTAATGGCAAAGAGGTTGATCACAAATGTTTCCTGCATGTAGCATATTCTTGCTCAGGACCATTTCCAATACACTTTTAGTGTGGTTTTGCTTTAAGATAATTCTGTTTTCTCACTTCTCTAAATATCTGGCTTTTTTCTAAGGAAAAATAAAACGCTTTTTGGAACCTTTAATTTTGCTTTGGAATAGAATTGTCATACTTGTTTCAATACTCATTACAATGTGGCTTGAGCTAAGAAGAAAACTATGTAATATTAGGAAATCCCCTAGCAATATGTACAAATAGGATAAGACTCCTATTATAAATTATTATATAAATCTTGAATTGTTTTTTTTAATTTTAGTAGCAAATATATAAAGCTTTTTTCTCTATTTTGAAAGCTTATATACTAATCAGATTATGGTTCTCAAATTTATTCTAATCAGAGTTATTGCATTATAAGTCTTGATACTTATTTTAAACTCCAAAGAACTTGTATATACTTAAATTCCTCGAGAATTTTCTTATCCCTTATGAATAGAAAATATACCATTAGCAAAGAAAGCTGTTTCATGAAGTCCACGGAGTGTAGAATTGCTAAAAAAAAAGAAAAATCTGAGACATTGCTTATAAAGTATATTAAACCAAAAAGAAAATTAGGCATATGAATTATGAGGAATAAGCAGAGGAAGTGAGGCATAAAAAGAGAATAATGTTGCATTGATATTAAATATAATTTAGTTTGGGTTGTTGTTTTGGGTTTTTTGGGGTGTTTTTTGTCAAGACATCATGAGATGGCTGATGGGAATAATTTTAAGAAATATAAATTTTCATAATCAGGTGAAAGAAAATTCAAAATGCTTAATATAGTCAAGCATGGACGCAAAGTGTTGGCCATACTAGGTTTCTGAAACAACTGCAATGAAATCAAAGATTCAGTAAAAAGAGTTAAAATTAGGTCAGGTCAGCAACACTGTTATACAGCAATAGAATGACAAAATAGTACCTGCATTTAAGAAACTAATATGAGTAATATGACACCTATAACACACAAGATATTAGTGTGTGTCACACAGTAGGGGTTTCCATAGAATGAAGATAAATAGAAGAATAAAAGCTGATTTACAAGAGTGAGTTCATGACAGAATAACTAGGTAGATTTCTCTGACCAAGTTAGTAGCTTTCTACAGAGAGAAAATTTATGTTGGCTGCAGATAACTTGAGTCTATAATTTGATACTGTTGGTCATATGGGAAACAATTAGGAAGCCAGAAATGCTGGTTAATACAAAAATAATAAGCTGAACAAGCAACCAGTTAAATGAAGAGCTGTGAGGATAAAAAAAATTAATTAAACTATTAAAATTCTAATGGTAAATAATCTGGAGTATTTTCAGTACATAAAAATGAAATACAGGAAGACCTGAGTAGCCTTGACGAACAAAGTCAAAGGAATGAAGTTTGAATTTTCCTTCACTAGAATGCACCTGGACTAATCCTCAAAAATTAAAGCATCAAGTAAGTACCATAAGCCATGCCTAGATTCCATCTAAATTCTGAGAATATATATTGCCCTAAGTGATTTTCTTGCATTTCCAACTGCAACTTTTTTTTAATTATATAGACATGAGGCCCTGCTCAATGATGGAGATTTTTTTTCCCCTTTCACTGCAAACCCAATGGCTATCACAATTAACAAATATATTAATATCCAGGTCTTTTGAAGGAGATTTAAACTTGAATTCATCTCCTGTGCAAGAATCCTTTTCTCCCATTTTAGATTATTTTAGAATATCACTTTTGATCTTTCTTAAATGACTATATCAAAGAGATTAAGACAAAGACTTTAGTTGAATCTGCTCATATCACAGAATTATAGAACATAATGAGTTGCAATGGACCCACTAGTATCATTGAAGTTCAATCCCTGTTCATGCACAAGGCAACCCCAAAAATCACACCATGTGCCTGAGAGCATTGTCCAAACACTTCTTGAACTCTCCCAGGCTTGGTGCTGTGACCAGTTTCATGGAGAGCCCATTCCAGGGTCCAGCCATCTGCTGGGTGAAGAACCTTGCTCTAACATCCAACCTAAACCTCCCCTGATGCAGGTCCTGTCACTGACCACAAGACTGAAGAGATCAGTGCCTCCCCCTCCCCTCAGAGGAAGTTGTCACTGCAGTGTGGTCTCCCCTCAGTCTCCTCTTCTCCAGCCTGAACAGACCAAGTGACCTCAGCCCCTCCTCACGCACCTTCTCCTTAAGGTTCTTCTTTGGATGCTCCCTAATAACTTTGTTTATATTACACACCCAAAACTGTCCCCAGAACTCCCCAGTGCCGAGCAGAGCAGGACAATCCCCTCCTGTGCCCATCTGGTGATGGTGTGCCTGATGCCCCCTGGGACAGCCTTGGCCCTCTTGGCTGCCAGGGCACTGCTGGCTCATGTTCAGCTTGCCATCGACCAGGACCCCCAGGTCCCTTTCCTTGGCTCTGCTCTCCAGCCTCTCATTCCCCACTCTGCCTGTACATCCAGGGTTGTCCCATCCCAGAAGATGGCCCTTGCCCTTGTTAAACTCAGTATAGGTGGTCGTTGCCCAGTCCTCTCATTTGTCAAGGTGTCTCTGCAGGCCATCTCTGCCTTGGAAGAAGTCAATGGTTCCTACGAATTTAGTATTATCAGCACACTTACTTAGTAAATCTTGACTCCTGCATCCAAGTAGTTAATTAAGATGTTGAAGAAAAGACTTCTGACCTGTTTACTTTTCTGGTTTTATATTGAATGCATGTTCTTTATTTAAATATTTAATTTAAGTAAGAATTAGGGAGCAGTAATTAGACCTCAAGATTGCTCTTTCCTAGCTAAATTACTGACTAATAGAATATAGAGTCATATTTAGTCTTGGAATTGCAAAAACATTGGGCTTGGAAGGGACTTGTGGAGTCCAAATCCCACCCCTAATCCTGATGGAATTGGATTGGGTCCAATTAGAGCAGGTTGCACAGGGCCATGTCCAGTTGAGAATTGAATACTTTCAAAGATCAAGGTTTCATTAACTCTCCAGGTAATATGCTTCAGGGCTTGACCACCCACAAGGTAAAAAAAAAAAAATTCTTTATAAAACTGCCTTGTACTCACTCTCTGATCCAGTCCACATTTTGCACTTCTGTCTCCTTGTTAGGTAACTTCAACTATGAGTAGAAAGTGAGGTACTCCTTCATATTCTACTGCCCTCTGGAAGAGCACCATCGGGTTAAAGAGCATTCAGGTTTTGAATTAATGTCTTCCAAACCAGATTATTTTGTATAAGTAGTTGATACATGCTACCCAAAAATATATTTTGATTTCTTTTAGAAGCATGAGTTTATGAATCTTTACATGTTAGGGTTTTTTGACACCTGACTCCCAGAAAAGTTCAAGAAGGTTGATAAGGAGAATATCAGGTTAATTTACAGGCAGTCTTAAGAGAGTGGTTGTGATGAAAATACAGTCCCACTCTCCTTGTTTTCTAGTTTTAGGCAACTGCAAGCTGAATTGATGTGAACTGGCCCTTTCTACTGAGGACCTGTGGCTTTGAAGATGCCAAAACTTCCCTGCATACTATTATTGAAGCTGATGCACTACCTGCAGATTCCTGGATCTCTCTCAGATGTCTCTTACCTGTTACTGTACTGAAAGTAGATGACAATTCTTTAGGAACTGTAATCCAGAGTGACTAAGACTCATCCTGAACTGACAAGGGGATAAGCAAGAATACTGATTTGATTTTCTACCAGTGGACCACAAGGCATGTGTCACACATAAAGTGTTATAAAATAAATGAAGCCACTCAACCCAAATCCCTTTTCCATGTCTGTGGAAAGGATTATATGAATCCTAGCAAAAAGTAAAAAATTTTAACAGTACTTTGTGCCTTTACAGTCATCGTGAAGAATGATACTGTCCCCATATAAACACAATTAAATATTTGTGAAGCAGGATAGGAGACTACCTTTCTTACATTAAGGGTGATATTGTCTCTATACTTAGTAGGAGGGAGGGAGGGAAGAAATCTGTAGCTGGGACATTTGTCTTTTAAATGACCTTCTTGGAGTCATATTGAGATATCTAGCTCCTCTGTGGAAAAAACCAAAACAAATTAGTCATAAAAAGAATTAGTGGTGGGCAGTGGGAAATGTGGGCATTGTTTATAGTGTACTAGTGAGATTCATTAAAATTGGCAGCTTTATCTGATTTCCTTTTCTTCATTTTAGTAACTACTTCTACTATTATGTTTGTATTCAAAGAGATAAATTGCACTGAGGATAATTTAGGTAATTTAATATCTTTTTAGATTTCTTTCAGAGTAGACTATTCTTAGGATACTGGATGCTATGTAATCAGGTGTAGTAGGAATAAAGTTTTAGTTAACATCTTTGTTACACTATAGCACAATTAACACACAGTTTTCTTGCTGGTAGAAGACCAACACCTGTTTTATAGAAAAAGCCTTTAGTGTATATGCTTTTGGATTGTTTTGTTTACATCAGTGTGTTGGTTTTCTTCTGTTTCATGCTTCTTCACTACATTATGTGGTTAAAATAACAGGAAGCTTAGTTTGAGGAAGAAAATGTTTTTCTTGCCCTACTTTTGACGAGTTTGTTTGTTCCTTGTGTTTGTTCATATATAAATAAGGAAAGCACTGGACTGTAATAGCATGCCATGTTCCTTCCTAAAATGATCACAGATATTCACTTTTTTCCCAGCAGTGAACACAAAATATTTTGAATATTAAAATATACTATGATGACCATAGCCTCTCTGTGGTTTACTGGAGAACTCCTGCCTAGAATCTTGCTAACTGTTCCTTTTAGCATCAAGAAAGTGCCCAGAAAGATAATTTTTTTATAATTTTTTACCTGTGATCTGCAAAGCCCTATTCTCTTGAAATTACTTGAACAGGGCAGATGATGATGATGATTCTCTACTACAACATGGAATAGCAGCCACACTCAGAGTAAGTTTTGCAATGAATGTATTTATTTTACAAATGGGTCCATGCATGCTGTGTTGTAACAGGCAAGTGGTGAAAATCTCCTACTGAGGAATGCCCCTAAGCCAGAAGGTCTCCAGGATATCTGATGAGTGATCTCGTGTTGCTTTATTTGACTCTTGCTGGTACCCATTTCACTGCTGACTGGACAAATGCAATTCAACAATAAAATATTCCTGCCTGGAGGACTTGACACAGATGGGTCTGGTCAGATTAGTCTGTTTAAGGGTAAGGAAACAAGCCCATGACCTTTTTTACTGATAATGGTATTGTATCTCATATTTTTCACAGAACAGCTGTTCACTGTTTGAGTTTACATTGTACTTCTTTGGGATTTTTTACCTAACACTCCATATGATCATAGATCAGTCTATGGAAGCTGAAGATAATACATTACTCTTCTATGCCAAATATAAAAACAAACCACATTTTTTCCTTTTTCTTTTTCAACAAATGCCACATTTTATTAACAATTGACTAGTCAGCATGAAGATTATTATATCCAATCCTTAAGAATAATTTTATGGTGATTGGATGTAAAATAATTATTATTCCCACCAAAGTGTGGCAAAATGTTACAGAGCAATTCATAAATTGCCATGTAATCAGATGGTAAAAAACTGGTACACCAAGCCATTTCTTCTTTGACAATAAAATAAATTTAGAAATACTCCACTGAAGTCAGTAATCTTATTCAAATGAAAGGAGAATAAAGTTGCTGTGCTACCATAGACTTTGTCCATGTAGTAATGTAGCAAATTACTAAACTGAAAAAGTTTCACAAGTTATCAGAAAGTAGTTTTTATTGATCATATTATATGTTTCATTCTTCTAATTGTCTCTTTTTCTTTATTGGAGTCATCTTGCAAAAATAATCTTTATAATCATATGTAAGCAAACCCGAATACATTCCTGTCTATGATATCTAGAGAAATACTTTTTTTTTAACTATGAGGTAAGAAACAAATGTAACTCCATAGGGCATCTTTCATAGTGAAAGTAACTCTTGTAAAATGACTTCTTGAATCTCAACATTACAGAATACTACAAATAGTTGCCATGATATTTTATGTTACATCTCTCTTTTTAGCAACCAGAAATTAAGGAAATGAACCCAGGTTTAACATTTTAACTGAATGTATCAGGACAGCCAAGCCACAGCATTTGGACTGTAATAGGGATCTGGTTCAAGAAATTCCAAATGTGTGTGTATAGTTCACTAAAATGGCCGAGTTTTCTCTAATTACTTGCTCATTACGAAATATTTACCCAACTCGGATGATTAGTCATTGGTTGGCAGAATTTAATCTTCAGAAATGCTAGAAAGATTTTTATGTAGATGCAGCACAAATAACTGGAATGTAAGTTCTCTCACTTTAATATCTGTACATCTCAGGTCTAAATTGTTACTATAAAGTTGTTTCAAATTAAAACTTGGAAGTTCAAATTGAAAATTGTCTTGTATGTTGTAATCAGTTTTTGAAAAATGTAATCGTAGCACAAGTTGCCATTTAAATGGTTCTTTCCCATGGTGTAATTACCAATAAAGAAGAATAGAGTAGCTAAACTACAGTGAGATTGACTATACAGCTGCTAATGCAGCTCTGCTTCAGAGTGTACTGTTGGCTGAAAGGCAGACGTGAGAGCTCCCAAGGTTACAGGTTTTAAGTCCCAAAACCTCCAGCAGATTACTTCCTTCATAACCACACATTTCAGAGAGCTCAGAGGCTTGACTTTAAAACAGAAATAAGTATCCCTCAGAGAAGGCACCAGTACCTGATTTCAAGAAATTTCAACATTAAAACTGTGATATAAAAATCAACATCTCTTCATAGAAAAATATTCCAAACTTTTGTCTAACCAGACATTTCCCATGTGAAAGGTATGTGTCTCCTGCTTCTTATGGTTTTTAATAATATTCCAAACCCAGATAGATAAAGAGAGGCTGGAAATACAGTCATAATGAGTCATTAGTAGACATGATGAGAGATATGTAGAGATGTCTATGCATCTCTGATTGTATCTTCACACTTGTCTTATCCATTAATAGTAGTATGTTTAATCCTATTTTGACAGTTCATTTTGATATAATAACCTTATTGCTCCCTACCCTTAAGATCACACAGGGGATCTGTAGGATGATGAAAGGAACACTGCATTGTGTTCTGCAGCTCTCTGCTCTATTGACCAGGACCAGAGTAGCTTCAAGAAACTGTCCAGCACACAGAGATGTCCTTCCCCCTTTGGTTACCTTTTGCTTACAAAGCAACACATACACCTTCCTAAGCCACGTTTCCATAAGCTTAGGAGAGAATACATGTCAGATAAAAGCACTGCAGATGCTGAACATGTTTTTATATATTAAAGCATTTTAAGATTGTGGGTATATTGCAAGTAAATTATTTAACTACATTCAGCTGTCCTGTAAGTTGTTTGTAATTACTGATTTTGCTTTTCAGATGTGCATAATAAAGTTCTCATCGTAGCTCTTTCAAATGTGGCAGCAATGCTGACTCTTCAGTACTTGATAGTTCAATCACACAGGATATCTTCATATACAAGTGAGAAAAAAATAAAAAAGAAAGAGGCAGCACAAGGTAATGCATGGTATTATTAGTGGCTCAAATTAATTTGCTTTGCAATGATAGCTACAGTCTTTGAAAAGTTTTTATATTTTTAATCATATCTCTGCCAGTAGTCACAGCTTTAATATTTCAATAAGTCTCTAAAATGTTTCTTTCATACATTGATAAATTTTCCTACATAGTCTAGACTAAAAGCTTCCTTCTAGTCAAAAATAATACCAAAATATCTTGTCCTAAAGATGTAAGATACTTACACTGCATAAAATCAAAGCCAAATTTTCAAGCATTGGGGTAAAATTATTTGGCATATACTCTGATCTCCAGAAATCACCCATTTGTATGACAGCTTATCACCATAATATTCAAGCAACTGGTTTTTTCCATTTTCCCCAAATAGGTGTGGGTTTTTTTCTGGGTTTCCTATAGAATCAAAACTTATGCATACAGCCCTATATATGTCTAGCTGTTGATAGCATAGCCAAACAAATTAATTTGTGGAGCCCCCTAATTATAATTAGTATACTAAAACTTCCTTTCACAAGAAGTATAAGCAGATAGGCTGACACAAAACAAATTATGATTCTGCCAACAGATTCATCAGGAAATATGTGAAAACATGATTTTATGAAGTAGCAAGAAATTTGGTAGACCAAAAGATGAAAATTAGAGTGGTACTGAGGCCCAGATAAGAAATTACAGTGCTTCCACTCAAGCTGAGAAGAGATCATCAAGAAGAGTTCATCCTGAACAGTGTGTTTAGCTTTGAAGAATTATTTAAACTTTGATTTCTAACTTTTATTTAAATTAGTTTCCTGACAGATGATTTGACTTTCAAAACATCTCTTTCCACTTCGTTTTTTTGAAGATGAGGGGCTCCTGGTGGAAAAACTTCATCACTACCCCTTTCTAACTCCCTTTCCACTTCCTTTTTTTCTTCTCTTCAGATGTCAGTAGAAATGTTCATCTTACTTTGGGGAAAAAAAGTTTCAAACTACAATTGGAGTTTTACTTAAATTACTTCAGGACCTGTTCCACAAGTGAAAGCACTTTTCAACCTGCTTTAATTTGATGCCAGAATGTACACATAATCTGAATTAATAAGGGGGGTTTTGTGCTTATGAAAAAGACCAGATATACAGACAAATGTCTTTGTTTACCTGCAGACCATGCTCCATTAAATTGAGTTTCAGGAGTTAATTTTAAGAGGACAGGAATTAAAATAGAAAGTAAGGCAAATAAATGCCTTCAAAAGTACTTTATTTTCAAAGACTCTTCAAATTCTCAGCAAATACAAAGCAGCAATTATGAAGACTGCTTTGTATATTAAAGGCAAAGCTTTGTCTGTCTTCTCCAAGCAAGTTCTGCAATCAGACTTTTATACAATATGTTTTTTTCTTAAGAGAAAACTGACTTTTCAACACTCTGCCCTGTATAAAGGACTAGAATCCCCACCGTAGGGAAGTATGAATGGTTGAATACAGGAGTATTTGAACAGCTATCTTCCCTTCAGTGCACTGTATGGTTTAATCTGTCAGTAAATGTATTTTAGAGAGATAAAACACAATGAAAAACTAGGGCAGGGGTTCAATAAATTGAGCTCTATGTTCAGGTTCTTGGCCTGCAAAAGTGTACCCCTGAGACGAAGTATCAATTTTTATGTTCTGAGTCAACATCTTTGTCTAGTATCTGGCATGAGGGAGTTTGCTTTCTGTCTTAATCTTCTCTGGGCAGCATAACTGATTGAAAACTTGTTAGAAGAGATCACTGTGCTGTTTATGGCCACTTCTGTCCAAGGACTGGTTTATATATTACACAGTAACTATTTATGGGGTAGATAAAACCAGACTGTGCATCCTCAATAGGCAAACTGTGGTCCATCGTAAGCCACTGCTCATCAGAGAAGGAGAAGTCACTTAAATTAAGCTGTCTCTTCAAAAGCAGCACTGAGACTACCTAAACAACTATTAACATTTAACTACACTGAATCTTCTCTTCACTTTAGCGCTGCTAGAACTTCATTCAAATTCAGTGAACCAGTATAATCACAACATAGAAGATGGACCTGAGCTAAGTGGCTGTAGACACTAATCACTTCAACTGCTTTGCTTTCTCATGTAATGCACCCAGGTTCACACAATTCCATTAAAAAGTAGGGTTTGTCTCACATTTATTCACTTGCTCAAAAATTTAAGTATCCAGGTGTTCTCTTTAGCAAGAGATGCCTCTGGAGAGCAGGTAGGTATCTGAAATATTTAGACTACTTCACACCTCTGAGATTCTTTTGTAGTTTGTTTTGGTTTTTTAAGGCCCAGAGACTATTGAGAACCAAAATGTTGAGCTTCAGCTGTGTATCGACCCTCTAGATGATTGTGTTGACTGATACAAAACCTTTCAAAATCTATAGGGCTTTTCCTTATTTTCATAATTTTGTACCTTTAGTCCTCTCTTTTTACTCACATCAGCATTTTGATCTCACAGTGCTATTCCTTTTATTCTGATATTGATTCTAGGTTTGACACCACTGGTCTGCTAAGAAAATTCTAGTAGTCCACTAGGGGGACTGAATGAATACTGGAATTCTCATTTAACTGCTTTTTCTGATAAATCATGAAACATTTTTTTTATTTGGAAAGACTTGCCTTTTTTTTCCACTGTTAATGCAAGCTAAAATATGTATTAACCGCCAACCTCATGTGAAATACTGAATTTTATTCTAAACTATTCAATCCTTTTAAGTCCTTTTTTGGGGGAATGAAAATTAGAGCTTTCACTAAAAAAGGAAATTTTAAACTGGTCAGGTTTTCAAAAAAGTTGTAAAAATCAATGCAAAACACGGCAACATTTCTAGAAATCATGTCATAATGACAAGAGAGTCACCAATGGAACTCAAATTTAGGAATAGTCTCAGCATGGCAGCATTTACTGGTTGCTACCAAGAGGTCAGCATCCAAACCCGTGGCTGAGTTAGCACGTCCTGAAACATTACCATGGATCAGGACTGCCACAGTTCCACGTGAGCTCACCATCAGTGGTAAATTCCACCAAGGTAATTAGAATGTGTTTAAACTGGGAAAACAACAAGCCTGAACCCATGAGGGGTCAGTGCCATAACTTGGTGTGGAAGAGCTACGTGCTATTATAGCCAAGTCCGCAGGTTAGTTACTCCTGTGAATTGCAATACCAACAATTTTTTAAAAGTCTGTCCCACCACCTTTTCCTGTTTAGCTTTACTTAGAAGGGAGAAGGAAATTCTCAAAATGAAGGCTACTGTACAAGAATATTTTCTAGAAAAACAAGGAACAGCAGCTATTTAAAACAAGTGAACATGTAACAAGCTTACAGCACTTTAACAGCAGGATACAGGAGAAAAAAAAAAGCAAAACTAGCCACTTCAAAAAATTCTTTATTAGAGCACTCATCTCCACAGCAGGAAATAAGAAAAATACTGGAACAGCCACCTGAAAAATAATTTAATAAAAAATGCATCAGCAAAGATGTACAGAAAGAAAACAGTTTACCAAACAGCTTAAAATAAATTTATTCAACTATGCACCAGCAGGATATATTATAAAAACTAAAATTTCCTCTGTGTGAAATAAATAAATAAAATTATTTTCAAAGAAGGGGGAAGAAAGAGTCCTTTTAAAATAGTTTTAAAATAGTTTTATATAGCTTGCTTTGCATTAGTTGAGCATAAAGACAGCTCTATTCACCAGTGGCTTCACTCTTCATGATGTCACATTCCCTGGCCCCATTCAACAAGTATGTCAAATATACATTTAAACAGAAGCATGTGAGAGGCCCCTGCTACCTCAAGTTTAAACATTGATAAGCTCATTACCTTTAATAGATGATCTCTTTAAATTAAATTATATCTTAAATTTAATTTCATGCAAGCCTGTTTTGGACAGGGTGATACAGCTGTTCAAAAATTTCTTTTCCAGCCAAGTCACGATTTTCACTGTGAATCTGGCATCCTTCATGGCATGGCTCAATTGTGTTTTTGTGAGGGTGGTATCCAAAGTCAGATGGAAGTAAAGCATCTTTAAGGAAGCCAAGGATTGCCTAATTACCAAGTAGGAGCATGACAGTATCTCATTCTACTACAATGTTATCTCATTCCACTGGGCCCAGTGAGGCTGGTTCTGATACACCGTGGTAGAACTGACAGCACAGTTATTCCAAGTTATCACCTTGATTTTGCCATCTACTGTGTAAGCTCAGATATACTTGTTAGCCCCACAGATCATAGTTACTCATTTTTGCAACTCAACAAGGATCAAGCAGCATTGCTGCATCAAGGTGGAGCATTCAGGATCTATTCCTGGCCATTGCCCCACATGCAAGTATGAACCTCATAAATACTTATGCTCCACATCCCTCACTAGGATTTTTTTTGCACCAGTGTGAGCTAGGTTGGTCAACCTAGAGAACTTCTTTAATATCTAGATAGCCCAAAAAATCCCTCTGTGTTTAGGAACAGGCTTGGGGCCACAAAGGATGCAGTGATTCTGCTGTGTTTCAGCAGACCTAGATTGGCTACATGCTTCATCCCTGCATCTTCCAAGCCTTGAAAAGCCACCATGCCCATTGATTCCATGCAAACAGAAAAATCAGATTCCATGACTCCTCCCAGCAGCAGTCACCTCTATTCCAACATGCCAGACTTTCTGTGGTAGTAGTAGGAAACCCCTATTCTCAGACATGTTACTATAATGTTTATTCTATGTATCCCTGGCTTTCCCCACTGAGGCGAGGAGAAATCAGGCCCTGGACTGCCCTTCTTGATGTGGGTGAAACAATCACACTGATAAAAAGCTCTGATCTGTTTGTATGAAGTCAAAAAGACAGGAAAAAAATGACACAAAACCAAAAAAGTATGGTATAAGCAATAATGATGAGTTGAGAATTGAGCCTTCTAAGTAGCATTACTATAAAGCCAGGAGAGATGAACTCAGATTATATACAGAGTAAATAAATACCTCCATAAAAGTAAATAGATGTGTGTGTATAAACATAGAGAGCAAAGGAGATACAAAAAATATGAACATCGACCAAAGCCTACTGTGTGAAAATGTGGTTATTATAACACATATGTCCATGACATTAAAACATTTCATTGTTTTTAGGGAAAGCTAAAATAAATGCAGGGAACCTCTTAAGAATTCATTCTGCATACAAGTCAAGCAAAGTTTCTGTTTGCATGAATAAAAGCCTCAGGATCAGGCATAGTCCTCATTTATTTCTTAGTCTGTTGTATAATTCTATAACTAAAACTGCAAGGTAAAAATGTGTATAAAATTTAATCTATTGAGATGTAGCTGATTACTTTATCAAAAGAAGAGGATTGTGCTGTTGGATTATGTTAAATCAAACTTCAATCTCTTTATGATCTTAAAAAACAGCATCAGAATAAAGTTCATCTGCAGTAAAGCTGGTGTTACTGCTCAGGAAAATATTTGTGAGTGGCAGTGATGATTATAGCCAAGGAAATAATTCCTAGCAAATTATTTATTCTATGAATTTCACCATTTCTTCTGTCCATGATTTGTCTGAGATCCAACAGCAATTCTCTCACTGTTATTCTTAATTCAGAATTGTTTGGGATGTCATCAATGAGTGCATTGTGATCTGAAAGACATTCACAAACAGCTATTCAGGTTACAAATTGGCCTGAAGCCTGTGATTGTCTACAGGAGTTTCTCAGGTAGCAGGTGTCTCAACTGAGACTTTTGTCACTGACTTCCCACTAATCTTTGTAGAACATCTTGGAGAAAAAGTATGTGACCTCATTTAAAAAAATTGCCTCACTGAAAATGCATTTCCAGCTCTGGAAAAGAGAGGCTTAACATAAGTTATAGGGAGAAAGCTTAAAATATTGAACAATACAGTTTTCTTGACCAATTTCTAGTTGAAATCCAGGCCCTCTGAGATTGTGGAGAAAGCAAGTAACACAGCTGATAGCTCCTCCTAGAACATCCTTACTGTACTTTCCCCCTGGTATTTCCTAATTCACCTGTACACTGGCAAGAAAGGAAAGCTGAGATGTTGAGATCATCAGGTGGTCTCAAATACAAAAAAAAAAGGCAAAACCAAAGCAATCTTTAAGATGTAAATGATCTCCCAAGTCCTCCTTTCCAGCATCCTTTCCTCTCTTTTTCCTTCTTCATCAACCTGCTTTGTAAAAATAGTAATATTCAATAAATATTCAATAGTAATATTCAGGAAGTAGCAATTTCAAGTTCATGGCCATTGGAGTTGACTTAAAACCCTATCTTACACTTTTCCTGTCTTCATATACTTTGTATCTACATTAAAATGTCGTTAGTGACACAGAACACCGTGACCTCAATAATTAGCAAAAAAAGCAAAAGTAGCAAAGACTTCAAATGAGCAAATCCTTGTAGATTCATTTTAACACCCAGTTAAAATGTACACTCAGTAATGTCTGCTAAGGATGCCAGGGATTGGTAAATTAATGCAAAAAAAGGCATTCTCATTTCTTCATCAACATTCTACTCACCAGTCTAATGGTTATCTGCTATTGTACTATTGCAAGAGACTTCTAGCTGGCTAGTAAAGGAAATTCTCATGGGATTTCACCTTCATAAAGTCATACAATCTGAGCCATCAACATAAGGAAAATTTCATAGTGTTTCACATATAAAACCTTTAATTCAGAATAGTTCATATCTAAGCGACAATATTAGACATACACTTTTGTTGTGTTGTGTACGTTGGCTGTGCACTACAAATATGCTTTTTCCCATAATGGTTTTGGAAAAGGAAAGTATAATATTTAGTAATAGGGTTGTAATAGGTTCTTATTATTTTTTATTTTTTTTAATAACAACATTCAGGATATATTATTGCTCTCCTTTTATAGGAAAATTCTTTTTTGGTTGTATTAAAAATCATTCATCTAAGGAGTTTAATAACATTCCTATATAAAGAAGTTCTTATATTAATATGTGTATTTTATGCCACTTCAGCTGTCGTTCTATCTTTAATTTCATATAAGCTATTTGGAGTTGATTAACTACTATATAATCTGTGCCTGCCAAATACATGAAAAGTTGGTGGTGTATTTTTAATCATCTATATTCAGGGGTGGAAATTAATTTTACTTTGATTTTTTTTTAAACATCTCCTGATTAAAACTTAAGCAGTCAAATATCTCAGGCATTTAACTTCAATGTTGTGTCCTCCTCTATCAGAACAAAATTGGGCATTTTCCTATACACAATGGAGGAAAAAAAGCAATTACTATCAATCAGTGACTAAGCAACAGATTGGAGTATTTAGAAAGACTCATTCATACACAGATTTGCAGCAGTGTTCAGCTCTTCTGATTAGATTCCATAGATTTTAAATTGTAGCTAATTAGGCTGTCATAGGTTCATTAATGGCTCTACTGATTCAGCACTCCCTCACCTGCATGCATATTAAAGCTCATTAGCTCCCTTGTCTAAAATACCACCTGCATTAATTGCTGCTGATGCACTAGGACTCCTCAGAAGGCTCTTCTGACAACCAGCCTACCTGCTTGTAATACCCATTGCCCCCAGAGCTCTTCAGGACAGCCAGCACATAAAGTTCACAGCGTTTCACACATTGTAATGCTGCAGCTGTTGTCAGGGCAGTCAAGCCTGTTTTCTGCTTAACAGCAGGAAATAAATAATTAGCAATGCCTGTACTGTAATGCTTACCACAGGACCAGTTTATTTGCTCTGGAATCTCACTGCTGTAACCTACCTGACAATATCATGTAGTGACGGAGTAATGTGGAAGATCCAAAGACAAAATTAATCTATCATGACCGAGAAGACCAGCTGACCTCAAGTTTGACTGTCTGATGTTCTGTGACCCCTTTAGATTAAACGTTTAAATTATCTGCCATAAATCCAGTGGGCCAGGCCTGAGACACAGTTCTTACTAATTATTTGGTCTTTTCTGGTATGTTGGTGTCCTCATAGCTATCAGAGCTAGATTGTGTACCCCAGGGTCTACAGCTGGAGTGATAAAGCACAGCTGTACCTGACTGGAAAATCACTCTAAGAAGCAGTTTTCCCCGGCTCCCAATTTCCAAGCAGTTACAAGCTTACTGGTGGACCAGTAAGCTAATATATATATATATATATATCATAAATTCAAAACACACTTGGTAACATCAGTGACAGAAACATGCTTTCCTGAAAGGCTGTTAAATTGCAGACAATGTCTTGCCACATCATGGTGAGTTCTGGATAAGCAATGGTAAGGTTTCATGAAAGGTATCCCCAAGTGTAGTTTTAGATTTGTATTAATCATGCTTAGGAAGCTTCATGTTTTTTCTCCCAGGAGTTACATATGGCTCACTTCAAAGTAGCTTTTCATATTTATAGTTGTATTTTCATATATACATACATGATTGTATCATCAGTCTTCCAAACTTTCTTTTTTTGTTCCCTTCTTGGTATAAAAAAAATTAACAATATTTTGAATTACATGTAATTTATTATGCTGATTTTGTAATAATTAATTTAGTGTTGTTATTATTATTTCATTTAAATTTCATTGAAATAATTAAATTTTTTAAATATTGAAATGATAACAATTGATTCTTTACATTTTGTTTCTTAGTTCATGTGGACATATATATGTACACAAACATCTATATAACATACACAGACATCTACATCCTCCTAGACTTTTGTATATATTACACAAGCAGAAAATTCAAAAAGTTTTACTTTGCTTTTGTTTACTGCAAAAGTATTTGGGGGGTGAGAATGAACCATCCTGGCATCTCCTTTCCCTTGGAATTATTCAAAATATCTCCTGAAATTTCCTATCTTTTTTCCTAATTTTGAATAAGATATTTGAAAGAAGGAACACTACACATGACAAAACCTCTCTGTTTCACATTCATTATTGTAAACTTATCATAGAAGGTGACACTTCAAATTCAATTCTTCAATGTTGAAAATACTTGATGTAATAGAGGATCCCTCTACAATAAAATCTAAATCCTGTTTTGTTAGAAATCATTGTCAATATATTAAGTGATTAGTGATTCCTCAAGGAAATAGAGAAACATAGAAATTATTAGAACTTTACAATTACTGTTTGAAGCTCTTCCTCTGACACTGAGTTTCTTCTACCTGTCCTTCTTAAAAAAAACCAAATTAATTATCAGTGAAAAAAACCACTATTTGAGTAAATTCTCAGTTTGCTCAAAAGGCACTGCAGTATTTGGAAGACATGGAACAGTCAGAGCTTTTACAGTTATGTTCTTCTGCCCCTTTTTACTGGACATATTCACAGTGTTTGATGACACACGTCACAATTCCTGTTGTGAACAATTTTACATCCTGTTACTTTTTTTTTCCCTTTAGTACTGTAAAAGAAAGAAGGAACAAAATGTTATTTAGTTCAACCTTCTTTAGCCCACCTGAGTCCAAGTCTTGAGTGAGAGTGAGTATAGAAAAAGCAAGTCCATATTGTCAGTATAATTTTGTTATGATCAAAGGCAGCATCCGTAGTTATAAAGGCAGTGTCACCATGGTGAGAAATGAATACTTCAGAAAATGTCCCAGCCCATCAGGGGTTAGTGTAATGGGAATCTAGATAGGCAAGTTAAGGTTTAGGGATAATACTAAGCCTTTCACTGAATTTTGATCAATACTTTGATCTTGCAAGTCTGAATGCCACTCTGAAAAAAGAAAAAAAAAAAAAAAAAAAGAAACCACTGTATCAACAGCAGGTGGCTTAAAAATACCTTGCATGTGCACTGAGGCACAGACAGATGGAACCAGCAGAGCAAACCCACCAGTGATGTTTCAGAGCCATTTTGGCAACATCCAGATATAATCCCTTCTTCCCACCTGTGTAACTGCAGACAGATGTCAGCAGACCCAGGGTAGGAAAATGAGAGCTCAGTTCCCCCTTTCCTACCCACCTTATTCATTCTTTCCAGTTCTGCAGAGCTCCAAAGTGTGACAGGAGGGGCTTATACTACAGGACTTCATGGTAAGCAGAGTCTAATTCTTGTCAAAGTAGTGGCAGGAGAAAATTGCTCTTTAGTCTGTATTTTCATCTAAATTTTATTTCTTTTCACTTGTGGACTGAAAACAAAAAATATTGGCTCTTCATTTTTCAACTTTTATTTAGAGTCCAGTTGAATTCCAGAGGTAATCAGATTTACTAATTTATTTGGATCATATTCTTCACTTTAGACTGGCACAGATACAGCTTTTTTTTCAAATGTGGTCATGATCATGAATCAGTTTCAGTGTATATGGAGAAGTGACTAATTCTCAGGTACTTTTCCATTAAGAGTTTATTTTTCTGTGCTATGTTATAACACATAACCAAGTAATGACAACTGACAACAATTTGCACCTTTACTGTCAGGCTCAGCTGAGTGACTGCACCAGAGAGACCAGGGCACTTCCTTGTCCTTAGATGTGGGAATTGGGGCACAGCAGTTAGCAACGTGAGGATAGCTGCTGCTTTTTACCAGTCAATGAAGGGAATTTTTTTGACAGTCTAGTGTTTTCAGAATATATTTCTCTAAGAGCTTTTGAAGTATAAAACCACTCAAACTCCTCTATTTCTTCTATTTCTAGTGCTGTGTAGAGTTTTTGATATTTCCCAGAAGTGCTGTCTGAGAAGATCTGTCGCATCACAAAAGACTTCCCATAGGGGAAATACACAGGTGCTTCCAGCACTGCACAGAGAATAACAAAACATATATTTTGTAAGCATATACAGGATCAAATTGTCACCCAATGCTATACCAGAAGACATGTTGTTGGAAAGAATGTATTTCTTAGCCCACAAACAGATTACCATGCACTATCCCGAGCAAATGCTTTTATGTACAAATCACAGAAGTATTTATCTATGCTGAACAATAGGATTATTTTCTTCTATTCACCTCCACTTACACACAAACATCCTTTTCTTTTGGAATAGAACAGTTTGGAAGAGGACTGTTTGAAGGATCAAAGATTATTTTTCTCCAAACATCTGCCTTTGAGCACTCCAAAAAAAAAAAATTGTTGTGTGGAAGAAAAATCAGAGACAGTCCTGGCAGGGAGGATGTAGCTACTCCTGACCCTTTTTCCTATCGAGTTCATACTAAAACCTCTCCTTTAACTTGGGATTAGTTATAACAGCCTGCTAACCAGGGCACATATAGGAGCTGCTGGCTGCCAGCCAGGAAGCACCGTGGCCACGTGCCAGGTGCCTGGCCACTGTCAGAGAGTGGCTCTGTGGGGACGGTGTGCAGGCACACACTCCCTGCACCGATGGTTTTGACATGTCCCAGGTCATGCAGCTTTCTCTGG
This sequence comes from Dicaeum eximium, assembly GCA_013396995.1. Classification (NCBI taxonomy): domain Eukaryota; kingdom Metazoa; phylum Chordata; class Aves; order Passeriformes; family Dicaeidae; genus Dicaeum; species Dicaeum eximium. The sequence continues at coordinate 106,641 of VWZP01000227.1, forward strand.
GCCCCAACTGCAGCCTCATTTGCACCAGGCAGCTCAGTCCCTAATATCGATATTAGGAAATGCTGTCATTGCTCATTAGTGTCAGTGGGATCTGGCTTTGGATTAGACTGGCAGATTTTGTAGTCTATTGGAAATGAGCATTTCTCTCCCTCATTTTTCTTGGCATAGGAAGAAAAATAAGGGACCATCATTTTTGTCTCTTTTATTTAGTGACCTGTTTGGCCAGAATATCTAAAACAATAGACTAATATCTATTACAACCAGGTATGAAGCAAAAGACAGTTTTGATGCACATTCGATTTCTATATTTGCTTTAAAGAAACTAGAAATGCTCCTACTTTTGTTTTCTTAAAATGTTTTGTCCATTTATCTTTGAAACTGCAATGTTAGCAGGAAAAAAGATCCTCTCAAGTTCTTGCTGCAGTGTCTTTTATTTTTCTCACACAAAAGGGAGTGCACAGTGCCTTTGAGACCTTAAAGAAACCTGACTAACAGGACAGGCCTTTGAAGTTTAAAAAACATGTATAATCTACTTTTACTTAGTCTAACAGAAGAACCATATTTACCATGCTCACGTCATTATGGATTTTAGGTTTTTTTGTTCTGAGTACAAGGTGTATGATAGTCTGGAGATTATCAATTTGGGATACATTTGAAATTTGACTTTGATCTCCTTAAAGCTATCAATCTCAGCTTTGGAAGGAACAAAGAGATAAGAGAAACTAGAAACCTAATTTGCATCTGATACCTCTGGAAAAAAAAGCAGAGAAAACAGGGAGCTAAATAACTAGAAAGCCAAAAGTCTTGCTCTGTGCACTGCAGGGTCTTTGTAAAATTGCTTGTTTTATAGCTAAAGAGACACCCAACAGACTGTAGCGAGATAAAACCCAGCAACTCAATTATAGCCATGGGCAGCCTTATTCTTTATATGGCTCATAAAACTAGGATTTGTTTTTAATGATGAACTAGAACCTGTGTCTTCTGCAAGATAGAAGCCAGAAGCCACACAATAGGGGCATTTATTTAGACTTCAGAAAGAAGCCTGATAAAAACTGGATGTTAATTATAAAAGCGAATACAGGAATAGCACTCTGTTAAGAGCTCTGCTTGAAAGTGTGTTTTGATGATTTTTCTTTTGAATCAATTTCATCCCCTCTCTTATCACATCAGACCACATCTTCACCAATGATTCAATACCAACATACAAATGCTGCATGCCTTTCTTCCCATTATCTATATGAATGAAGTGCCCTACCAGAATGGGTCAGGAAAGCCATTGCCCTCTCCTTTTGTAATTGTTTCCTGAAAAAAAGCACTTTTCTTCTATTGTCTGCAAGGAAATGACCAGGTCAACACACACTTCTTCAACCTTGTAAACTCTAACATAAAAAAAATAACAGTGTGTACATTGGCAAAAAAATGCCAAATGCCTAGCACGGCTGAATGCTTTACTACACACAATTCTCCCCTAAGAATAAAAGCAAGGTATTTGAAGGAGATTCTAGCAGTGTCATTTAATGCAAAAAGGGTGCATAACTTTTTCCCTGTATGGCACTCAGAGTCTTCAAATGGCTGAAAGAGTACAAGGCACTGCACAGAGTTGAGAGGAAGGAGAGCTCTGGGGATTGTGTGTGAGTGGATACATAGCTCCAGTTCCCCAGCCAGCTTACAAACCTGCAAGGAGGGATGGCTGCAGCAGAGCTAAACTCTGGGATGATCCAGCCTTCCCATCCACTCCAGCCACTTCCTTCTGCACCTAGAGACTCAGTGTGCCCTGTAGTTCACACTTTGTAAATTCACTGTCCTCCAGGCAAACAGGAAGAGCCTTCGTGTCACCGTGTATGACAATCCTGCAGCCAGGAGTGCTGGCTGTCTGTGCCTCACACTGATGATTCCAGCCAGTGATTAGAAATGAACAGGCTCTCGCTGACCTCATTTAATTATCTCATAAGGGAATTGCTCGTGGATCAGTGGGCATGAATTGGGGGACATGGAGACACCAATTTAAATCCCGTTGTTACACCTACTGCTAATTGCAAAACTCTCACTGATAGAAAGGGGTGGGGGGGAGTTTCACGAATTTAAAATAAAAATGGAAATCCTGGTAGGAAAATGAGAAAGGGTCACATAGAGTTGAAGGAAGGACATTTGTCTGCCAAGATAAGTCAAATAACTTGTAGTGTATAACATGATCTGTTCACTTAGCTGAGGCAATATATCTCACTTTATTCCTAAACTGCTTCTGGGGTGTTTGTGTGTGTGTTTGTGTGTGTGTGTGTGTTTGTGTGTGCTCTGGGTCTTAAGAGGGCCTGAGGGGAAGGAGAGTGTGTCCTTTTTTTTTTTTTTTCACTAATGATAATCTTAGGTTATTTAAGTCAGATAAGGAACTTTCAGATTTTTTGCTTAATATTCATACCCTCAAATTCTGATGAGAGCCTACAGGAATTTTAATGATATGCGGTCTATATCAGATGATACAAATAACATGCTAGTTTTAGGGCACATTCTTTTATTTTGTGTTTCAAGCATTCCTTTATTGTCCCCCTGTTTTGTGACAGAAGATTATCTTTTTCTCCTCTATTCTGTGAAATATGTGGTGAATAAAATTCTTGTTATTTTAAACTGTTTTTCAGCAGCAAGACCTAAATACTCACTGATGTATTTGAAACTTGTGTAAGATGCTGTCTGAAACAAGGATATCCAAGATGTAATGCATTGAAATATGAGACCTCTCTATGGATGTGGAATTCTATTTCTTTATTTTTATATATGTGTTTTCTAAATTTGTAATTAACCCCATCTGGCAGTCTTTCATTAAACTTTTATATATTGTCTGAGGATTTCAATTTATGGAATTGATCACTGAGAATATTTTTCTTCTTTTCCAATAATATAAATCAAGAGCAATTTTGAAAACATCTGAAAGACTTTTGCACTTTGGGAGCTCAACTAATTTTTAAATCATCTTGACACTTCTGGTGCTATTCGAAACTACGTGCAAAATAAGATCATAGTGACAAAATTTTATTAGACTTCTTTGAATAACAGTAAGGTTAGCTACAGGAAATTTAGTGACCTGAAAATTCTTTGGGTCAGTTTGTAATCATGAGGATCATGGTTTTTTATTTCTGATTATTGTTGATGATCATTTCATCAGTATATTTTACTTGTTGACATAAGATATGATGCTTTAATACTTTGCTACAAAATTCCTCATTTTGGTGTGAATAAACTTCAACAGATCTGTACTCTAGTTTCACCCTAATAGATTTTGCTTGCTGAATTCTTTCTAATGAACTATATAGAACAAATTCAATAAAAACTGTTGTGATGATTAAAACAGATCCATGGGTAGGTTCCACTATAATCAATGAAGCATTTCTGTCAACTCTGTATTGTAATTCCAGCATTGGATTTCAGTGAACCAGAAAGAATGACAACGAAATATAATGTGATCACTTTAAAGAAAATAGGTACAGAAATGAAGAAGAATAGAGGAAGAGGACTGAGAAAATAATTCCTTAACAAAGACATCATTCATTGGAGGCCTAATTCAAAGCCCCTAAAAACCAGTGGAAAGCTCTTTAATACCACATAAACTTTGGATAAATTTTTGGTTTTGTCTCAAAGATACAAAAGTTGAAGCACAGTGAATATCTCTCTTTTTCTGGTTTACAGACAAAATATTTATTTCTTTTCTTGTCCTGGAAGACTTATCTAAGAGCTACAGTATGATAGATTATAAGATAATAAGACCTGATAATTGTTGACAAACAAAAACAGTGAACTACTGATCTCCTTCATGAGTAGAATAAATAGAAGGTTGCTTCCTTTGATGACCAGAGTACTTGGTTCTGATTGGTTTGTGCATCTTTCCTGACCATTTTTTTCTTTATGCCTTCTTTTCCAGCACACTTGTCTGCTCAAGCTTCAATACACCCGAGCTGAACAAGCCTAGCAGGCAGCCTTTAAGTTTCAACAGACATGGAAAGAAGATGATGCTCTGCAGCAGAAAATTAGCTAAGTTTTACTCACACCCCTGAAATATTACCAGCCATGAGGACTAAAATGTGCAGAACAGACCTCCCAGAATGGGCTAAATAGTCTTTCAGGGAAACTCTTGCTCCCCCAGTTCTTGTGTCAAGGTTGATAAAATATATCACACAGATTTACTGAGACTAGCTCAGTGCGTAAGGAAAAGGACACAAGAAGTCAAGCCCCTCTGCACTTGTCTTGCAGCAGCATTGCCATACTGAGCAGTTATTAAGATTGTAAAGACTGCTGGAAGCAAATCCTGGCATTAATTAGCCTAATCAAACCAGGTCAGAAAAAGAAGAGGGTTATGACCACGTAACCTGACATCTTCTGGTAAGAGATTCAAGCCTTTTGTAGTCTTTGCAGTTCCCTGGAAATCAGTTGAAAATATTGTTTAGTTTTCACTAAAGATTTAACATGAACCATAAGGTGCTATGACAGTACTACTTGTCTAGACATTCTGCAAAGATTCAATAAGAGAAAGCCCTGGAAATGTAGTAAATGTGCTGAAGTTTCTGGAAAAGTTTCGATGGTTTGGTTCAGTTTAATTTTCTTTTCTCTACACTTGCCATTTTATGGAGCTGTGTATATATAGAGAGCTATCTTGTAAATCAAATAACACATTGAAAATGGATAATAAAATATGGGTTTCTTTTGTACTGTGGTATCCTACTTTTACAAAGCTAATTCTCAACATTCACCAAAGCTAAATGAACTTAATTTATTTCATTACAATTAATTAGTAAAATACATTTATGATTCATCCTTTTTTTGAAAATGCTGGCCACCAGATTTCTCTCCCCAAAAATAAGTTGGAGATTATATAGCAGGAAGACATTTGTTATTAATGATGTTAAAAAATATTTTTCTTATGGAACTACAGGCTCAGAAATTATCTTTAATGCCATATATGAGATACATTTAAAAAGTAAGAGTAACAATGGCAGAGAAGAAGGAAAGGAAAAAAAGTTGAAGTGCAATCTCAAAAACTAGGCAGATTTCAGGGAAATTTAGCAAAGTCATTTGAAATAATATTTTCATCCTTTGAAGTCAGCAGTCTTGAGATATTATCATGTGCTGATTGTGAAATCTTACATGATCATATTCTGATTAGTTCTTCCACTCCCCACGGATCATTGCTTGCATAACACCGTAAACTTTTCTGGGTTGATTCAGCAAACTATATATAGAATTAAATTGTAATGCAGAATAATTTGTACTCTCTATCTTTCAGGATAATCATTTGTAGGACTGATCAATCTTACAAAAACAATCTCTTTTGTCTTAGGAGACGTGCTTTTTTAGTTAAACAGAGGAAAATCAATCTGCAGAGTATTTATAAAGCAGCTTTTACCAGTGTTGAAGCCAGTGATGCTATTTTTTTTCTAAGTTTTATACAATTTTATACTATTTTATCTCAATACAACTTTCCACTGTCCTGACATGGTGTGTCCATGTCTCATGTAGCACTTGTAATCTGATCACTGCAAAGACAATGCTGTAAAAGAAGCCATATCCGGATATTATGAGAAATATTCACTTTCAAATTCATAAAAATCACTATTATATTCATTATTAAAGCTTAAGCTGTAAAAGTACATAAAGGCTGCAGTGATGATGAGTCTCTTATGCCATATATGCATGAACACCCAACAAAGTTCATAAAACTTCCAGATTTCACTGCAGTCAGCAGTGGACCACCACTACATGACATTTCAGAAAACTTGAGAGAGAGAAGCTGTATCATAAAGTTTCAGCATTACGCTGCTATGGAGCATGCAAAGTGGTGGTTGTTCCTTCTAAGGGTTTCAGCTAAATTTCAAAAACTGTAGGAATATATTGCTGATGAAGATGCAGCACTTCAATGAGTATGCAAACTGTACTATTACATCTTTGTGGTTCATCTATCATCACACACCATCTGACACCTTGATAAATCATCATTTATTTCTAACTTAGTTTATGCACGATTTTTCTGCAATGTAGCTGTTTATACTTGTTACGAATCCTAATTTTCAAAGGTTTGCAAAAAAGTAGATCCTTGTCTAGAGTTCAAGTCAAAGAAGATAGTAGTAATGGGTCACTTGTAGCATTTCACCTCAAAACTAGCAATTCAACTCAGGATCAAATCAGAAGAAACTGAAGTTATAACTGTAAAAAGTTTTGATCATCTCTACAAAGTGAATTTATTGTCTCCATTCAGTCCCCAGTGTCCATGCCAAAAAAAAATCCAAATCACATGCAGCTTTCCCACCCAATTGCTGGCATGATTTTGGTGAAAGGATATACCTTTCATGGGCATAACCATTTCTGTAAGTCAGAACAAGTGTAATAAAGAAAAACTGAAAGCATTTTATTTCCCTTTAAATTTACAGACAACATCTTCTATACATTTAGTTTATATTGCAGTCCATGTTTTATTTTGGGGTATGTTAATTATCATAGTGATGACTGCATCAAAAACCCTAGGTGTGTATGACCCCTGCTATCAAAGAGCAGTAATCACAGAATCACAGAATTGTTAGTTTTGGAAAGGGCCTCTGGAGATCATCTCGTCCAACCCCTCTGCCAGTTCAGAGTCACCTTGAGCAGGTGACACAGGAATGCATCCAGGTGGGTTTTGAATGTCCCCAGAGAGAGAGCCTGGGCAGCCTGTTCCAGGGCTCTGCCACCCTCAGTGTAAGGAAGCTCTTCTTTGTGTTGAAGTGGTTCTTCTTGTCTTTTAGTTATGGTCATTGCTCCTTGTCCTGCCACTGGATATCACTGAAAGATTGTCACCTCACTCTCTGGGCACACACCTTTGAGATATTTATATGCATTAATGAGATCCCCTTTCACTCTTCTCCACACTAAATAGGTCCAGCTCCCAAAGTCTCTCCTCATGGAGAGAGATGCTCCAGACTTCAGGAATTTTATGAGTGATAATTTTATATAAGAGTGAAGCAATTAAAACCAAGACATCAGTGATGGAAGGGCTACAAGGGTAAGACTGATACCATACGCGTGTAAAAATAATGTGTAGGTGGGTTCAAAACACTGATGTATTACAAAGGAATGAGTTTTAAGGCATCATAAAACCCCACATTCTGCTTTATTCAGCCAATGATATTTGGCTGATTTTCTATGGGAAGAAGAAAAAAAACCTTCACAAGAAAATAAAAATGTCCCTTTATTCATGGAAGGCATGCCAAGGAAAATTTATGCAAAGGAAAATTTCACCAGTATAAAACTAGAGAGACAAGAGTTATGCTGCATCTCAAAACTAAAAGTGAAGGAAATCTGTTACATGCTCAAGGCTATAGGGAAAAGTTGATCTGAACAGTTAGGTTTTATGCATGGAAGAAAAACATGTTTCAATGAAAGCAGGAACAGATTAGTAAAGGATAGTGCTGTTAGGTTGGATGGACATTTTGCATGATGCCATAGAAGCAAAAGTAACACAGAAGTAGAAAAAGTATAGGTACTAACAAAAAATAACTGAGGGCCTGTTGTTCTGTCACTCAAAGTATTTATGCATGAGGAAACAATTTATATACAAAATATGCTATGCTGGAATTTCCAAGGATATGCCACGTCATCTTTTCATAAGACTGCTCTGGTTTGGCAGGGTGGAGAGGATAAGAGAATTTGCAATGCTCACAGAGAGTAAAGTTTGTTTCACAATGGAGATTATACCAAAACAAGAGTAAATAGGTATTTAATAATTTGGATGCACTATGAAACACACATTGTGACTTGTTTTTAAACATCACTTTCATAAAAGTCAATAAATTTCAGAAATTGCCCGTAGTCTAGCAGAAGTATATGTTTCCATCACACCAATCTAACATAATCACTGCTATAATACCTATTCCCTAAATAATTCTCCTTCCACAGCTCCCTTTCCCCCCTAAAGATTAAAACAAGTAGCAAATCCTAGTCTCTACCTGCAGAGAAGGATGTGTTTTGAAGGATGATAGCTCTCTTAGGCAAAGGGAAAAGAATAAAGAGGAAGCTGCAAGTGAGCTGACAGCATCAAGCGAGTACATGATGCTTGATCAATGCTTGCCTTTGTCAGAGACATCCTTTAGGGAAATTTTCCATTGCAGATGTCATACACTAAATGAAGTGGAACAGAATTAATACAGATCCTGCAAGAATAATGATGAAATTTTCAGGCTTACATTTCTTTGTTGCTTTTCTTCTATAACTGCTCTTTAAATTGTCTAGATATGGGAATGAGTTCATGTACCCTAGCTGTAAGCATTGCTTATTTAACCTGTTTATGATCTCATGATCTCATACACACATTACAATATTTTTTTTTTAAATTGAATAAAAACACAACAAACTTGTCATTCATATAGAACTTGTATTCATATAGAACATTGACAGCAATGTATAATAAAAAATATTGACATATTTTTGCAACCAACCAGAATGGCAGCAATATAAACTTGTTTTACTCCTTCTGTATATTCTTTTTTTTTTTTTTACCCAATACAGATGGGGAATTTGAGAGAACAGAGATGGAGAAACACTACAAATTTTGTGTAAAGGAAAGGGAATTGTGTTGAGGTTTTTTACAGCTATCCTCAGGCCAAAAACAGAAATAAGACATCCTTCCAATAAAATATCATAGAAATTAAACAGGCCAATCAATATAAGTGGAGGATGTGTAACAAGGAATAATTCCATCAGCAGTACAGGTAAGTAATAAAGATAGGATTTTCTTACATTAAAATATCAAATCTAACATCTTGGTCCCTTGCTGGTGTTGTTGCTTTCCTTGACACACACGGTGACAAAAAACATTATGATAAAATACTGCAGAACAAAAGGGTTCTTATTATATACTCCTTCACACTAAGAGATGGGCACTGTCTTTTGTGTGTCATATTAAAATACTTAATAATCATTTCCACACTCGTGCTGCAATGAGCCTTTCTTTTTTTCTTTCTATTTCTTTTCCTTCCCTTTTTCAACAGGATATTTCATTCGTTTCTAATTCCGCTTAGGACCCACTTTAGTAATACTTTCTGCCTTAGATTAATTACCCTGATCTAATTCATTTAGTGGAGGACAGCTGTGGTACGTGGGTTGCCCACTGATGTATTGTGTTAAATGACGCCCATCTGTCATTGCAGCGTATCAGCATGGATGCGGTGTCATCCACTTCATTGGCTCTGCTGAGATGTGAAGTGCAGCTACAATGTTTACCACTGCTGTTAATTTAATATCTACACCTTTAATAACCTGACTGCTGTCATTTGCTGAACAATGATACATGATGGCCAGCAAACAGCCAGATAGAAGGCATTAACATGACAGTGGAGTAGGCCATTTGGTACAGTTAATTAGAGCACTTCTGGGCAAACGTGCTGTTGAGGGTCTTGTAGGGCATTCCCATGCAAAAATGCCATATTGAAAATAAAGGTAAAAAAACTACTTTTCTGTTAACAGTGATTTTGACAAGTATGATCATTAGCCCACTCCCTCGACTCAGAAGTGGTCTAATGATCAGTCTGATCAGTCTCCTGCTCTTGCTTCTAGCCTGCTTCTTGTCTCCCCTCATTTCTTTGCCCCTTTCTTTCTCTGAAAAATGGAAATGCTGGAGATTGCACTTCCAAACACACACTGTCATTTCAGTGCAGTGGTTTATAGGCACATATCCAAAAGCAGTGTGGATCTCTCCTTGTACAATGTCAGGTTCTGTCATTGACCCTTTAACGAATTTGAAGTAACCCATTCAAAGGATTCCATCTGTTATTTTCTTTCTGAATGGAAAAAATAATATCAAAAGAAAAATGGTAGTTACTTATCACCAAAGTTCTCTTACACTGTAGACAAAAATATGAATATTGATGTTCAAAAATTTTCTAGAAGGATACTTTATAATGGTTTATCTGTAGGCTTACATGGAAACTTCACTGAATAACAAAAACATATGCTTATGAAAAACATACAATGTGCTCTTAACCCATTTTCATGTATCTCTGCAGGCACAAACAGACACAAACATCTGACCACACTGTGGTTTTCATTTTCAGGAAGCTGGGGAAACCCGTTATGATTGCCTGAATCTGGTAGTATATGATCAGTGTTTTAAGACTCTTGGCTGTGTGCCTTAAGCACACATTCAGCTTTGGAGCAAGACTTCCACCTGTTACACCAGCTTGAAGAACCTCAGGACACACACAGAATAATTTGGAGTATTATTCTGAGAAAAGCCTTGCTGAGTCCTTTGCTTTGTTTCTTTTTTTAGGATGCCCTAAATATGAAGAGTGCCTCAATGGTCACAGGGTGGGAGAAATTGTTCTTGCACATATTTCCTATTCAATTTTACATTGCATGTGAATAGAAGGATTTGCTGGTGTTTTAAGGGATCTGGGACTTGGTGTTTGTCTCAGTTTTCTAGTTGCAAAATTGGGACTTTCCTATCTCAGCTGCCATCTCAGTAAATGCCTCGAGACCTTCACGTACAACACAGATGGACAACACTGATTGAGGCCTGAGAGTTCCTAAAGTTCCAGATTAGTTGAGATGACCCACCTTGTCCCCAGGCTGGTCTAGTTAAGATAAGCCTGGAAGATTTTGTAGACAAATATTAAGATTAATTCACTGTAGTCAGCACTGCAGAATTGATATGAGTACATTAAAATTGAGCTACTTCTCACTATTTAGAATGACCCATTTACAACTGGATTAGAGTAGTTTTAGGAATGAATCAGAACCAAAAATGAAAATCCCTCCTGCAGTATGAAGACCTGCAGCAAGAAGCCTGAGGGTATAGCAACAACAGAGGCTTAGAAAGCTCTGTAAAGAGCAGCTTTGTGCCGTTCATGAAAGAAATATATCACTCCCCATTTCCCCATTCTTAAATAAAGTAAACCAAATATCTTCCTGTGGGGATTGCTTTCCCAGACCTTGCAAGAGTGTTTTTTAACATGTTCCTGAAAAATAATGATGTAATATTAGCAATGGTCTAGGATTCACAATGCTGACAATAGAAGGTATGATATATTTTGAGAATTATGTACATTGCCACACTTTTTACCAAACCAATAGTTCTAGCTGCAGAGCTAAGAGTTAATTAACATCAAATCTATTTCAACTACCCCAAATACCATTCATCCACTAGTTTTCATTTGAGAAATAATCTATAGGAAATCAATGTCCACAAGAATTTTAGCACACCAATTTTAAAATAAGGGATTTTTTTATTTTTAATTAAAAATCTCAGATTAGCAGAAACATCATAGAGTTGCAACTGATAATATCCAACTGTTATTTTAATACATTTTCTACCTTTTTTCCATCATACAAAGAAATATTAAAAACTACCAAACTGTGAATAAGATGTCTGTGAAGATCCTGAATGTAAAGCCAAGGAGTCATTCCACATATAAATACCTTTGCTGATTGCCTGTGAAATGTATGTAGTCAGCTATGAATGCAGAAAAACAGGTCCTTGAGTACAATACAATATGAAAAAAAGCTGTTGAATTCTGCTCCAAACATGTATATGTTGACAAAAATTTACCTGGCTGTAACAAAAAACATGGTCCCAAACTTTTCCGTTTTTAAGGCCCATAAAATGGTTCCCATGCTTATGTTTGCAAGAAGGAAACTTTGTGTGTGTGTGTGTGTCCTCCTACCCTTCCCTGAAAGAATAAAATAAGACTAAGAATAGATTGTTTTAATTGACTGGGTGTTCCTTAGGCTCAACTGAAAATAAGATTTTTTTCTTTAAGCAGTCGTCCTGAGATCTTTCACACACAAATACTTGGGGACAGACAAATAGGATCTGGAAAAAGATAGAGGCAAGTGTATTTTAATAGGCTCAGTTTTTAGCTTCTTCCTTTTCCTTTTAGAGTAATAATATATCTTGCCTGACAAAAATATAAGCTAGCTGAGTCAAAGGAAAGCAGATAGGCCTTGGAGAACCAGACACAGAAAAAGGGATTCAATTCAAAGCAGACATGCAGTCATTCTTGACTCCCTTTAAGACAAGTGAAGGCATCCTGAGTAGCAATAACCTGATTTTACAAAACTTACCTAAAAAAGGCCAGATTAATAATTCTGTAAAGGAAACTTAGCTCAGGAGAAATTCTTCAAGAGAAACTCCCTTGTTCAAGAGAAACACATTCTCTCTTTGGATGGTAAGTTCTCCATTTATTAGATAGAAGATTTCCACAATTTAAAGCCAAGAAATCTCTGTGGGGATTGTGGAAGTTATATTAAGAATATGTTTGCACCTGTACCATTTAACACCTTGCTTCTGCCATTCTTCCCACTTAGAGCTCTTTGTCTTTTACTTAGAAATCTCATGCAGTTTAACAAGACCAAGTGCAAAATACTGCAGCTGTATCAGGGCAACCCCACCATCAACACAGGCTGGGGGGTGAACAGATGGAGAACAGCCCTGCTGAGAGAGAATTGGGGGTGCTGGGGGTGAGAGGCTGGACATGACCCAGCCATGTGTGCTCACAGCCCAGAAAGCCAAAAATGTCCTGAGTTGCATCCAAAGCAGCATGGGCAGCAGGGCAGGGGAGAGGATTCTGCCCCTCTGCTCTGCTCTGAGACCCCACCTGCAGTGCTGCATCCATCTCTGGGGTTCCAGCACAGGAAAGACAGGGACTGCTGGAGTGAGTCCAGAGGAGGCCACCAAGATGATTAGAGGGATGGGGCACCTCTACTATGGGGAATGGCTGAGAGAATTGGGATTATTCTACCTGGAAAAGAAAAGGCTTTGAGGGTGACCTAATTACAGCATTCCAGTAGCTGAAGGGAGCCTGAAAGAAAGTGGGAGAGGAAATTTTTACAGGGAAACATAGTGCCAGGACAAGGGGGAATGTCTTCAAACTGAAAGACAGTAGGTTTAGATTAGTTTTTAGGAAGAAATTCTTTACCTGATGATGAGGCACTGGAACAGGTTGCTCAGAAAAATTGTGGTTGTCCCATCTCTGAGAGTGTTCATGGCTGGGTTGGTTGAGGTTCTGAGCAACCTGGACTAGTGGAAGCTGAAAGTAAGAAACAGTACCATGCAATGTAAAGCAGACTTTTTCCTAACAAGTCTGAAGAAGGAAGCAAAAGTGTTTAGGAATAGGACATGCATTCATGGGATGCAGAAGGGAAGATATATAACTAGAAAGCAACAGCCATTTTCCAAAGAGGCAGTGATGTGTTAACTTCATCATACAAGACAACTTTGACCAAAAAATCAATGCATGTCCAATTACCTTGCTTCAAAAAATTTTTCATTCATTCAAGAATCATAGAAATGGTCCACCAAAGTAATTGGTGGAATATAGCACTTGCAAACTGAGATAAGAAGACTCTGAGATAGAGTATCCACACTAGAAAATTTAATGGTAGGACAAGAACATGAATGTGTTAAGGAGGAAAATCTTCTATTTAATTAGAGGTTAACATTGGTGCATGGGCATAGTTGCATAAACCAGCATAGATAAATTAGGGCTGGAATTTGTAAAATGGCTCCTGATTATTAGAAATGCCACTGCATTCAAAGAGGAGTGACTGGAGCTAATGGCCTACCATATTTTAGTATGGAATTTTATAAATTTATAACTAGAAGTGGAAGAGAGAAAAGACAGCTATCTATCTAGACTGTGGAATGGGTTAAAAGAACCCTCTACAGACCTAGAAAAAATTGTATGTTCCCTTGGACTAGAAATACTAGCTCAGATTTCCTAAAACACAGTTATGGCACTGTTCTGCTCATAAACTGTCAAACTGCCTCTTGTCATTTTGTAGAGTTAAATGAATATTCATTGTGACAAATACTGAAATTGAGGAGCCTTATCCCTAACTACTCAACCACTCAAATAAAGGATTTTTCCGAGATTTTGTCTCTTGTCCAGTCTCAAGACATTAAACTATTTTCTACAAGGAAGGATGTCCTGTGCAAGGTGGAGTGATGTATCTCTTCATATCCACAATGCAGAACATTTGATTAAGCCATTACAGAGGAGTGAGAGCTCTTTGTTCGGAGCATTAAATCAAACAGAGAGTAGTACCATAGCAGTACTTACATTTTTTTGAATATTTTGGTTTAAAAGAAGTTATTAAGTTCCTTTAAAATGCAATGCTTCAAGTGGGTTTTAGCAATGAAGTAGTTAAATGCAATTGTGTGCATAGGCACAGTGAAAAATAGATCTAGAGCCTGTTTTACCAGGATAATTGCACACCTCCAGCATGTAATTTGAATGATTTTACTGGGTATCAATGAACTGCTAAACTTTGGAATGAGATTAATATTGCTATTCTTTTCAGTTCAAAGATAAAGAAAATATGTAAGGAAAGGACTATACGGAAAAGACTTTTTGTGACTTCAATGAATTTTAGCTTTTGGCAGTTTCTGAAAAAATGCTTCCTCTCCAAAAGAAAGTCACTCTTGCTCATACATCCTAGCTACTTTCAATTTAATACTGTACATCATAAAAGCAAGAAAAAATCTAAGGTTAAGAAAAGAAAGTTCTTCCTTTTCTGAAAGAGATCTGTGAACAGGGCAACAGAGCCTTTGAAAGGGCCAGCTTCCTAATCAGAAGCAGTTCCATCAGAACTATTGAGGGAGGGGGGGAAACAACTGGGAAAATCAATGAGACTAAATACTTTGTAGTCCCTTCCACACTCAGCTGGGTCATACAAGTTTAAGGTTAATTTTGCAGACAAGCTTTCTGGCTTTTAGAATTTAACATTTTCAAAATATGTACAACCCCTTGGAATTCCTACTTGTATATGCTACAAAACATAAAACAGAAATTAACAACAGAAAAATGCCAACATTGCTATGCTATAGATGCCCAGCCAGGCTGGTTGGTGGCCTTGGACATGACTTGATGTGCAGTCAGTTCCTCGATCACTGGTTGCCACATTAAGTCTCAAGAGAATAAACCAAGGAAGGTACACAGAATGGTATCTCTTTTGCTTCTTAGGGCAACACAGGACATGGAAACTCTTTTTGCAGCAGAGCAGGAGCATCTAAATATCTGAAAGATAGTAAAGCAAGCCATAAACTGCAGTCTCTCTCTAGGCAGGAGATTGAAAATGGATCCTTGGCCAGCACTGTGGTTCAGTCTGTGCCAGAAACCTTGCACATCCCTCTGCCAGATTTGCATGTACTGACCCTTTTTCCTTCCTCCAGGATTCATTAAGGTTTTCTGAGTCCCACTGCTGGGTTGAGTTAAAAACAATAGCAGGTACTGATCATATCAGACTCATCATCTAATAAACATGGTTATATGCCCATGCAAATAAGCTAAGCATCATAAAGAAAGTTGTATGTAAATGCTCTGGGTTCACACAGTTTTTGCTGTGTGTTTCCTATGCTGAGTTTTTCGCTTTCTCTCTTAAACACCAGTTAGTGGCAGCAGGTGTTGCATCAACCTAAAACGACCTGTAAAGATGCTTCCCTTAATCTACAAAGGAAAATAAAAACTATATGCACAAGAAAAAGTCATGTATAGAGTTGGTTTTTTTTTTCATTAGGGTTTTATAAATTAGTAACAATACTACTGGCATTGTTAACAGTATTTTATTTGTGAGACTATTGATTTTGTTCACCTTTCTTGGATGGAATACCCTAGTTTAAAGGCATCTTTGACTTAATAAAAGATTAGTTTTACAAAACAGATGAAAATGGTGTATTTCTTTCTCTCACTTTCTTCTTGTAAAACAAAGAAACAAAAATCCCTCCAAAAAAGAGCAAAAAACTCTTTGTTTAGCCAAAACTAAATTTGGCTAATGCCCAGTTATCTGTGTATCCTGAATGGGATTCACACCCAGCCTGGAGTCAAACCCTAAGTTTAAAGCCAAAGTCAGACATTAATGAAGCATAAAATGAAGGAAGAGCAAACAATTTAATATCATAGGCTTCACAATAATTTTGGTGGACTTTACACAAAATATTCTTCTGTGAAGCCAACAGTCATAACCACAGTCAATCTAATTCTGCACAATCACAAAAGGAAGACATTTCATGAAATCTAACCCTTTGTGTCAATACATTCTTAGTACAAAAACTTGATCCTTTTAAATAGAAGAAACGTCCTGTTCCCTTCCATGAGTCAAGTAAAAAATCAACCAAAGATTAATTTCCATTCACCCTTGCTCATCTACATGTGATAAAGTCCTTGGCCAACTCAGCTGGGCAGAATTTGATTTATATCAATGAATCTATGCAGGTGATGTCTAAAAATTCAACATTTTATTAGCTGTAAGGCTTCTTTTTGACTTATGTTTTGTGATATTTGACACACATAAGTGACAAAATACTTCCTAGGGAAGGATTTTCTGTCCAGTGTCATGCTAACAACTTAGATCTCATATTTAAAAAAAATCAATGTATATTTGTTACATTAAGCAAGTGAGGTTATAGCAAATATTTTAAAAATTTTTTAAAGAGATCTACTGTAAAATAAAATATCAGCAACATGATGTGAAGTCTATATTCTTTCCTCTAGAATATATTTCAGATGTGTAATGACTTTTGGCTCTTTGGGATAAAGTATATTGAAAACAGGAAAATTATCAAAGGTTAAGTACTGTATTTTTCATTATAAATTTCCTCTGCACAGTAATGAAAACTGAATAAGCAGATTAAAAACTGATTTAAAAATTAATCCTCAAATCTCTTCTTCAAGAGATTTTGGTCTTCAATTAGTAACTCAAGATTTATAAAATTCACATTGTAGAGATCAAGATTTACATTATTGTCATGCCTGTTGCAAATAACCTGGCTATAACTGACACAAAATGAAAATATTTCCTCATCCTATTTTAATATCAGACTTAATGAGTAAAATAAAAATAAATTATGTGTTAATTTGCTCCCATTAATATTCATTGGGAAGAAATTGTTGTCACACTAACTTATCTGAAAAAAATTTTTGTTTCTAGAACAACAAAGGTGTTTCCAGAAAAAATGCAGTTCTGACAGCTTTCAGATAAGAGAAAATTCAGAAGTAAGTATTTTTATTGACAAAAAAAAAAGTTTTACAAAAACAAACTTTTAAGGAAGATAGTTAGTTTCTTTTACTTTCCTAATTTATATTTAGAGCTAAACTCAGTAAAACAAACAAACAAATAAACAATAAAAACCACAACCTAAAAAAATAAAATACAGAGATTGATTTCCATCTTCAAGGCTATTATCAGTTCAGTAGACACTGAATACTATAGGTATTTGTTTCTTTGACAGCTACTGAGGTGTGGTTTAGGTTTACTAAAGCACAACCATATCCAAGTACATCAGATTTCCTTCCATTTTCCTACCTGCCCCTAGCAGTGTTTTACAATATACAGAACATGCCTGCTTATAGATGATATAGATATAGATAGATGATATAGATATAGATATAGATGATATAGATATAGATATAGATAGATATAGATGATATAGATAGATATAGATATAGATATAGAGAAAATGTACCATGTAGGTAGAACCTTTTTCCTTATTAATCCAAAGCAGCCATTGAATTTTCATACTGAAATATAAATAATGTCTTTTCTTTCTTTTCTGGCCTCTTTGTTCATTCACCTCCAGACATGGTCCATCCAGAAAAGAAATGCAAAGTTGTGGGTTTCAGCTCAGTGTCATTCAGTGAATGGGACTTATTCTGCTCTGCTGGGAGACAATAGGAGCTAGGATCATAATTTTCACTTATGGTGTCAAAACTGCATCACATGATTCCTCTGAAATAATCTCTACAGGAAAAAAGATCTAACTTGGCTCAAAGGACTACCTCCAAAGATCTGAAAACTCCAGCTGTGGTATTTGAGGTAGCCTAGGAAGAATTTGGTTTGTAATTTTTAAAATGAGGCATCTCGCTTCTTTTGCTTGTACTCCAGACTTTGTCACCAGGTGCAGACCTGCCTAGAAGGTAGGTAGCTTGCTAGTGTGTAATGTTATGCCTAAATACATTTATTGTCTCCAAACCCATCAGATTAAGTAATTGAATGGTGAGAGATGGGGCATAATATTCTGGACATGGCAACATATAGACATATAGACATATGCCTTGCAAAAAAGCTGGTTTATGGTAATGATTCAATCCCCAGAGAGCCCAGATAATTTTTAAACAACCTCAATAAAACTCCTGAGATAGCAAGAATAGTGATTTTTTTTTCCCCCTGGGAGTTTAAGGTAAAAAGACCCCCACCATTGCATAATATAGTCTGGCTTCCAATACTGTAATAATATTTCTTTAATTTCAACCACACTGAGTCCATTAACAAGTCCTTGGTAGGAGAAAAACTTCCAAAAAAGGCTTATTTGAAGATGTCAGGAGATGGATAGCCCATCATTTCTTTTGATTCTTTATCCAACAATTAAGCACCATCACTGTAAAAATACCCTGTCTTATTTTGGAAATCAAAAATAAAATCAGCCTAGTTTTCCTCTTTTGGAGTATAAACCTGTGTCCTGCTATATCTACTTCAAATACATTTTTAGACTATTAATTTAAATTTATACAAATGTATTGATTGAAGGAAAAGTAAAAAGAAAACTTATAAAATAGTGATTTTGGGCTTGTTTTTTAACAGCTTAACTCTTCTTTGGAGATAGAAGAACCGATTTATCAAAACAAACTTAAAGCAACATTTGCCATTTACATTTCCCAGCACACTTTTGTATTTAGTTAGGACTCCCTGTGACTTCAGAATGGAGCCAGAAGAAGTCTTTCTGTGAAGCAAGGTCTCACCTTCTCCTGTTTAAACCTGGGTGTCTGAAGTGCTGCAGTTTTAGATAGCCAGGGCAGCTGAAGACTATTCTTCAACCACTCTTCAGCCACTTACTTTTCTCCCTGAACACTCCAGTTATGTTTCTTGATAAGAAGGGCACTAAGAGCCCAGTCAAACCTATATATTTTATATGTACAGGTGACATATTTCAGCAAAAGATGGAAAAAAAGGTACAGTGACATTTGAAATGTACTGTGGATGATTAAAAGTAATCTGTAGTGCTCAGTTGCCTTATCACAAAGACGTAAGATCTGGCTGTCTAAACCAGCACTGTGTTAGGAACAGAAAATCACTGACTGAATGCAGGATTCAGAGGAGAGAACACTGCCCTATTTACCAAGGAATTATGAAGCATGCAACTCATTGCAAAGTATTGATTGTTTTAAGGCTTTTTGCTATCCTCTCTTTGTATTATCAGGAAAAGCAACTATCTTGAAATGACAACCTTGAAATGGTTTGCAAAAAGAAGTATGTAACCTTTTGTTTTTGACATCATGGAAGGAGGTCAGTCAGCCATGAAACTACTTTGGCCCTTGAATGTTTTCACCTTAAAACATTAGTCCAGCTTGAATGTTGTATCTTTTCATGCACAAGCAATAAGTCTTATTCTCCAGAGAGAAGGTGAATGGCAAAGAGCACTGTTTGTGTTGGCATTTGCTGACAGTGCATAACCAAACAGCCAAATTAAAAATATTCCTGCAAATGTGTTAGTGTGCCTGTTTATTTCCCAAGCCTCTAAAATTTAACAAGCATCAAAGTACAGTTGTACTGGAAGATATGTCTAGCCTTAAATTAGGGATGTACAAATACGTAGCTGAGATACATGGGGAAGGATCTCCCTTGAGGTGTCTTTGTTTTCCACGTACTATACTTAATGCCTGGATGATCAATTCAGAGTAATTACTTAAATTCTAGACATCTAATTTTCATGAGATTATTTTTATCTGTGGAGTGGCTAGATTCACGATTTAATTCTCTAAACTTTTTGTCAGATCCATCAATGTTCTAATTAGCTATAATATCATTTGATGCAGAGAACAGTTTCACCGTGTGCCAGTGTTTTTGGATGGCTGACCATAGCTCTGAATTAGGCACCATTAATGTGTCTGATGATCTGAACCTAAACCAGTTGGACCTTGTGAGTGGTTATACCAGTGCAAGAGGAATATGCTGTCTTTTGAAATAAATTCCATGAGCTCAATTTCACATGTGACAGAATAGATAAATAAATGTGCTTTGTCTATATAAAACCTTTTTTTAAATAGAACTTCTCTATCATTTTATATTGTTTACCCTCTGTGAATCCATGCCCGATTTTCTGTATATTGGGACTATTCTGTTCCAAATATATGTTTTACAGAGTAATGTTATTATGTGTAGGAATCAAAATGGAAATTGTGTCTTTTGTATTTTGTTTTTAGGATTGCTTTTGGGTGTTTTTCTTTCAGAAGTGGAAGTGGTGATTTTTTGTTTTCCCAATCCCCTAAAATATATTTCCTATGTCTCTTCCATGTTCTGCCAATCCAGTCCACAAATCTAACACACCCAAACTGTCTGTGCTAGTTATCATATTTAATCCTGCTACTGTGAAAAGTCTGAAAAGTCTTTATTGTCATGATCTCTCTCACAGCTCAAACAAGGGTTATGAGAGTGAATTTTTTCCTTCCACAAAGACAATTCAAAGTCTAAAGGACAACTGGAAATAAAAAGACTGAAGTCAGTGATGACACCGCTATGATTTGTGCTGCCAAAAGCCTTTAAGGAGTTCTAAGAAACACCATTTTTAAAGACCACTAAAGCATTTTGTCTTTCCTTGTAAATTCAAAGCGCACAAGCTTTTTGGTTCCCTTGACCTAGCACTTGCACATTTCATCTTACCCAGGATTTCTAGTAGAACAAGAACACTGAAGTCCTGTGGGCTGTTGCTGTTTCAATAACACATTCTACATTCTGACAGGAAATAAAACTCCATGATTCTGTATTGTGCTGTTTCCATGTGCACAAATGATAAAAGAAATTAAGATTTGTAAATGTTATTTATTCCATGAACTTTGGAAGATTCAATAGAAGGGAACACAAAGAAGACACCTCTCAGCAAGATTGCACTCAATACAGAAAACACAAGTTACTTCATTATCACAGAAATAGACTGCAATATTTGCCTAAGGTGGTAATGGCTCTTCCTAAGCTCACTTAAAATTCAAACACAAATGTCAATGTCTTTCAAGAAAGCTACATCTTACTTGAAATGTATTCATATAAGTTTTAAGAAATATCCCTTGGGGAAATAGAGCCTCAATTTTTTATTGCTTCAGAAAAAAATAGGAAGCTATCTATGGGGCTAGAAACATAAGACCCAAGAGAAAGAAAAGAAGGCCTTGCAAATGGCACTGAATCCCAAAGCAGGCACTTTTAAAACTGGTAATTCACTCAGTTCTTACTGTTTTAACCTTCTAATTTTCTCTTATTTCCCAAACTGAAATTGAGCCTCTCGGTTTTCAGATCAGGCACTGAAGGGTTTATATTTTATAGTGATAATACTCAAGAAGCAATTCAGCTATGAGTGAACGCAGTAGCTTATGTGTTCTAAATAATTTGTGGCAATCCTTTCAAAGCAATTCGCATAGCCTGCATATTTATGTGTATTTCTTACCCTCAGACAGTGGCAAACCCCCACAGTGCATAACCTCAAACCAAAATGGCAAGAACTGTAAGAGAGTAATAGCTAATTTTATCTGGTATAAATGAAAATGGACTTTAAAGGATTAATTACTGTGAAAGTTGCCCAATTGTTTTCAAACTGAACTGGTTTTTAAACACATTGTCTGAACTGCTTATAGGAATCTGGTTTCCAGAAGTCATTACTGACCAGCATTTCTCAATGGCAGAGACACAGCTTGTAGACATGCTAAGGGTGAAACTTTCGAACTGCTTGCTCTCCTGTGATACCTTTCTACAAATATAGGTGGGAGCTGGACCAACAGTATATGCATTTTCAAATTAAGGGAAAGAAGAAGAAATGGTAGTAAAAAACAATAATCACACTTAAAGGGCAAGATAAAATCTATATATAGGTACCATTTTGCATATTTTAATCAATGCTCAAGAAATTTGTGTTCACTTTAAGGGGGGAAGACTCTAGTCCAGTGTGAAGTTAATACTGCAGAGTGACAATTATTGTTAAACACTAGGTTCAATTGAATCAAGTACAGTTGTTTAAATTAAGAAGCTTAATGACAGAATTTTCATTAACCGCAAGTCTCAAAGGCAAATGAATTTTAAATTATTCCAGAGATTTATTTTATCTGTAAAACCTCATAACCTGCTTTTATGTTATTCACTCTTAGATAAAGCTATAAAATGAATTCTAAAAAAATAGAAAACATTTAATACTGTAAACAATTTGCATGCAATCAAATAAAGAAATGGTGCAGTTCTAAATTTAAAGTATGACCTTTTATAATCTTGCAGAATCCCTCTGAATTACAATTCATTTTTTATCTTCTTACTACCCTACCTTCAAACCAATAATCATCACTTGCTTTCATCAAATATTTTTCAGCATAGCCTAATGCCATTCAAGTGTTAGGAAGGTATTTTCAGCAAGAGGCAAACAACTAATAACAGGAAAGTTCATTGTGCAGTACTTAGAAGTTACTGGCTCTACATGGAGAAAATTACCCTTCTTCAACAACCCTTTTCACAGGTGAATGCCTGAGTATGTAAACATCAGTTTATGAGAACATCAGGGTAATTTTAAGTTTGTAAACAGGACTACAGGAGTAAATTACAAAGGCATGTAATTTATACGGTTGGAGCCTAGAAGTTGGCCAGAACATGATAGTAACTCAAATGTAAAAGAGTATGTTAGATACTTTACACTACTAGAATCAAATTTCATATTTTGAATTTAAGATTAATCTTATTTAACTTTACCTATCATAAAAATTATTCTCGTTTAAGGTTCATCATCAAGGTTCCTATAATAACCATAGAAAGAAGTATGCCTCAAAATAATGCCTTCATGTAGATGTATAATGTATAACATCAAGACAACTTTGCTTCAGACAAGGCTAAGATGAATCCTCAGTGACCCTTGTTTAATATACAATGGGACTGGTGATAACAAAATGCACTATACCAAGAAGACAGAAAATGTTTAGAAGTAAAGAAGGAACTTTAAAATATATTCATCTTATAGACTGCTCAGGCAATATTTACATTCCACCATCATAGAAAAATCATAACTATTGCCACAATTTCACAGCTAAAATGAAGGCAATGTAAACTCAGATTTCCTTTTTCTATAACACAGACTGGTGTTACAGCCCCAAAAGGCCTGAAGAAGCATATTTGCATAAGCATTTCCCAATAACATTCCTCAACTTTTTACCACTACTAGGAAATTAAAAGAGGAGTTCACTGCTTGCAATTTACCAATAACATATGCATGTCTGAGTGATGGACTCTACTGGCTGAAGCCAACTCAGTGCAAACTGCACAAAGTGTAAGGTCTTGTGCCTAGGAAAGCATAATCTGGGAGTGCAGCATAGCACAGAGTGTTCACTTTTGGTTCCTGCAACACATAACAGATGTGGACAGGCTGGAGAGGATCCAGATAAGACCACAAAGATGACCAAAGGGCCAGGAAGCCTGATGTGTGAAGATGGCTGAGAGAGCTGGGTAACTTTGGGAAAGCAGGCTTAGTAAAATCTTATCATGACATTACAGCTTATAAGAGGTGGCTACAAAGAAGATGGAGACTCCCTTTTTACAAGGAGTCACATGGAAAAGATGAGGGGTAGTGGGTAAAAGGTACCCCTGGGGATATTCTGATTGGACACAAGAGGAAAAATTTTCACAATTAGAACAATCAGCCATTGAAATAATCTCCACAGGGATGTGATAGCTTCCCTGACAGGAGTTTGGAGATCCACCTGGTTCAGATGAAAAAAGTTGGTTATGCTGAAAAAGTTTGATCCAGATGACCCTTAGGGTCCCTTCCAACCTGGTATTCTATGATTTAATACCTTCTACCTCTGTTTTGGATCTTGTTGAGTGATCCTTTGAAAAGCAGAGTAGTGGGGAGATAAATTAAAATTATGTCTCAATGTTTTACTCCTTGCATATCACTGAATCACATGTATGAGGACCACATGATTTTAAAGAAATTTAAGACTGGTAAGGCTTTTTATGGGATGACAGAACTTGAAGTCAATTAACATTTTCTAAATTTGCAGATGGGAATTATATACTCTTAAAGGTAACTGCGTGTCTCTTCACTGATTTCTAGTGATTATTGTGGGTTTGATTGAAGCCCTGACAGAGAGTTATAACAAGACATTGTTTATCTTGTAATACTTTCTTTATCTTGAGTACTCTGAAGCATCACAAAGATGAGATTTTTTTTCTAAGCCTAATGTGCTTTGAACAGTTCTAGTTTGTGTGCATCTGGAAGCCATATATTTCCCTCTTTGCCACAACTCAAAGTATTTGGAATGAAAAATAAGCCAGTTTCAAAAGAACAGAAAGAGTTAGTGGACAGGTTCTTTCATGATGAACAATAGCCCAAAATACATCATAGCTGAGTAAAGGATTTATTTATATCCCCATTGCATTGTAGGTGTTACTTAGGTTTGTCATAAAAGGATGAGACTGCATGGCAGTTGTGTATATTGAAGTTGTGTTGCTGAAAAGAAGAAGAAAGATCTGTAGTGGTTCCCTTCACAGAAATGAACAGCATAAATACATTATATTAAAGTTGGAAGAAGCAATGGGTGTAAAAGAAAATAACATTTTCCTGTACCTGCACTAGATGATGAGAAAAGACTTTCATGAAGGCCCTGAAGTTGTGTAAAACTCTGACATTTGCTAAATATAGTTTAATGACAGTGACATTTTAGCCTAATTTGTTCTTTTAATAGTTTTCATTAAAAATGGTTCATTTACTTTAATTTCCCATCTACCTCTCTTTCTTTTTAATGTGTTTGTTCATTTGCTATTGGAGAGAGTAGCCTAATCCAAACTTTTTAGATTTTGAAAAGTATCATTTAAAAAAACAAACATTGTAAATTTACCTAGATATGGGGTAACAAACTCTAAGAATTTTATGGGATTATTTTTTTCATTTATTACAATGACAGTAAGTCATTATGTCCAAGATAACTGTTTCTGTTAATCCATGTGTATATGCCAAGGGTTACCCCTGGAAACAGATTCATATATTATTATGAAACTGCAATTTATAACACATATTCTTTCCTAAGAAAAATCTTTAATAATGATCTCCTGTAATGAACATGATGAATTCAAGAATCAGAGTAGGAGCTTTTCTCTCAAGGTCTTCCTACAAAAGCAATTAGAACTCATAGAATGCAATAAGGAGGTTGGGACATTAAAATGCTATAGGCTGAATATAACCTGACTTGGGGGAAAGAAAAGATTGAATGTTGATGTGAGGCTAAAACTCTGAACAGGAACTCAATAAGTTCATATTCTACATCACCATATTATCATCTATATTCTTTGTGTCCCCGAATCTACCATAAAAAAAAAAAAAAAAANTGCAGCAGGCTTGGAGGAGCTTTTGGAAATTCATTGGATCAAATATATTCTTCAGCTAGATTAAGGATTTTCATCCCTGTAATTTTTGCTGGAAATAGTGGAAGTTTATCCAAGAATCTAAAAAATTCTCTTACTGTCATTACCATTCAGTTTACCATAAAAGAAAATCTAGATTTTCAGTCTACATGAAATGTATCCCAATTCACATTTTCTTTGTAGTTCTTCATCCTAGAACGCAGTTTAATCCCTTGGTGTTGATCATCCATCACATTTTTCCCACCCTATTATAAAATTCCCAAGTATACTCCCATGTGCTTTCAAACAGAATTTTTTTGCATCTGCTTTGCTGCTTCACCTTTCTTGAATCCATGTGTCTCACCAGACTGTTCAATGGCTTCAGTCTTTCTTTAATTCTGAGCCTTATGCCCTCAGCATAACACACCACTGGGTAATGTAGTATTCTGACTATTGACAATAGAAGACCCTGTAGACCTAAGTCAGCCTGTTTTGTAGGCACAGTTTCCAATTTCCCACTTAAAGCATATTGAGTGTTTATCATTACTCTTTTAGTGACTAATACACAGTCATTCTTCTTAATTTCTAACTATTCAATTTTCAGATAATCCTAAAGTACAAAGTTACCAGCCCTTATAAAATCCTATTTTAATACTTCAATTTTCATGGTCTGCTTATTCTTTTTCTGAGATACCATGCTGCTTCTCTATGAAGACGATCTCTTCCAGGTTTGTATCATGAATAAGCAGAGTTCCCGAGTTCAATTGACTTTATGATAAGGTCACAAATGAAAACGTTATGTAAGGTCACCATGTATTTGTTGAAGGACCCTGGTAAAATTTCTAGCTCCTAAATTCTTCCTCAAACACAATTTATTGTCAACTTCAATGTAGACAATTTCTTATCCACTTCACACTTCTTTTACAAATCCCAATCATCTCTTTACTTGAGGTGAGCAGGAATGCATTCATTGGCACTGCTACTTCAGATTCCAAAATCCACGTTTCAGGGAAATTATTAAATTCTTCAAATTTTTACTGTTCCAAGTCCTTACAAGTCCTAACCCAGGTTCATCTATTTCTGTTGGCCACATTTTCTAGTGCCTCAGTTTATTGCACAGAGTCTGATGGAATATTCACATTCTTCACTTGTGCATGCCTTTTATCCTACCAAGCAGAAATATGGGCAGAACTCAATTTCCTTGAGTATGGAGGTGAGTATCAGAATTTAAAAAGAAAACAGAAGTCACTCAAAAGTTTGAGTCTGAGCACTTTTCTCAGCTGAACTTGGAAAATAGATTTCTCTTTAAGTTCAACTGTGAAGCTTAATCTATTAATCCGTGTGAAGAACTGGGGTGCTATAGTGACCGTCTCCATGAAAAAGCTTGCTGACTTCTGAGAAATAAATGTCCATATTTCTGGTCAACAGATGAAAAGCTGTAGTGTCTGTGATATTAACCCACTGCAGAAGCTACATGATGTTCAGCAGACAGAGTACAATTTTCCAACACTCTGGATTTGAAGCCATAGTTAAGATGGATAGGAAAGTAAAAATGCTCATTCTACCAGAGTCTGGATGGAACAATGGTTTGCCTAAGAATTCTCAAAAATAGATGGAAAAATGTAACTGATGCTTTCATTTTTTTACTAAACAGAGACCTACTTTTCAATTAGAAACCAAGAGATCCAAGGTAGAGGACAAAAATCAGGTGTCAACAACACTGTTTCTGTCGTGTAGACCAGGTTGAAAAAAATCTCAGGCTACAGCTTCAGATTGTGTACAAAAGAGTTCACATGCAGTGATACAAGCCACATATGCTTAAAACTAATGAGATAGGTTTCATGATTAATTGACAGTGATGAAATAAGCCCCAATTCAGTACTGCATGTAATAGGTTCATAAAATTATTTCTTTCCCATTAAATGGGGGAAAGAAAGCATCCATTAAAATATTTTATTTATACTTTTATTTATTGAAAGCAAACCACTAATTTCCTTTGCATAGAGGCATAGAAATGAGCTATCCATTAGAACAGCATGAACTATCAGCACACATCACTAGCAATATCCTCATCTGCAATTTTTCTGTAGTATGTCTGCCACAATGAATGTGGCTTTTCATTCTTATTAATTTAAACCTTTCTTGTTTGCTATATTTTAAGTTCTTTTTGTTCTGAAATTTTTCAATGAGTTACCTGAAACCTGTTCTACCAATTCAAAGGTGAGCTCTACACTTATCTTTCTTTATGGCCATATCACAGGGGTCAGTACTGGATCCAGACTTGTTCTTATCCATCACTGACCTTGATGAAGGGACAGGGTTCTCCCTCAGCAAGTTTGCTAATCATAGAAAGCTGGATGAGTGGCTGATACCCCAGAGTGCTGTAATTCAACAGGAATGCTCTCTAGATCCTGTTCCTAGTTTCTAGAGAAGTGAAAAGAGAAAAAGCTGTTTTATTTTACAAGTTATTTAAAATCGCCAAGTCCGAAGCTTACTGAAGCTAACTCCTGTTACTGAAGTTAACTCCTGTTATTCTAATTGGACATTTTCAACACAGCCCAACGAGGAAAACATACCAAATAAAATAGAAGTGAACACAGGACTGAAAAATTCAGTTCTTTTAGTAGGAATGGTGCTATAAAGTGGTGGACTAATCAACTGACTCACTAGAGAATGCAGTAGAGGGAGGAGAAAGTTAAAGGGAAGGATGAGGAGGCCCCTCTGCTGTGATTTACTTTCTTTTGCCATGCAAGGTAATTGAGAAGTCAAGGAGAAAGCCATGCTCATTATGGTCTAACATGAGTTGGTTTGTGAGTGTATCCCCCAGGGAAAAACAGCTAATCAATATCAAGACATTTTTAAGCATAAATATCTAAATGATAAAAAATGGCATTTATTCTTTTATTTTCTCCTTCAATTACAAGTCCCATTAAATAAAACAAAAAACATTTAAAGGATTTTTTTTTCTTGTATCTTACCTTATTAGATCTAATTGTCTAAATATTTGATGTCAATGATCCTGTGGAAAATAACAGATTGCCATTGTTCATTCAGACTTGGAGTAGCACTTCACTCCTGAATTCTTTCTAATTTTCTAAGAATCCGATCAAATTAATCCCACTTGCTGAACCAATTGAAAATATTATCAGTCATGACAAGCAAAAACTAATTAAGAAGTGTGGAGAATATAGAAACAAAGATTAAAAATGCATCTTCCTTAATTTTGAGTCATTATTGTGCATAATCAGCAGCATTCTTGTGATTGAAGGCACTCCTGAAAAACCATGCACATGATTTAACAAGTGGTCTGATCTAGACATCGGAAATTATTTAGGATTGAAAAATCAGGAATGCCTCTATGATAAGACCAGCTGTAAAGGAGATCTACACCTAGAAATAGTAAGGTATTTTGAGTTCAGTAATAGCAGAAGATGATTGAGGAACTTTGAAGCTTTGCAACTTTCTCTGAGTTAGATTTGGGATAAAAATGTGCACTTAAACAAGGCTGTGAAGATTTTCATGCTCCTTCCTTCTTCCTTTTCATAAAATCAGAGAATCATTAATGTTGGAAAAGGCCTCCAAGATCATTGTGTCCAACCTTTACTAAACCACAGCACAAAATGCGTCATCCCGTCACTTCTTGAACTCTTCCAGGAATGGTGACTCTGCCATCTCCCTGGGCAGCCTGTTTCAATCCTTCATCAATCTTCCAGTGGAAAAAAAAGCACTCCCTTAGACTTAGGCTCTTTACCATGATATAGTGATACAACCTGTAGTGAGTTAATGATGAGAAAAGGGTTGGAAGAGCACTAGAAGAGAAATGCACAGCTCAATGACACACACTCACAAATATATTAACTCAACCAGATAGGTGTTGGAATAGTACAGCACTCCTCAGTCACATGAACCAAAGCTTAATCCTCTAAATCTAATTTAGCCCAGTACATCAGAGGCTCAGGGAAAGAGGTCACTTGGACCAGTTGTAGTGAGGTTAAGGCCTGCCTGGTAGTTTGGATTCATTTTGTGGCAGCACTTCCTCAGGCTCTGCCATCCACGTGGAGTCAGGCAGCCATGTGTTCTCCTCCTGCTCCATTGGCTAATGTTTGCACTGTTTATGGTTTTGTCACCCAGTTTGTCAGCCAAAGCAGCCCATGAGCTCACCATATCTGTTTTAGTTTTGACAAAGAAACTAGGACTGCCCTCAGAGAGACTGTAAGGGGTGCAGAAGAGCAGTGATAAAACATGGATAAACCATACGATCATTCAGCTGTGTAAGTTGTTACTTTTATCACCTTATTGGTCCAAAAGACTTGTCAGGATCTTCCTGGTGTCTTATGTATATTGTTATATATATAAAATAACATGCTATGAACAAAACAAACCCTCAGCATCCTGATCTTAGCTGGCAAAGTCCTGCTATCCCAACTTTCAGTTGACCATAAGCTGTCAGAAAAAAACCCATGAACACAACAAGTTTTCATCTTCTCAAAAGCAAATATTGTGGATGTTTTCTGTCCTTCTAGAGCACCATCATGGAAACCCAAAACAATCTCTTGACACAAGTTTAGAATCACTTGCTTTTCCCTCTCTCTGCTCAGACACTAGTTTTGTTTTACTTTTTGCCATCTGAGGATGATTCCATCAGTCTGATTTCTCTCCTGTACCTCAGGTGCTGTTTTCTCTGTGAGCATTAACCATGGTATCCAGAGTTATAATGAAAAATGTAATATTTACAAAATATTTACAAAACGCAAAAGCCTTGAAGAGAAAGGCATATTAAAATGATAAAACAGGTTATGTGTGTGATACATATGTATGGAGCTTTTTCACAAGGTCTGAAGAGTCTGATAGTTCTCAGCTTCTTCTGGAATTAATAGGTGTCACTCTCTTCCTGGAATATGCTGTTACCTTGCCTTCCCTTGTCTTCAGTGAGAAGTGGAAATAAGGAAATAAGTAACTTCTGATTTATTTGCTACCAACAGTCAGAGGAAAGAAGTGACAAGGTTGAAGATTTCCCATCACTTGTTTTGCATTCAGTCAGGATAAAAATATTTTGTGCTCGACCTTCTTGCCTGAATAACTGGAGCTTTGTTTGGTTGTTTGTTTTTTTTCTTTCTTTCTTGCACTCCTAATATACTCAGTATGTAAAAAAGTATATTCAGACTGCCAGCTTGTAGCTGCTCAGAGAGGACCAATGTGAAATATTTCCAATAAAAGAGTTTCATATTTCACTTCACACAGAAGTTGCCAGTACTGTTTCTTTCAAAGACCTGAGATGGTACTTTCCTCTGAACTAGGATGTTAGAGCCTGGGGAACATTTGTCCTGTTTGAGTTTATTTGGCTGAGTTAAGGAGTTCAGCTAGTTGAGCTCTTTCCTTTGCTTGGATGCTGCACTGAAGATTTCATATTCCTGTTCTATGTTCTTAACCTTCCACCTTTTTTATGCTAACAACCCCTCAACCACTATAGGAGGCATCTGATGGTGATCACTTCTTCTTAAGGTCACTGTCCTCTTTCTCCTCTCTATCTTCTTCAGAATGTGGGGGAAAGGGGATCTCTGATTATCAGTAAGGATGCCGAGTGACAAATTAGCATCAGGATTGCATCCAGGAGCTGTGATCAGAGTCAGACACGGGACAGAGGTCTCCTGGCAAGTCCACAGTGACAGGGAAGGCCAGGAAGCCCAGTCTGCAGGTGTGGGTCAAGGGCAGGATGGATGGGGTCACATGTGAGACTGAGCAGACAGTTCACTGTGCCTGTCTGTGAGGATACACAGGCTGGGGCTGGCAGTAAAGCCTCTTCTTAAAAGCAGCTCCCAATGGAAAGGGGAGGCAGTGCCTCACGTTTAGCCTTCTTCACAGCAGCTTTTTTCAGTGAAGTAGTGACCTTGGGCTCAGGCAGCTAAACACCTTAACTCAGCCACATAAGCTCCAGGAAGGGGTGAAGTTTGCTGAGGATCTTGAGGCAGGCTGGGAAATACACAGGAGCCTAGAAGTTGGTTGATACTGTTTTGATAATGTAAGGTAAATTAAAGGAAATGGCTCATTTCATAGGCATTGTTGGGATCCAGGGCACAGAGAATGTCTCTCTGCCTGTTTTAAGAAATTCTGACCCTCAGCAGAGCACTGCTTTTAACCTTCGTCCCTGGGAAAAATTGCCAAAACTTTGGGATGAGTTAGAGCACACAGGATTTTAATATGTAGTAGTAGTAGTTTTTCACAGAGTGTATCACAGAGTATAAAAATTAGGGCTTTAGAATTTTAATATGAGAGTGAAGAGGACACAAGATGGAGGATTTTGGGCATTGTCCCTTCTTCCTTCTTGTCCCTTTTCAGCTCCATTTTCTGTAGTACTTGTGGTAGAAGATTATTGGTTAGTTTGAGTAGTAATGTGGAAGTTACGTGTATGGGTTAGTGGGTGTTATTGGTAGAAAAGTAGAAACAAAGTATGTATTAGAAGATAATTGGGTAAAATATCTTTAAAAGGTCTTGGTTTTGTGTGTTTGGGGTCCATTTTGTGCCTTGCTTCCCGCATGCTAAGTCTGGTACAGATGGTGTGCTGAATATAAGATAAGATAAGAATGAACAAACAAGAGAAACAGTGTCCAGCTCGTTCCTCACTCCTGGAAAAGAACTCAGCAGGGGAGCCCCCTCCAAAGGGCCCAGGGGGTTGGGCTCTCGTCTTTGTTGGGACCAAAAAACCCGACAGGCATCTCGCTATTATGTCTAAAATAGGCTAAGAGTCTCAGATATAAAATGTCTTAAAAGTGAACAGCATTTTTTTTTTTCAGGAACTAGGTACTGAGAAAGAATTTGAACAGAAATTATGATGAATTTAAGGGCTTTCCTAGAACATAATACAGGAAGTATAACACAGATCTCATGAGCAGAGATTAATGGGCTTCCTCATGTTGGTAGCTTGAAAAAGAATGAAAATAAATATAGAGAAGACTATCCAGCAAAGCTACTTACCCCTGCAAATACCCATTACTGTACAGGAGCAGAAGATTAGGTGGGCCAGGGCAGCAGAATAAATCCAGAGTAACTACTAAAGAAAGTGAAGTTACTCCACATTTATACCAGTTTAACTGAGAAAAGGAAAAGGTCCGTTGAGTATAATTGAATCAAGGAGTTTTCCATTAAGTCCAAATGACTTTCACAGCAGGAGACTCCTGAAAACTCAGAGGAGAGCAGCCATTTCAGAACAATAACATCTTACTTTTGTTCTGCATTTAAGCCTTTATTGCTTGGACACAGTGTTTTAAAATATGCTCAGGATATGCTATGCTTTTTATATTAGCTATATTTGATGCCAAACACTCTTGAATTCCAGTTACAGCATCCATACTTTCTATAGATATTTATTTATATTTTCTGAATTTTATGTCTTTGGGTTTTGTTGGGGTTTTTAGGTTTTGGTTTTTGGTTGGTTGGTTGTTTAGTTGGTTGGTTGGTTGGATGGTTTTTAGATTGCTTTTGTCATTGTACAATTTATATGGACTTGAGTATTGTATGTTTTACATACTTTCTTTGGAGATTCGGGTCATGTGTGAGTGAGACGTTTCAGAAAAGCAAATGTTTAAAATATTCTATTGCCTTACTGAAAAATTAAATATACGACTAAAAGCAAGGTTCAAATGTTCAAAATCACAGTTGATTTTGCATAGTATAGAGATGAAGTATATTAAAAAACCTGTTAAGGATTGTATTTATTACTCCAAAGGTTTGTTCTTTTTGAGTGTTTCTTTTGGAGATGAGAGGGAATTGGGTGCTTGTTTGTTTGTGGGTTTTTGTTTTTTTTTTTAGTTTGTGAGCTCCAGTTTGGATATATATCATACCTTCTACCCATCACGAAATACCTGGAGAAAAATTTATCTTACAAAGATGCATGTACATAATGATTTAATGAATCACACCTACAGCTATTTAACAAAACAGCGAAGGAAAAAAAAAAGGCATTTAACTGTTTCTGAATCTTTAAAATTTACCTATATGTCCCCACATTAACAAGGCAATCTCTGGCAGCATATAGCTGACAATTTCGTCCTGGCCGCCAGTCCCTCTTGAAAACAGTAAGACTGATTAGCTAAAGAGGTATTCATTTTTTTATCATAGCAACAGGTCCCTAAATACTTACAAGATATGCATATGTGTGTGTAGCTATATATGCACATGAAGTATGATAATTTTATATACATATATATATATAATGTTTCAATATCTTTAATACAGTAATGCCTGTACAATGTTATAAACAAGTAGAACTAGATTGAAATGCTAAAGCTAGCACTTATTTATTTATTTGAATATTATACAAATATTAGTCAGCCAATTATTGGAAGATAGATTACACAAAAATTGAGTTTGGTGATAACCAGGAATATTACAGTTATTACTTTTTAAAAGTAGTTTCTAAAATTAAGCAAGACTGCTGCAAGCAAAATTACAAAGTAATTAACTGTGTGTTTTCTTTTTTAATTGACAGTGAGAATGCAGTTCTGGCTCAGCAACTGCGTCTCTTTACTTCAGGTTTTTCTCTTTTTTATGAAGTAAATCCTTTTCCTTCAGCTGGCAGAGACAGTAGGTAATGCTATCATGAGCTGACAAGTAAAAGAGCACACTACCAGAGGCCCTGCATTTCCCTTCTAGAATCAGGCTACATTTAGGCACGTTTTCTTTTTCCACAACGAAAGCCTGGTTAAAGCATGCTTTGCTTTTTCAGAGTATGATTAATTTCTCCTCCCAGCTTTAGCCACTCAACCTGATTTACATGAATCTGATTCTTTGTTGTACTATTTTATGATTAATTATCTAATTCTAAGGAGTGATCAATGAGGAAAGAAAGCAGGTTTTCACTTTGCACATATATGTTAAAATTTTAATAGTGTTCTTTTTTTTTTCTTATCACTCTCTTATCCCTGAAAAGAGAAAAGAGATGCATGAAGGTCACTACTGAAGATTCATAAACCATTGTGAATAATGTCAGAACTATAATTTAATTAGCGGCCCATCTGTCACTTTCTGTTTGATGAGCACTAAATGTCCAATTATCATTTAATATCTGCTCTAATCAGCTCTGGCAAATTTCACAGGCACACTAGAGATGACATTAATAGATGGAAGTGAGGCTACCTTTGCAACATTATCAGAGAGAGGAAGCTTGTGCAGTTTTGACTTACAATGGGGAAGGCATGAATTCATTCCAATTAGCAGCAAAGGCCTTTAATGCAGACTCTGTTACTGCATATTGCTAACTAAAGATTTTAGTTTATTTTTTTCCAGAGTTTGGTAAAATACTTTTAATTTCTATGGAATTTTTTTATTTTGTCAGTGTCCAGAAATAATGTTAAATACTATATTCCCAAAGCCTCTATCTTTCATCTCTCTTTCTTTATTGTTTTAATGAATTAGTTTGCACCTTTTGAGTTTTCATTCTATTTCTGCCATTAGTCCTTGCAAACAAAAGTCCCACAGGGTTCTTAATAAAGAAAGGAAAAAATGTGTTGAATAAATATGAGTAGGTTTAATAAAAATCTCAAACAAACAAATGAGAAAACCAGCCTGAAATACACAATACAGACAAAGAAAAATACTGGGATAAATTTTTTGTCATTTGCTGGGACAGAGGACTAATA
Organism: Dicaeum eximium; assembly: GCA_013396995.1. NCBI lineage: Eukaryota > Metazoa > Chordata > Aves > Passeriformes > Dicaeidae > Dicaeum > Dicaeum eximium. Next base: position 141,638 of record VWZP01000227.1, read on the forward strand.
CCCACCATGACCTTTTTCTGGTACAGGAAAAGCAAAAGAAAAACTCTTTTAATGAGAACCTACAGCACATGTGTCCTTTCAGACAAGATGCAGAAAATGATCACATGTTAAAAGTATAGAGTAACTCACTGATTAGGCTGGTGATCTATGAAATATGTAATGGTAGCATCCTAAAATGTACTTCTTGTCTTGTAATAGAAAATTGAAAACCCTACTTTATCCACATCTTGGGTCAAGGTCAGGCAGGCTATACCTCAGATTTGAGATCAATAACATAAGTCTCTAAAAAAGGCTTTTGTCTTGACAAGAAGCTTCTTCTAATAAGTAGGAGCTGCTCACGTAACTCTTTAAATTTAGTCCCAAACTCTAGTTCAAAGTGAAATCCTCCAGCACTAGGAAAGAAAAATATGGCCAAAAAACCACTGTTTATAATATGACTGCATTAGTTTGATGCTGAGTTGCTAATAAGATTGGTGTTGCTGCCCGGCAGATCCACTGCAGTGATAAAATAGTCAGCTAAAAGATATAAAAGAAGCCCCTTTTCCATCCTGCTACATGTTTTGGCAGCAACTCAAAAGTTGGAATGTCTTTTCTGATACTTCCATATTTCTACTAACAAGATCGAATCTGAGATTTTGCCAACTACAGCTTGAATTTATAAGAACTTGTCAGGGTGTTACAGTCTCCTTAACCCCTCATTATTCTGCCCAACCCAACATGTATCATAGCACTGGGTATTTAGAAAACAGAAATCTGCTGCTGGATGCAATGCAGGTTCAACTAATGCACATGAAGAAGAATTCTCATTATGTGTGTCCTCTCAGGTTTCCTATGGTTTATAACTTTTCAAACCCGCTCTGCATACGAGGCACTGATTTAATCGTAACTTCTAAAATGGGCACAAGACATCTCCAAATCAAGGCATAACAAAGGGATTTTTGCATAAGGACAAATTAGCAAGAATATACACAATGCAAACTAGTATCACCCCAGGGGAATGGAAATGAAGGAGATTATAAGTCTCCAGACATGACTGATCCTCATTTCTTCTCCTGAGCTTTGGCTCAGAAATTTGGCTCTAGACACAGGTTTGAAGAAGATATAACTCAAATGCAGGGATTTGCTCATGGGAATATCTGGAAAGAAGTAGTCCACTAGGACCAAAGACAAATCCAGCCATGAAAAAAATGGTAATCAAGGACTTTGGGAAGACAAAGAAGTGCCTTTATTGTGAAGACAATTTTAAATGCCCTTGAGAATAAAAAGAAAGAATTCAAGAAGAGAGGAGGTTGTTTGCATGCAGGATTGATATAAACAAGGACGAATATTAAGGTCTTGACCAGATCTTTTACTTTGGATGAAGCATAACAGAAATCTTTAAATATCTGTAAAAGGTAGGCAATATTCTATTATAAAGTAAGTCTCGAGGACAATATACTCTCTTCATGTGTACATGATGTCTGAGCATCACTGTGCAGTCTTTTATTTCTGATTATGCAATGAACAGCTAAATAAACTGATCATATGGAGAAGTAATACCAGGTATAACATATTTTAAATTATTTTGAGAAGTTATTTTGGCTCCTATTCTCTTATGTAACAACAGGGACCTGTAGATATACCTCAAGCATCTCCCATTATTCCACCTGGTTTCACAGGCATCCAGATGGCACTTTTTCATTGTAACTCTCCCCATCCATAGAAAAGACTGGAATAAGCAGGTATAAGTACCTGCACACCTTGACCAAATTTTAATGCAGCACTGCCTTGACTACACCTTTTTTTCTGGAAAAGAAGCACTCAGTCACATGGATTAGTGAATATTTTACACAAATTGTGACATTTTGAAAAAATTGCTGAAATCAGCACTTCCTTTAATTCCACAGCCTTGTTAAGTTCCTCAGATGTTGTGGAAGGGATGAGTTATATCTTGGCATGCCCGCTCTGTGACTGTATAATGGATATCTAAATCCTGATGTAAGTAGGCTTCTTAGTTTTGCCTCGTAAGCACAATGGTAATCCAACTAGATATTTCCAAAAGATCTTATCTATCATGAAAAAAATTGTTTAATTCAGCTGAAATGTAGTACTAATTTAGACCCATTTCCAGAATTAGTCCTGGATTACTGAAAATACATATTCAGGAAAACGTAAATTGCTTTAAAAAATTCAGCTTATGCGTGTGTGGTTTTTTCTATCTCTTTAAAGTACTTTAAAATCAGTACAAAAGTCAGTTAACACCTATTAATAGTTTAAGATTGCTGATACAACAAGACATTCTTCAATATGATAAATTATAGGTGGGGACCATCCCTGGTGAAAAGTAAAAATTTATCTGTCTACATAATGGGGAACACAGCACTTAAACCCAGGTTTTCTAAAATATGAAAGAAGCCCATAAAAAAGAAGCAGAACACCTCTAGGATGTTCCATAAAGAGTGGCAGCCACTTAGGAAAAGGAGTGCTGGGGAAAGCAGCTTTCACTGGTCAGATAAATATTTTTCATTAGCATTAGATCCTGCCCTGAGGGTCAGTGCTTGGACACAGTGTTAGATGAGTGTGATATCTCACCAGCCTAAAGGTTAGAGTTTTGGAGGGCTTTAGGCACTGGTTTAGCTGATAGATCTCAACCTGAAAGACCACACTTGCCTAAGAAAATTAATGATATGCATCTAAATTATAAAAAAGGTCTGGGTTATTTTATTACTTAGTCCATTAGCAGAACAGGTCCAAATGCTATTCTCATTTCTCTCTCTAATCACATCTTAAGTTTTACCATTCTCTATCATTGCATTGTATTTCTGTAATATTTTTTCAATATTAGACACTATATGAATTAATTAACAAGCATAAAATTACTACAGGTGATCCTCTCTTCAGTTAATGTAAAATGTAATAATAAATCTATTTTTTCTTTTTATTAAACAAATTAACAGGGGGAAAAAATAATTTCCAGAGCATTGCTCAGTCACTTGGCCAGGACTTCAGTAGAACTCTTCCACTGCAAGCAAGTTATGAAGGTCAGTCAGCTACCATAAATTAATGGTGCTCTTCAGTAGCATGCTAGGAGAAAAATAGATTAAAAAAAAAAAAAAAGAAAAATCAATCTAAAAAACCTCAACAACAAAAATGGAGCATGGAACATGACCTATTAGGAAAATAATTTATGTAATTAATAGTGTTTTAGAGAAGAAATACCAGCCAGTAGGTGGTGGGCTGGAGAGTATACCAATAAAACACTGAACTGGCACACTGTCACTGATACTGCAGGTAATCCTGGAGAGCCTTGCTTTAGCTCTCTGTCTTCCTGTGCACCTGCTGCCTGTTCAGGAATTTTTGTGGCTTCTGTTTATGAAGGACACGGCCTCGTTACCTTTGATGTCAATGGTCAAACCATCATTATTTCCTTGGAAGCAGATGGGGCCCATATGGCCTGCTTGCATGATCATTGCTCATGTACAACACCCACAGAGCTAACAGGTTTCTAGCTGGGATGAATTGCATTGTGACAAACAGTGAAATGAATGAAAGAAGCTAAAACATGTGAAAACTTTGAAGGAAGCAGTGAATTTTATAACCCTCCTCTGGGTACGTCATGGCACCTCACACCTCTTGAAAGACTCAATGGAGGAATGAGTTGTGAGAAGCTGTAATGGGGCAATGAGTAATAACAGGATGATATGGGAAAGGCCTGCTACGGTGGAAGTTAAGCAGTAAGAATTAATTAGAGAACTATTGCTCTCTTGGGTTGTTAGCGTATGACCCTGGTGATGTCACTCTCCATTTAGGAGACTCCTGCTTCTTCTGGATTGTGAAATGTGGTGGTTGTGAAGTGCAATGCCCCCAGTATCTGAACCCCAGTGTTACTCGCTCCAAAGCAAAAAGGGGAGTAGTAGATGCTGCTAAAGAGCATAAAACTAAAACAGTTTTCCCCAGCTACGAATGACCCTGAGGGTATTAATCTTGAGAAGTGTCAAGTGGAGTGCTGAACAGGACAAGGAGACAGAGCTGCTGTCTGTACAGCTCAATATCAACTGCACTTAGAGGATGTGGCAGCAGACTACATAGTTGTGAAGGCACACAAAGTTCAAAGCCAACGTGGAATTGGCATGTTTGTGAAATCAGAGCATCAGAGTGCAGCAGCTACGCCTTGCTACAAGACAGGGTTAATTAGCTGAAGTGAGACAAACTGTGGAGCTAAAAGCCTCTCAGACCATAAACAGTGTATATAGTATTGGCAGAGATGCAGTGTGTCATCTAGGTAGAGTTTGCTCACCCTTGACTTGGAGAATCTCGTGATGACCTGCCAGTAGTGCTGTCCAGAGGTGCTTTTCTTTGTGCAGCCTGCCAATATCAAGGTGACTGATTTCATGTTCCTAACTGGCAGGAGAACACATGCACAAACAGGTTTGTAGTACAACTCAGGGCAAGCAAATCAGATATAGCAATAACTTTTAAATATGCACACCAAGCCACTGCCTCAACCCTCCCCAGCTTTCTGCAGTTTCACTCCTTCTCAGTATGTATTTCTCTTGATGAAAACAAACACAGTTCCAAGACGTGTTTTCATCATGCACAGTGCATCAGTTTGGGTGTGAAAAGTCTTCGATGGTTTGAGCAGTTAGTCTGAGAATTCAAGGCCTGGCACTGATGCCTAAGACTTGTAGCTTTTATATTTTTCATATATTTGTAGTTTTGTAGAAGGCTAATTGCTGTAGCTCCTGTTACTTTTCCTACCCTTTTCCCCTCCATTTAAGAGCAATAAGCTAACCTTCTAAACACATTCCTAAAATGTTGTTTAGTCTTATTCCAAAAAGAGAACCAACTACAAGGATGTTCTGTTTTCCAGACAGAATGACTGTTGTGAGAAGACATAACAAAAGTGGGGCAAAGAAGCTCCTGGATCACTTCTAGTGGGGCAGGACCCAGGGAATTATTAACTAACCAACCAACTAACCTTCTAATTGGACAATATATTATATGAATATTAATCCACTAACCTTATAAAAATTATAAAATTACTGTACCATGTGCAGTTTTCACCATATTTTGTACCTGAAGGTTTTCAAGTAAAGGTTTGCTTTTATATTATAACCCTAACTTTGCTTGGGAAGGTTTCTTCTACTTCCAGGCAACAGCACCAACATCAGGATTTCACTCTTAGCAAGGAAAATAATGTCAGCTTACTCCTGTGGGCCCAAATCATCAGACACTGCAGAGGTATTTTCATGTTAGGCAATAATATAGTAGTTTAGGAAATCAAGCTTTAACTTATATTAATGAAAACAAGTAACATCTTTAAACTTAATGCAATAGTCACCTATAATCAACCACCTATAATCAATGTAACTATTCTCACCAGCTGTCTATCACAAATTTCATGGAGAGGAAAGAGATCAAAACAAAACAGAATGGAGAGTTACCACACCTACATTTTCAAAAGAGAGGTATTTATGTTTTGCCAACCTATAATTTACCTAGAAATGTTGTAGTGTACACCCAATGTTATTTTTGCATAATCATCAATTTGCTTAAAAAATTAAATACATTAATTATATATATAGAATATGGGCACACAGGTATAAAAAATAAGAAAAATACTTAAAAATTGAATGCACCCTTAACTAACAATGCAAAATTTTCTTATTTATGTACTTATTTTGCTTTGGGAATCATTGTGAAATCTTTCTCTTTGAACATGAAATGTTTGCTACTCTCATTTTATAAGAACCATGAAGGTGGTGACAGTAATACACAGTGCTCAGTGCCCAGTACCCTGCAATGACAGAGTCATAGAAGCAGGAAATACAAATACAAATATAAACTTCAGGCTCTTTCTGAGATGAGCTGTAGATGATAAGACAATGATGTAGATGATGACTCAGTACTAATGACAATGACATCACAGTGATGTTGTAGACATGGCTGTCTATTTATCTCAGGGAGTTTATATGTGGATTAATGAAAGTTTTAACTTTTGTCTACAAAGGCCTTTGATGTTCCCCTTTCATGAAATCTAATGAGTTTTTGATACTTAGGGCAAGGCATCTTTCATAGAGGGCACCTGCTCATGCTCGGTACCTCTGTCATAGCTCATGAAGCTTCCTAAATAAATTTTAGAAATGACTGATACTATCTGAACAAGAAATTGTCAGAACACTAACAAGCACAAGCTTCTTAACTAGCTATCAAATTATCATCATTACAGAGGCATGGGTGCTTAACTTTTAAAGGGAAACTCAAACAAGCTTTCATTTTTCTAATGGACTGAGAAGTGCTACACACTTTCTAAAAAAACCCTCCTTTGTTCCATGTCAAACTAATTTCTCACGTAACTGATGTTTTAAGGGAATTCCTCTTTCTCTGTTGAGTTACTGCAACATTTGAATCTGCCTTAAGTAGATGTTCAATTTGGATCTTTTGGTCTTTTCCTTAACAGCTTTTAAGGGTCCAAAACCAACACAAATTCCTATTCTTTCTAAATTTTATTTATGTTGTCCTTCTGCCCATTTTGGTGAAAGCCCTTCTTTTTCTTTCTCTTTTTCTTTTGCTTTTGGGGTTTTTTTTGTTTGGTTTTTTTGGGGGGTTTTTATTGGGTTTTTTCCCTCGTGTAAGACTACCAATACAGTAGAACAGAATAGAATAGGTCCTTCTTGAAAGGGATTATCTGGTCCAACTGCTTGGTTACTTCTGGACTGACCAAAAGTTAAAGTATATTGCTAAGGGCAGTGTCAAAATGCCTTTTAAACACTGAAAGGCTGGGGGATCTAGGAATCCAGTTCCAGTGTTTGATTATCCTCTCAGTACAGAAATGGTTCTAATGCAAGTCTGAACTCTCCCAACACTGCTCTGAATCATTCTCATGCATCCAATCACTGGATGCCAGGGAGAAGGAGAAGAGGTCAGCACCCCTCCTTTCCACTTTTCCTCCTTAGAAAGTTGTAGACAGCAATGAGGTGGCCACTCAGTCTATTCTTCCAGGCAAACTAGGCAAACCCAAAATCCTTTTTCCACTGCTCACAGGACATTCAGGTCTGCAACTTCAGGCCAAAATACTGGACCTATGCATGCCATTAAAAGTAATGTATGTGAGTTGCCAAGCTGCTGGATTGGTTTGTTCTTTTTGCTTGTTTGGTTTGGTTTTGCTGTATGTGTGGTGGTGGTGGTGGTGGTAGACATTGGTATGAATGGTTAGGCATACGGTGGTACAGATGGTTGGTTAGATATTCCATGAAGAGGGAACCTGAAGTTAGGCTTAGAATTCAAAATGGAAAAAAATTTCTAAAGATGCACATCAGTACCTTAAGAGAGGAAACAATTATCCATCAAAATATTAAGAACATGGCTAGAGTTCTATAGGGGTTCAAAGAAACTGCTATGACTTCTGTGTGCTCTTCTCTGTCAAACCCCAGTGTCTGAGATGCAAGGTAATCTTAGTTTTTTTCACACCTCTCTAGAGCCCTCTGTTTTTTCCTAATTCCCAATGTCTTGTTCTTATATTGCTAGAAATATACTTAGGGGATTTTTAGGAAATCCATGGCTTTCTTAGAATGGGAAAATTCTTTCCCTGACTCCACTAAAGGCTCCTCATATATCATAACTCCAGTCAAGTGTTTTATGATTCACTGAAGAATACAGGCAATTAAATCTTCTCTTTTTTTTTCATTTCTGACAAAAAGAAAGTTGCTCTTATGTGGAAAGTGCTTGGCAGTTAGAAATTCCGACCCTCACTTGTTTTAAAGTTGAGGTCAGAATGAAGGGGATAGTGTAAGACTCTAACACTTACAGGAGACCTTGAGCACACATCTTGAATAATAGGCAGACAGTTGAGTTTGCATGAGTCCTGCAGAAAAAAGGTCCTTGATCAGTCATGCTGCTGCATTCAACATGAGTTGCAATCTGTAAGTGGTTTTCAAGGGTAACTCCAAATAAAGCACGTTACGGTAACACAGCCTGGAGGCAAAGATCAAAGCTGAGAGATGGGAGGATATAAATACACTTCCTTTACAAATGGCCAGATGATTCTTGAGCTGTCTGCTTAAATACTTCCCATAATGAAGTAATAGAAAGTAGTGCAGCAGTGACAACAGCAGAAAACAGAACAGGTGTTTTCAGCTCATTTCTGCCATTTATCCTGATCACAGTGCCTCCAGATTCTGCCATTGAACTTTCATATTTCTTGAGCAGAAATCTTTAATTTAGGAAGCATAATTGCCTATTGCTTAGGCAAAATTGCTCATCAGCCTATAGTCCTTGGAGTGTCCATCTGGTAAAAGAAGTTCAAGCATACATAATTCTGTGGACTACTGAACCTCAAAATAATTAATTTTTTAAAAATTTTATAAATCCACTTAAAATACTCCACAAAGAGGTATCAAAAACATTTTAGGTCTAAATTTTCTTTTGAGAAAAAATAATTTTCATATGCACATCCATTTTATTCTTTGTCTTCCAGATGTTAGTGAGTTTAACTTAACTATGTGATATACTCTTTCTCAGATTTATGTTGCCTTTATATTAATTTTCTGTTGCTATGCTAGATGTGTTGAAAAAATTTGAAACTTTTATAATGTTTATATATGGAATCAGAGAAAAATTAGAGAATTTCATAGGAGTTAAGAATTGACATTGCACTTAAATAAATACAAATTGTACCTTAGCTATCATTCATCAGCTACATAGTTCAGAAGGCCAAGTGTGGGCTTCCAGTTGGGCTTGGTTCTATGGAAGTGCTCAAAATAAGTTAAGAAAGAAAGCCTTTTGAAGAGAACCTGAAAGAAAATTCCAAGTTCTTTGAAGTATTTTTAATATCATTCTTGAAAGCATTTCAGGCTTTTCTCTTATTACATTGTAGAATTTCACTTATTTTCAAGTTTTAAGTCACATTTCTGAAGCAAGTTCAATTCTGTCATTCAGAGAAGATACATTAACAAAACAAATAAATGGAAATCTCAGTGGATGTCATTTTTTTAATGTTTGTAAAGTAAATTTTAAAATTATGAAAAGTTGCACATTTATGGCTTATTCTTTGCTTTCTGCTTTAGTTTGTGGCCCCAGTGTCTTCAGCAAATGTGACTTTTCGAAGTATTACTAGAATTTTGCTATTATAACAAAGAATACCAATATAATTTATCATCATTTTGGAAGTAGACTGACCTTGCTTTTTGTTTCATTCTCCATGATTTTCCTTCCACAGCTTTTCCATAGCAGTAGCCATTGAATTGCAAAGTGTGTTACAAAGCTGTCTTAGAAGCTGGATGAACATGCAGTAAAAAATCCACAGAAGAAATTTGATTGTGTTCATATTTTACAACTCACTCAACCTTTTCTCATCAACATCTGCTTTTTACACTTTCTCACTTATTAACCATGAGCTGAAACATCATTTCACCAAAAAAAAAAAACCCTTTACTGAAAGACACAGTTTGAAATGGAATTCATCTCCTCATCCACTTTCAGATATGTGTGTTAAGTGTGTTGCTTTAATGTTTAACTAAAACAGCTTCATAATACATCATGTATGCTTCTCTTGTTCCTTCTGACATGATGCATATTTACTCTGTTTGCTGGCTTCGTTTTTCTTTTGTTTAATATATCCTAACCAATTATAATCTGTTGCTACCTTTTTTGCCTTTTTATTGTTAGATGATCAGTTTTTGTAATTTTATTTCAGTCTTTCTTCTTTAAACCATATCACCCACTCTTTCTATTTGTCTTTCTTATACCAGAAGAAATAAAATTTATATTATTTTTGCAGGAAACCATTTTGTGATCATAATCATTGCCTCATTCATCCATCATCATCACAAGATTTAATGCTCAAGAAGTTTCTGTGACTTTTCACTCATTAGATATCCTATGTTGTGGGAAGTGTACTGCTGGAGGCTTTTTACAAAGCCATATATATTTCTTTCAAGTCCATTTTCTATTCTAATGTCATTTTTTTGTCAAGTTAATGTCAGATTGGAGTCAGTCAACTCTAAGTTATAAAATCTTTCTGCTGGGCTCTATACAAGAAGGAAAGACTCCTTAAAAATGTAATTGTTATTTCTAAAAGGGATTCATGAATCTCAGTCCACTCAGTAAATCCAAAGTCCATACTTCTATAAGGGTAGAAGAATGGCCTATTACGTCCAAATAAGATATATCTATAGAACATCAGTTTCTGCCTCCTGGGAGAAAATAAGGAGGACATTTTTTCTGTAAGAATAAGCAGATTCTCACTGCACTGGTCTTTACAGAGTGAAGGGAAATAGAAAGTTCCTAGTTGCAATCAGCTTGATATAACAGCTGATAATGCATCCACAGAGGCATAGAGTAACCTTGCTTGTTCCCACGACTTTCTATTTACTATACTCGCTCCTATAAATTGTTAGGCAGACTAATCCTTCCTGTAGCAGACCTACTGCTTACTCAGTACTTATTTTGAATGATGCTTGTATATGTGCAGGGGACCAGATGTGTCCTTTCTAAGAGTTAATGAGGAATGGCCATGGATGTATTTCATAAAGGCAGCCTCAGTCCCTTAAAGAAATTATTTGTCATCCTGGCATTAACTGGTGAGAAAAGTATGCACACAGGGCATTTATTTTCTTCTCAATAGTATAAGCTAAGGTCAGAGGTTCAGACTTCACTTTACACTGCCTTTGTTAGCTTAACACAGAACAATGCAGAGACTAAAGGGGGAGAAATGCTCATTTTTGTCACTCGCAGTGGTATCGGTGTTGGCCAAAGAGTGATAGAGGCCAGAACACTTGATAATTTGCCCGCAGTGGTGCTTGTACTCCTTGAGAGTTGTTTGAATTAAACACTGCCAACCAGGGAAAAATCAATAAAGTTGTTTAAATGGTTTCACAGGGGCCTTTGTGATGATTGAATATTACTCTTCTTACAAGACCAATAGCTCCTTCCTTTTTTTTCAGTGCATGACCAGTAACTAAAGTTGTTCAGTATAAGAGATCAAATGAAAGCTGAGCGTCTTCTCTTCTTACTGTCTTCTTCTACTGACAAATAGTTTTCATTTCTTTTTTTTTTTTAACTAAAGTAGAACAAATCAATAAACCTCCCAGAAGCAGCAACATTAACATTCCAAATCATCCCTATTTCCAGCTAGATCTGCAGAAAAGGACAAGACCAACACTGATTTACACGATCTGAGGATCTACTCCAACATTTCTTTGGGGTAGATGATATTCAATCAATTTACCCATAGAATGATGCACTGTAAAAGGAGAACTGCAAACAATACAGATTTTCAGTGTTTGATATAGCATAAGGCTTTATTTTTATAGATGTTTTTGACTCTTTTGAATGATAAATAATAGTTTAGAGAATTAATACATAAGAATTTAGCATCAAAAGCTGCTTTTTAAGGGATGTGGCAAAAAAATAGATAACTTAAGTAGTATCTTAGAGAAGGCAATAAATCTGAGAAAACCTGTACCATGCCCAGGTAGAGGATCTATTCATTCAGCTAAAGATGCATTATGTGGTAGGTAAAAAATTTAAAAGATACTTGTTTGCACTGAAAGAAACCTCAGTCTTCCTCCAACACTCTGTCAGCTAAACTAGAACCAGTTTCTGACATTACTCACATGGACTGACAATGCAGGCCCCGTAGCAGTCAAACAGGTGGCAGTTTTCTACATTATTTGTATACATCATCATAAAAGAGAAAGGAAAAATATGAATCGCCTCTATATCAGTGAAAATAGTTCCTTCACTCTTAGGAAATATATGCTGTCAAATATGAGTTTTCTTCCACGCCTGATAAAATGCTTTAATTCTCTTATGCATCTTTTTCTGAAATAAATAGTTTTTTTCCTTCTAGAAATCGCACATGGAGCCCAAAAAGAGTGGATGAAATGGAGTCAAGGGAGACAGGATTGCTGGCTTTTTATCTTGGCTTTTCCACCATTCAACCTTTAGGCTATGCCTTGATTTCCCTGCTAAAACCATGACAGCTACAACAACAGTTAACTACAGAAATGTTTTAAGATTTAATTAACTGTTACTACATTACAAAACCCTCATTAACAACTCTCTGATGTGAATGAATTACACATTGTGGAACATTAGTGAAGGAAAATATGCCAACACGGGATATAGCAAGCAAATATCCCACAAAAACAAATAAGCAATCCCTCCCATGAACGCCTTTACAGTGTTTTTTCACAGTTCTGGGATATGACACTTTGCAACAATTTCTACAATGTTCCCATCCCCATAATGTGCTTTTTTAGACTAACTGATACATGTTTTTACTGGACAACATAACTTCATAGAATACCATATATTTGTATGCAGATACTTCACAAGAATCTCTTTTCATCTGCTTCAAGCTGTGAAGCTTAAACTACATCCCTTTTAGATAATAACCACTGAGACAGCTCACACTCCCCATCCCAAATTCTGGCATAGGAAAACCCGATTAATTCAGCAGCAGCAACTACCTGGAACAAAAACATGCACCATTTGAAACTAACATATACTCCTAAACCCCTAATTTTGCTTCCAGAGGGAGGAAGATTTGGGATTTACTTCTTTTCCATTCTGGGTCTAAATGTTTACCAATTTAAAGAAAAAAAAATAAACGAACAAACAAATAAACCCCAACCAAACAAAAACCACACAAAAACCACAACCAAAAGCCAGGAGCAAAAGTTGAGTTTGCATAAAAGGGGTCATAACATTCAAATAAGAAATAGAGCATGAATTGTCTTCTCAAGTTCCCAGTATATCATCATGGCATGATAATGCATACATCTGCATCGCTTCATTTCTTGTGAGTTTGTCTTTTTTTTTCCAGATTCCATCAACAAGTAGAAAGTACAGATGAGACAGAAACACCAAATAATTGAAGGAAAAAAAATTGGTTTTTTTTTTAAGTATCAATAGAGTTCTAGTATTGGGGAAATATTCAGGATAGTCCAGATCCAAACTAGCCTATCTACCTTTAAGTACTTGTATACTTATTATATACTTATTATATACTTATACTAATATAGTACTTATTATATACACATCTCACAGACCCTCTGCTGGGAAGGGGACCAGCCAGTTGTCTTAAGGCTTGTCTAGTGCACCACTTGGTCCTTCAGCTGGGCTGTGGTGGAGAGATCCTCAGTTCAACTTTGTGTCTGTCTTTTTGGAGTCAACCAAACCCAACAGTAGTCATGCACATGGGCTAAACCAGAGATTAAAAGAAAAAAATACAATCAACTTAATAATTTAGAAATTATTAGCTTTTTAAGAGCTAATAATTTTCCATCTAATGAAAATCTTAATTAAAAATGCTTATGCTAGCTTTTTTGGGTTTTTTAATTCTGATGTTGATAAAAAATTCTAATATCGGAATTGTCTTATATGTGACATTTGCTTTCATAAGCCATGCAGTTATCAGAAGCTAATTCTGTTGAGAAACTAATCAGGGAAGGTGTTACACAAATGCAAAACATATGATTAAAGAGAGGGAAGGCAAAGCTCATGCAAAAAACTGAATATTATAATGAAATTGCCACTGAATGGGGATGTGAGGACTTCAAACTCAGTTTAATTAGGCCACTGAGTGGAATCCCCTAAGACTGACAGGAATTGAAGAGCTAATAATCAGTTTGTTCTTTACTGATTACCAGCTAATCATGTCCCAAACACAACCCCTTTCCCCTTTCTCATTATGAATACATTTGCAAGCCTTTTTTCTAATTTTTGCATTTTTATGGGCGCACAAGTCCTAATCAGGTAACTTCAAGAGCTTCAACCAGTGTCTTTTAAAGCCCACCTATTGTTTGTGGAGCAAATATTTTCATTCTTCAGCATCACATTGGTAAACACTGGCTGTGCTTGTAGGAAGTGATGAGAAACCCAATTATGCAAGAGCAGCATATTTTTTACCTAATTTTCCAAAGTTGATTTTCATTTTCCAGCAACTGAGGGTGCCTCTGCTAAGTACTGTAATTCTATGTACAAAGAAAACCCAGTTGCATTCAGAATTTCTTGCATACCATGCCATTGACATCTGAGACCTATTCCTGTCGAGCTCCTTTTCTATAAAAAGGAAGAATAAACTTACTTTATATGTGTCAGCTTTCATATAAACTGTAAGCTCAGATTTTTATCTATACCCCTTTTAAGTAATTTGAAAGAGGGCTATTGACTTCCTTGGACCTTACATCTGACCTGTCATGTTATAGACAACAAAGTGATATGGTTTGAGTGTTAGCTGACAAGAGAAGTAGAAAGCAACTAAGCCAGTAGAAAAGTATCAATCAACTGCAATGGGGTGAATAGGTTATCTGGAATATTTTTAGATGAAATTTGTCATGAAAAGCATTTAAGTGTCAATTTTCTTTTGAAAAGCAGTAAGCTATTGGGTGCCTAAATTCTATTAATATCTCAGTTTTCATCAATAGAATTTCCTAAATTCCCTACAAAGTTTCTTTACTTATATAAATACTAAGGACTTTTGTTACCTTAACCCACCTAAGCAGTTCAGCACCAAGGCCATGAATATGTTTTATCAGGATCCTCAGAACCTGTTAGCACCAATCTCATGTCAGGAGCAATCTCTGTAGACAACACAGAGGGCAGAAATGCTATTATTCAAGATCCCAGTGAAACATGACAGAGGTGCTATGCACTTCCATCTTTTCTATAGTTCAGAGACTGGAGGACCTTTGTAAAGAGTCCCCAGCCTGAGAGGACTCAAGTTTGCATCTCTTCCCCACAAGGCACCGCACTTTTTCAAGCAGTCACACATTTTCACTGTCCTGCTGTAGCTCTGAAATTTTTTTTTTTAATGATTCAGTATTTTTGTTTGGTCCAAAAAAAAAAAAAGGAGCAATGGGAAATATAATTTCTTTCCACTCAATGAATCAGGATGCCTGCAGATAAGACCACTTAATGCTATGTATGTGTAATTACATGCAGATGAGAGAGAAAATACCTCAGTGTGGGCTACACTTCTTTAGGACACCAGCAAACATCATGTCTAGTGACAAAATAACCAGTAAAATCAACTAAACAATTCTCAGTGAGCTTTTGGATATGGAAAGAGCAAATAGCAGGGCAGTGGGTCACAGTGGTGTGATGAGCAAAGCCTTCATGTATTTTGTTACTGCTACAAGCATGTCCAAATTCTTTCCACACTAGTTTTAATTTTTCTCGTCCATTTTTAACATTTCTTTGGCTGTTCTAACCATTAATTACTACCATAACACTACACATACAACATCTGGTATCTGGCAAGAGTGTGTTGGAAATCAATTTCATCATACTGAATCAGTTAATATGTTGTTGTTTGTTTGGAGTTTCTTAATTATTCACAAGACAGGGTTTATTTTCTTTTCTTGGACTGAGTCTTATAAACAAAACCAACACAAAGTAAAGAAAAATAAATCAATCTTTAAAGAAATATCTTTAATTTGCACAGGCATAAAATGTGGTTGCAATTATTGGTTTTTGCTATTAATTCTAAATTTTAAAATATATCCTAATATTTTTAGATTTTCTTTACATTTCTTTTTCAAAAAACCCCACAAAAACAACACCAAAACCAAAAACAAACAAACAAACAAACAAACAAACAAACAAACAAACAAACAACTCCCAAACCTTCTTGAAGAATTCTCTCCCTTCCTTTAGGGAAAAACAATCCTATTAAAACAACCCTATTTTGAAAAATAAACAATAAATAAAATATGAAGAGATTAATGCGCAATAATAATTTAAAGATAAAGCTTTACAGAAATAATTGTTTCCCCTGGCCTAGTTCTTTTTCTAAATAAATAAATAAATAATTAAAGGGAAAGGAGGAAGCAGTAAAGTGACTACATTAAGAAGTTGATTGATGTGTTGCTCCTGTGCGATGTTCAGCAAGCTTTTCTCTGGAGAGACTTTATTGGTTTGCTGGTACTAAATTTTCCAAACATATATATATCTTCTGGTGCATGGCAAGTTTGTCACTGTTGAGAAACTACGTCAGCCAAGTTAGGAAAGTTAAGAGCCTGTAAAACTTAAGTCATCCAGAACTGCCACTAATGGAAAAAAATATAGAGAGATATTAAAGAAATTCAAAGTTATATGAAGGTTGAGGTTTTAGATGGATGAGGGTAAAAGGTGGGTAGCACAGGCATTACATTTGCAGATTGCTTAAAATATATAGAAAAGAATAATTTAAAATACAACAGAATGTCAGATCACCTTCTAAAAATTTTCCTTTTAAAAGGAAAAAAAAGAAGAGTTAAACCTGAATCCTATAAAAATTTCGTAATGCTGTCATTTGGGCTCTTTGTATATAAAATTTAGCAGTACAAAGAAGCTTAAACTGGCAGTTGAAAACAATAATAAATAAAGTATGGATTAATAATATCGAATTAATTTGAGAAAAAATAAATTAGTGAATTAATTATTAATTAATTAAAATCTTGTCTGCATTGGGGTTTTTCAGCCTGCAGAAGAGAAGGTTTTGGAGTGATCTAATTGCAGCCTTCCAGTATCTGAAGGAAGCCTACAAGAAAAATGAAGAGAGACCATTTACAAGAGCATGGAGTGACAGGAGAAGGGATAAGGTTTTCAAACTGAAAGAGAGGAGATTTAAATATTAGGAAGAAATTCTTTATTGTGAAGGTGGTGAGTTATGGGAACAGGCTGCCTGGGGATGGTCCACCTGTGGAAGTGTTGAAGGATGGGGCTTTGAGCAACCTGCTCTAGTGGAAGGTGTCCCTGCCTATGGCAAGGAGGCTGGAACTAGGTGATCTTTAGGGTCCCTTTCAACCCAGGCTGTTCTACAAATCTATGAAAATTAGAATAATGAAAAAAATAGGTTTGGCTTTTTCTAGAACCTTAAACCTACTTTTTTTTTTTTTTTTTTTTTTTTAAGAAAACCTTGATTGTCTTCCTTAGCACAGTTTAACAGCATCTGTTTTCTACAAGATTTTTTACTTGGCACATTCTGTTCTTATGATTTTCTCAATTCATTGCATTTTTGACATTCAAAAAATGATGGAGCTCATCATTGGTCACTGAAGAAAAATTCGGGTGTTCTCTCATTTTAAAGAGGTTTTTCTCTGTTTTACCATTATAGGTGAAGCACAAACAGTTCTTTGTCTTTAATAATTCAAATTTAGAGGAAGTTACTGAACTAAGTTCATTTGTGTGTATGCCATTTCTTTATTTTCAGAAAAGACTAATGCTGGAAAAAATCAGGTTTCTCTCCTGGAAAATCATATTTTTTATGCAATGCTAGAACATGGTCTCTGAACAAGATTTTCAATTGTGTAAATGACCATTAACAAAATTAGATATCTACTAGAATATGTGGTATAACAACAGAATGTTCTCTCATTTAATAATGAAACAAAATATCATTATTTTGGGCAACTAGCAATGCAATCTAGATTTAAATCTTTCAGAATTCACTCGTGCTTTACCTATAAATATTCATGGGCAACACAGGACTGTCAAAGGAAGTTGATAAATTCAGCGGGTTTTGTACATCAAACACCTACCTATTCACCATGTCTTTGTATTCCTTATAAATTTCCTCATCAACTGTGTCCAGGACAACCTATTTCTGAATCAGAGTACAGTTCTAGTAGTTGGGACTTGCTGTTCAATAATGCATTCACCCTTGAGATCACTGCCCTTCCTAAAGCAGGTGAAACACATAACTTAGAAATGGCACAGCCGTGGGACAGCACGTTTGTAAAATCAGAATATAATCAGCCAGACAACTGTATAATATACTTTAAAATTATATTTTAGCATGTGTTCTGCTGTTATGGGAATAGTAGATGATACTAATTTACCACTAATCAGACACTATTATCCACCAAGAGCAGCCTCTGCCAGTGAATTGTTACACTGGTAAAAAGCTGACAGATTACTTTCCACTACAGTGTGCAGAAATAAGAGATCTTTACAAATGACATGCCACAGCCATGAAAGCCAGTGACACAGGGAGCACTTAGAGCTGATAAGAAGCATTTACTTTCTGCCACTTCAAAAGTGAATTCTCCCTGGGATGCCTTTAATCCTACCTGGCACCTTAAACCCAGTGCTCTGCACTGCAGCAAGAGGAGATGAAAGCAAAGGGACACAGGCAAGAGAGAGACAAGCAGATTTACAAGACATGCAATACATACAACTGATCATTTGTTGACATGAAATATAGCAATAGACAATGGAATAATGAGGAAGTAGCAACAACAACAATAATTATTATAATTCTAATAGTTTTTAAACAAATGTATTTGGGGAACTGAAGCTTTAATCAGTCACAGCAACTGGCCATATAGCTGGGAAAGTGTTCTTGTATTAGGATGAAAATTGAATGATTAAAAAATTAAATGCAAAGCTGTTCTCTTTTTGCTCAATGCAAAGCAGTGAAAAATGTGTATGTCCACTAGGTAATAAACAGATCATCAAAGCAAGCAGGGACCTGACCTCTCAGATAGTGGAAATATTTTGCTGTAGAAAATGGTCCAAAGTTGCTTTTTTTCCAGTCTTCTCCCTTCTGCTAGCACCACTGGACTGTGAGATGTCACAACGTTTTCATGATACCAACACTTCCAAGTTTTGGCTAAGATACAGAACCATTAAATTTAAACCCCATCAAACTAAACAGTAAACCAAAAAGTGAACTGATTTTTAAAATTATTATTTCATATCATCAAAAGGAAATGCTAATTCTTAATAAAGATATCTATCAGTTCCTTCCTAATCTGAAGGTGTGCAGGCTTGGTGAGGAGACATCTTTGCCTTGATATGTCTTTGAAAATGTCATAGATTGGTGCTCTTCAAGGTTAAGGAGTAAAAATATTTTCCATAATATACTAGATCTCAAAGTTTTCTCAAAGTTTATCAGCCTTAACAATGTTGTATTGTTGGGTATTATTTGTGTATGTAAAACAAGATTTCCAGCAGTTCTTCATTATTGTGGATGCACACAACCCAAGGACACAGTTTATGACATGAAGCAAAATGGAAGCAAGATCTTTAGATTGCACTGGTCCTTTCAAACATGGTGTACAATTAAAGAATGTGGATTCTTTTCCCTGTGGATCAGCATCAGGAAGGAAACATTTTCTTATTCCTCTCAAGATAATTGAGAAGGAAAACAATTATTTACATATAAATTTTTATTTTTTATGTAAATTAAATTATATAAACAAGTAATCCTGGACTGGTATACAACTGCAGAAGAATTATCATAGTTATAATTTTTTGTGTTTACCATGACTTAGACTGGGATTTCTTTGTAGTTTCAGTGAATCCTGGTGTGATGCAAATGCCAAAGTATTTGCAGGACTAACTTTTAACTGGATAACCATAGGATAAAGCTATGATAAAAATAAACCAAAAAACATGCCAGTTTTGTAAGCCACCTGTAAAATCCTAATGTAATATTTAATACATTCATCATTCTAAAGTATTAGAAGAGAACTCTGACACATTCACCTTTATTGGAGGAAACAAAAGCTGTAACACAGATGTTCAACTTCTGCTGATCTTCCTCTGCTGAACCATTCTGTCCATGAGAAATACCTTGAGGGCAGTGTTCCAAAAAAATAGCACACTACTTTATGGAAGAAGGTTGACAGAATCTTGACCAAAGTAAATAAATATATGACTTAACTTGTATACATAAGATAAAGAGGGAAAAAGAAATTAATTAGTATTAAATTATTCTAGTTAGAGAAAAAGCTGCTTCCAAGTATGAATTCTCTCCCATAATGATGAGAAACTTTCTTGTTAAATTTGTATTTATGATACACAGATAGACATATTCATAGTCTTTGTAGGCTTTTCAAATGTAAACAATCAAAAAGATAAAATGCAAAAACTTTTAAAAGCTTTTTTTTTTACATACCACACGTAATTATATAATTGTATTTATTCAGAGGAAACTCTATTTGTTTTGTGTTTCAATATCCAACAGCTATGTGGGCTTTAAATTATGGGGTAATTATATGCTGCAGTTAAGAAAAAGCTGCTAGTACTTCAAATCTAATCCTGTTTGATGTATTTCACCCATTTCTGCAACATTAAAGAACTTGCTTAAAATAGTTGCACTTCATCACTTTGAAATTTCAGGACAATGACAACTCAGAGAAAATAGCATCACTGAGTCGTATGATCCCCTGAGTTTAAGGATATGGTGACCATTTTCAGTAGTTTCTGTTCATCATCCTCATTATTTTGACAACTTTTAATACTATTCATCAAAGAACACATACTAAGTGTATACTTTGTGTCTATCAGGGGAATTTTCAAACTCATAAAATTGTATCATTATCCTTTACCTGAAGTGAGAAACTGGTGTTTGGTCGCATGAATCTTCCTTTTAATAGAGTATTGTAGGCATTGAATGAAATTTGAAAACTTTTCATATTGCCTAAAACACAGAGCTCCTAAAGACTAATCTCCAATAACTTTAATTACCTTGGCAGGGGGGCTGGGCTAGATGATTTCCAGAGGTCCCTTCTAACTCTGACTATTCTGTGATTCTGTGATTAATTGACTTTAGTTGAATACCCTGCACTGCTGCCTGGCCCGACTTAATTATTTACAAAATTTTGCCTGCTGGTACAATTATAAGTTCAACTTTTCTGAAATAATGGCACCAAAATAGCTATTGTAATGTTGCTTAGTTGAGAAAGAGCACAGTGAGAAATTAAGAAAGGATACTGAATTGAATGATCCCAGAGTTTAGGATGTGCAGGACTCCTACCATCAAGTAAAAACAGTTACCTTTCTTAACTAAAAATAAGGACAGCCCTCTGAAAGGCTTTTCTGGGTTAGCTGTGCTAGTAAGGATTTTGGCATTCCACCAGTGGCCTGATGAAGGATATCTCCTGCAATACTGTCACCTGTCACATTAGGACAGAAGGGACTGGTTGCTCTTGGATGGAGACCAGGTGCCCATGAAGTCTCTCTATCCCTTCCCACCTTCACTAGGCAATGGGAGAAAATATAATTAAGGGCTTGTGGGTCAACATAAGAATGGAGTGCAGTCCCTCAGGAGCAGAGGTCTCCAGCATGGGTCCACCATGGGGTCACAAGTCTTACCAGCAAAACTGCTCCAGCGTGGGTTCCTCTCTCCACAGGTCCAGAGGTCCTGCCAGAAGCCTGGTCCAGTCACAAGGTCACAGTCTCCTTCAGAACACATCCATCTGCTCTAGTGTGAGGTCCTCCACAGTCTGCAGGTGTGTATCTGCTCTACCATGGAACTACATGGGCAGAAGGGGAACAGCCTGCCTCACCACGGTCTTCCCAAGGGCTGCAGGGGAATCACTGTTCTGGAGCCAGGAACACCTCTCCCCACTCCCTTCTTAATTGACCTTGGTGTCTTCAGGGTTGTTCATCTGACCTCTTCTCACTCCTCTCCCAGCTGCTGTAGCACAGCAGTTTTTTTCTCTTCTTAAGTGTGTTATCCCAGAGGGAATTCCAGTGTCACTGGTGGGTTCAGCCTCATCCAGCAGTAGGTCTGTATTGAAGCTGTTTACATTGTGCACAGCTTCTGATGTCTTCCTACAGAAGTCACCCCTGCAGCCTTCCATTACCAAAACCTTTCCACCCAAACCCCACACACTGGTGCTGCATCTTCTGAGGCAGACTGGGTCCTTTAGGGTCTGCTCAGCCATAAAGATGCAGCACCTTCCTTCCTGGACCAGAGGAGTTTCCACAAGCGGAAATGGATGATTCTGACTCTACTTCCAAAACCTCCTGATGGTGTGAATAGGTCCTCACACAGAACATCACAAAGAGATCTCTGTCACTTGCTGTCAGTAGTCACTAGCAGACAGCCTATAGCTGGATGGCAGTGTGTCCAGCTAGCTATGCCAAGTCACAGTTCACCAGGGACTTGGCATAGCCACCTCTAGCCAAGGTTTTCTTGAACTTTTCCCTATGGCAAGATGACTAAGAGCCAAAGCACGGTTTAAAAACCCACATTATAAATCTTCCTTGTTCCTATTTTCTTCCCCAAACTCTTTCCTTTCCCTGCTTTCTTTCCCATTTCAAGGCTCTCTTCTCACTCGTGCAAAATTAAATCCATTCCAGACCTCTATCCCTTTATGTCTCAGTGGAGAAAACATGAGGAATACAGAGGGAAAGCAGTCCTTTTAATGGGAGGAACTAGACATTCTTTTTCTTTATTTGCTTCTTGGTGATGACTTTTTATGCCATGCCTTGCATATTCTAGGTGCATTTGATCACAGATATATGTAGCACCTACCAGTATATGTTTTTCTGATGGGTTTGTTGATCTCAGCTGTATGAGGTGATTTAGAGTTATTTAGAATCCAGTGGCATTTTAATAGGAAAACAGGCAATATCACAAACTTCTTCTAAACAGCGACCATGAGCAGGATCTTTTCTCATCTTTATAAGTCTGTTTATGTCAAGAGATGAGACATTATTGATGAAACATTATGAAATATCTTATTCTTAATGACTTTTTAAGGCTAAGAAAAGCATTAAATACTAGTATGCTATTATGTCCTGCTGAAAAGAAACATGCAAGACTTGAAACTTACCTTGTTTCAAAAAGCCACTAATTTATAGTGGTAGTCACTGTAAAAGTATTCACTTATTATTTTTCTTTAGATATTGCCAGTAACCAATTCAGTTCCTCGTGATGCCAGGAAAACTAGAGATATGCACAAAATTATTTACTTAAGTTACAGATTATTAATTTTCAAATGTGTCATTTTCTTAAAAATTTGAACAATGGGCTGACATGTACACAGATTGGTAGGGTTCATTTCCTTTGTGGAACATCTATTTGTAAGCTCCGCGTAGGAAAGAATGGAGAGGATAACAAGTGGAAACTAAAAGCAACTGACAAAGGAGTCTGAACAAAACTGTAGTTTTCCTGACAGTGCAAACCTGTCCTAAACAAAGTACTGCACCATCCTGCTTAGGAAATTGGGGATAAAAGTAACAGTGACACCTGACAGTGTGATGAACTCTCACAGTCCCTTTGGAGCAACCATTGTATATCCTCTATTCCTTTTTAATCATTCCAGTCACCTACAGGCAATTCCCTCTACTATTGTAATAGTAAAAAGTGGAGATATTTTTAGCTGGTGAAGGTTCATTTGACATTTTGAATGCTTTCATCATATTATTTAGGATAGAAACACTGTTTCTCACTAAATAAAAAGATTTCAAGTACAGTAGATTCAACACAAGGTGGTAAAGAGCTTTGATTATGATATTTCAACTGCGTGAGATCTGACTGTAAAGGCTAAAAGAAAATTCTGTTACTCTGTGGGAGAACAATCTTCAGCACAAAGGCTTTTTACTACCTAGGACTTTACTAAGTTTTAATGCTGATTTTCCTCACTTTTCTTTTTAACATCAGAACACCTCTATTAATGTCTTTTAGACTAGGACATCATGCAGGGAATTAAAAGGGCACTACAACCTGGAAATTGAGGTCTATTATCACAATCTACTTAATTATAAAGTTATGCTTATATATATGGCACCTCATAAAAGTATGAAAGGAAAATGGCAAAGGTGTTACATTCTGACAAATGTTTCCCAGACTGACAATAAATATGGGTTTCCTGCTGCCTAATGCTTTAATGCTGCAGAAAAATACACAAAAACAGGCTCTCAACTGTTGACTCTTGGACTTGATGAATCCTGAGTAACAGCTCAGTCTGTCCCCTTACTCTGTGGGAAGAGATAGGTGGATAGCAGGTTCTCACAAATTTCAAACACACACCCAGACTTTCAGGGACCACTCCTACCTTTTGCTTAGTTCATATAGCACCACGATCTACAGGTGTAGATGTGTAGGTGCCCTGGCCCTGACTTCAGTGCTGCTAATGTCCTGTCACTTACTCTGGCCCCACACTGAGACCCAGAACATGGGCTGACTGCTACTTGGTGAGTCTGCACACACCTCTGTCCCTACTGCTGGAAATCTCACTGCATGTAAGGGAAGAAGAATAGCAACATGTGGCCCTGACTGTCCTGGAGTCCTGTGGGTATCTGGCACTGACACTAAGTAATACAAGGGATGTTTGTCTCTATCAAAAACGTTTCTTTCAAAGATCTCCTTTCAGGCAGAATTTGGTAAGCTCAACAACATCAGCAGATACAAGGCTCAGTTCTATTCATGTATTGAGAAATCTCTTTTGCACATGATTCTTACTAGAAGGTAATTTGTTCCACTTATCCATTTAACTACACTTTATTTTACATTTAATTCATTTTTGCCTTGATGACTGTACCTTGAGTAATCTATATTGATTTTTGCTCAGTGGCTTGTGGAGAGACCCAAACTGTCACCCCTACTCATTAAAACACTAAACCAGCTGAGGGTTAATTCATAAATCTTCCTTCCTCTTTAATAGGAATTCAACACACTTTGCTGCTAAGGAAATGTCGCTGTTCCCTCATCACCTGCTTTAGAGGATGTTTATCTGGATTCTAAAATCATGAAACTTTGATAAACTATATTAAATCAATCTGCAAAGATCATCATAAACACCTCAGGCATGCCCTTTTAAGTCAATCTTTATGTTACCTAAACCTAAAGGCTCAGGCAGAGGGATAAGTGATGGCAAGGAAAACCCACATTAAACATCACTTTATATTTTTTTTAAACTGTCACAGAATCCCAGTTGAATTTCTAGGATGAGAGAAACAGAAGAAAACAGAAAGGGAGTAGGGATTTCTAAACACATGAATTATATTCATGATAATGTACTGTCTTCATCTCTCACAGCATATAACCTACCACAGTCAGTTTAACTATTCCCCTGAGATGATGGAGTACAAAGCATCCCTTTTCAGAGTCTTAGCAGGAGTTCTAGTCATGTGCTGCAATTTATTCTGAACACAAATATTTCGAGTGCTGAAGTTAGCAAAATTGAATTGGTGGATGAAAAGTCAGTCTAGAGCACTGATATTTTTCATTATATTCTGCAAAACTGAAATTCTTGGCTCATTCTTGGCTCATTTGGAATGATAAACTTCGACTGAAAGGTCATGTAACCCAAACTGGTTTTGTTAACTTGTAGATTGTCACATATATATTTCAAGTACAGATCAACAGACCTAACTTTAGGATTCAGGTTACATAGGTTTCAAATATTCTTTGGACATTTGAAATTCAAATTGATTATAGTCTGATGTCTAATTTTACAAGTACTCTATACTGAAAATTATTGTTACTTTGATTTTGGACAACTTAACACACTGAAAAAGATTCATACTATTTTCTGCTCTTTGCTCAATATTAGGTATAGGAAACTGCAGTCAGAACTTTAATGCTTAAAGTATGCTCTGAAATATTTAGGAATAATGTTAGTACTTTGACCTTTACAATATCCTACATCTTCATTGGCCAGCTGCTTCATCCCCTTCCCCATAGGTTAGAGAGGCAGTAAAATAATGGGATACATGGAACAGATATTCACAGTGGCCAATCAAACAAAGGAATATTAAAAAGGTCAAAATACTCAAGTCTACTACTATGATTTATAAAACATATGAAGAATTGTAATTTTAGTACCTAATTCTATTGAGAATAATCATAGTGAGAATTGAAAATGGCACAAAGAATAGATTTTGGTGACAGTAATTTCATTTTGAATGAAAGATAGCAGTCTGTATTCACCACTAAAACTAGGTTCATTACCTTTATGATTTCACTCTTCAAAGGTACCCTTGGGTCTGAAACCTATTCTTCCTTTTCCTCACAAGTCAATTTAAATATTATAGCTACCTATACAACACTGTCACCCTGGGAAATACTTTGGAATCTATTTCTTGGTGTGGGAGTAAGAGGCTACATCTAAGCTCATATTTTTTATATCTTTACACATGTGTGTTTTATCTCTTTCTCTCTCTGTATATATGGATATATATATAAACACCCTCACACAGCTCTTCTGAGCATTAAGGAAACATACAAGACAAAGCTTGATGATTAACTGCTGAAATAGTGTCTTCTGGAATATGTGTACAGATCACAGCTCTGCAGAATGTGAACCAGATGTCTATTTTTTGCCCAATGAGAAGTAGCTGTTTTACAGCAATGTAACAAGATATTGCAGGTGGGTTGAGCCATTTTTGCTGACTGTACATACCATTCTTTGATTCTTCTTCCCTTAGGTTTGCTACTTCTAGGTTTGTTACTTCTAGGTTCTTACTCTTTAAAATTTTTTGTTCTCCCTGTGCAGTACATGAATGGTTAACAGTCAATAGACAATATGCATTACCATTTGCCTCCATATTTCAAACAGTTAAATTTCATATTGTACTTGCAACAAGCTAGAAGAGAACCAATTGACTGAAGACTGGTTTGATAGTTCTCTTGTTCTGCCTTGGGGTTACCATGAGGAACATCCTTGGTACCACGAGAGGTCACCACCTGCCTGGGGCGGTGCCAGCACAGACACCCATCCCCTTGGCATGCAGATAGCTCCTGGATGGTGTGCAGATGGCAGAGATGGCATGGAGATGTCACATGGATGGCATGCAGATGGTGCATGCTTGGGGCACACATGACACCTGTCAATTTTGTGGCCTGCACATGCTAATCATGTGCTCATCACAGAGCAATCACAAGGGTTTCACATGTCAACTGTATGCTAATCACAGAATCACGGAATCATTTATGTTGGAAAAGGTGTCCAAGATCATTGAGTCCAACTTTGACTGGTTTTCACCTTGTCAATTGGACCATGGCATTCAGTGCCACTTCCAATTATTTCTTGAACACATCCAAGGATGGTGAATCTACCAACTGCCTGGGCAGCCTCTTCCAATGCTCGATAATTCTTCCCATGAAGAAACTCTCCCTGATGTCCTGGGACAATCAAGTGCCTGACACCACAATCATGCATCCATAATGCCCTTGGCAATCACTCCTTCAGCTTGTGCTAAGCACACACCCAACTCACAGCAATCTGGTACCCAGTGTGGGCACAGCACATCTGTTGCAGCCACATCCTCATCCTCCATGTGTCACTTACAAAACAGTAATGTCTGCATCTTTTATAAGCAACATTACCATGCCTCTGAAAAAGTGGTAGTTCATTAAATTATGTTGATTTAATTGCTCGAGACCATGTGAACATAGTGCTATTGCTGTCTTTGAGACTACCTAGGAAGTTTAATGGTGAGAATTTGCACCAGTGCTGCTGTGACAATGCTGATTAATTTTGTAAAATATGAACTTCATCTGCTTGCCTAGATTCCTGCAAAGAAATCTTTGCAGGCAGACCTTAACATGTCTAATTGTTCAGCTTTCTTTGTGAAAAAATGGCTAAAAAGCCACCAAACAAAACTCTCAAAAGTGGCAGCTTTAATCTAACAATTTTCAACTTTGCAAATCTGAAAAGGTAAAGAAAGCAAATTAAACTATCAGTATGGTAAAAATAAAGTACATATTCTGATTACCTGGCTTATTTTCTACTTCAAATGAAATTGCAGCATAATTTTCAAGATGCTGTGTGGTACTATTGCTGAATTAAGGAACCTTACAGTAAAATTAATCCAGTTTACTATAAAACATTGTGTCTAGGTCCTATATTGTATCTCGAGAGCATTAGCAGAAGCATTTTATCATGTTTATGAAGCACATAAAGTTAATAAATATTGTAGTTTTAGTTACAGACTAACTGTTCATTGCCTTAAGCATTTTTCCTGCAACTGTGTTGTAGTAGATTGCCTACTGCATTCACAAATTATTGTGATTGTCTCTTGAAAAAGTTCTCTAACTAAATGCCTTTACGTCACCCACTGAAAAAGTTTTCTGCAGAAGGTGCTGCATTAGTCTTGTTATGCAGCCCTGTTAGAGGCCATTAACTAACATAAACTTCTTCAGGGAATTGATAAGGATGCAGAACTTGCAAGCTGCATATTTATAAGCTTCAAATACTTATTATATTTTGGAAAGCAAATTACAAGAAGGCAATGTTTTTTGTCTGTTCAACATACTGAACTTCCAAATATTTCATTGCTCTTCTTTGGATCCAGTCAGAAGATGTACATTCATCTGGGCCTCACTTTGCTTCATAACTAGTTCTTCAGCTGCTGTTGAAATTATGGTATTATGTTGCTGTCTCACTGCTGGCTGACCTGAGACTGCTTTTAACTTCGGATATCTTGTACTTCTAAATCTCTTTAATTAGGTAAATTCTACTGAAAGGTCACAAAACAGTGGTGAGCTCTATAATTTCAGCATACCGGGTGGCTGCTGCATACAGAAATACTTCAGCTCAGCACTGATACACAGGGTTTCAGATGGGTTTCAGGGAGAGTCATGGAGCAATTTAGGCTGGAACAAGCTTCAGATGGTCTCTTGTCCAGCCCCTGCTCCAGACAGATTTGAGCATCAGAACACTTTCAAAAGAAATTCTAGGTTTGGGGAGTCAAAATCAAGACAGTTTCCTAGAGCCAGTGATATTGCTCTAATGGTAAGAACATTTAAGCAGTCTCTCAGAAAGACCAGTCAAAAGCCAGGGAATCCAAAACCCAGCCAACACTTTTTAATTGTGGTGGCCTATTGGATTCCCACCTAAGCAGACACTGAGGTTCAGCTCTGTTTAGATTAACCAGAAAATGTCAGACTGAAGTGACACAGTTACAGGTGGCTGGATCAGATTTTGCACTTCAGAAGGCAGCTTTAATTACACAACTTGTTACTGTAAGAATAGTTTTTATTATGTTCCACAATAATACCTTGCATTTATACTAGTTTTTAAAAAGTATTTGCTCTGTTCCTCTGTGTTTATGTTATGCATCAGAGCTCATGACAACACACAGACTGAACATTGCTGTGACAATTTAACTACTCCAAGCACATTGAATTTGATTTTAAGTGGCTGCATTTTTCTGTGTTATTTTTGTTTTCTTTCTGACAGAACTCCCCACAATCACTCTTTGTTGTTTTATTTGGTTTTGAGTCTTTCACCAGTTTAAAACAATCTTTCCCAAATCCATTGACAGAATGACACATCTCTTTATGATTTATATTTGTTTAAAATACAACTTGTATCCTTTCAGTATCATTTTTTATCACTATAAATGACTTTATGTTTTTGTAACCATCTCCATTAGTGCATGACAAACTGTGAAATTTGCCATTTTTGCCATGACCAATCCATAAAATCTGTCATCTTCCTGCATGATGGTGTTCACAATTTACACGGAGTCTTATTTATAAGGTCACTTATTTAAATGGCTCATGAAAATTACTGTTAAGAAAGTTGATACATCCCATAAACGTGAAGTTATGTGGACCAATTTCCCCTTTCCTTTTTGTAGAAGAAATGTTTTTTCAACACTTATGTATTCTGTATTATTCCTATTGTCATGTTTTTAAATACCAAGGGTTAAAAATAGTCCATTACCTCCCTTCTGTGGAGTATATTGTCTCCAGGTGAATGCCAGGCAAGGAAAGGGAGATGCAGAATTTCTTATTGTGGGTGGCCTGCAGATGCCTCATCATGACACACATTCACAGCCTTGGTAAGAAACAACAGGGGAGGAGTCATCAAAGTCCACATTAATGAAACTAATTTGGGAAAACATATTTAAATTGTTCTTACACATTTGAGATCTCTGTGGTTGAGCATATAATGTGTATTCTCAATAAGAAATACACAGATACCACAACATTCATAAATTGAGTCTTATTTGGGAAAATAAAATATAGGAACATGAATACTCAAGCTCAAATATTTTGTCATAGGATTTGCTAAAAGTAGTTGTTGGTACACCAGGATTTCTACTATGAGAAAAGAATCCTATCTTCAGTCAGTCTTTGTTAACTTAACAACTCTAATTTTCATCAAATAGGTGCTATGTTCCACAGAATTTGGAAGGTTATGATTTAAAGAAACTCACAGTAGCAATGGCTGACTAAGGAGAGACATTTCTGAGAGATTAGGAATAATAAAAAAAGTTCAAGAATGTGCATGAGTTTTATTTTGTCATGTGAATATAGGGAGAAGAATTATACCTGTCCTGACATTTGGTAGTGACAGGAGTTGAGGTCACTGGTATCAGGTTTGGACCTGCTTGCTTTACTTCTTTTTTTTTTTGCTACATTTTGCAAAACCCACATTTATTGAAAATCTTGCATAGTTATTTTGAAGTCTTTTTCTGCACATGTTTCTTAACCTAACTCTCTGCTTGGGGCAGTGCAGACACAGAATTAACATGTTAACAGAACTACCTGGTTGCTGTTAATCCTGGGCTGTGTCAAGAAGGTGGTAGGTACATGCTTCTGCTGGGAAAAAGAGGAGGTTTGAGAGAGCCGTACCCTGAGCAGGATCATCAGGAGCAATCAGTCCTTCCTAACTCTTTCCAGGTACTGGGAGTTGTGCACAGAAGGAGATGCATCACCATGCTTGGAAGGAGAATCACACGACCATGAGTGCTCATCCCATATCCATACCAGGCATTTTGATTCCAGAGCTGACACAGAAGAGTGTCCAATTGATTCAGAAACATTTGAGCTTGACTGCTGGTTAGTGCTGGCAGCTGCTGCCCAGCCCACTCTTAGGAACAGCTGGGCAAACCTTGCTGTTTAACTCTTGCTGCAGACAGCACGGCTGTGAGCCAGGGATTGTCTGGGTGAAGGCTGGGAGCTTTCCCTTACAGAGGAGCTCTTTTTACAGTTTCAAAAGGGCTAAGGTAACCTCACAAAAATTTAGGTTTCCAGTTGTAAATTTACAACTGCATGTCCTGCATGAAGAGGTTTCAACCACCCTAAAATCAAGTTTATTTAATACCTAGATTTACCCAGATTCTGAAGTCATATTCATTATTTTTTAAGGACTGCAAATATACATACATACCTACATAAATGTGTGTGCATACATATAGATAGTGTTATGCCCTAATCATTTCAGAAGACCCTTTTGACAGGGAGCATGAAAGAGAGATAATATCCCATCAATCAGGAGACAAATATCATCTATTAGAGAAACTGAGCAAATTATACAGTAATGAAGGGTCAGATTCAAACCAAGATTAAAGACAATATCACTTTCCAGCCTTAATCAGAGTGATACATGTATCTGTAGTTTCAGAAATATTAAGAAATACCCCAGCTTAGTTGAAAGTAGAGAGTAACTGCCTGAAGGGAGTGGATATTCTGTCACTGGGAGATGGTAGGTTATTCTCTACCAACAGGAAATCTTTAGGCAGAAACTAAATTGCCCCTTGTCATGGATACTCATTTATATAAAGTGACACTGCTACTCCCACCCACAGATACTGACTTCCAGTAATCATTCATGTGTCACATGTACACCCATGCAGAGTTACACCAAGTCATGTGAGCTAATATTCACTTCCACACTCCCAGGCTGTGACCACTTACTCATGTCAAGATACGTGCTGTCCTGTTCATTAATACTAATGCCAATTCAAGCATATCAGCGTAGTCATCTTCAATCTTACTCAGTTATGTTGGCATTTTACTCAATCACTATCAGCCAGACCCACCCAGTTGCACTGTAGCTGTGACAGATGCACGCTCTCAGAGCCTCAGGGTGCATTTGACAAATAGAAATTGTGTTGCCCAGATTTGGAGACTATCTGGCTCGCATAGCTCAGTGGCAGAAAAGCAGCAATGACTTCATACAAACCATTTCAATAACTGTTCTAGAAGAGGAACACTTACTGAAGACCAAGTCAACCCTTTCTGAACAGAGCCATAAAGATATCTACATTTTATCATAAAAAGTATACACTCATCTGTAAATAGGTGATTAGCAGAGAGGCTTTGAAGTGAGTGATTACATCTGCAAACAGGTGCTGGTACATTTATTATAACTCACATATTTTACATATTCTTCAATCTTTTTGGTGGATACATGTGAGTGGTAGGCATTGTACTTTAGAAAACATTCTCAAGGGCTGACCCTTCTCTGTGAGTCATTGCCAGCTCTTTGGGTGACTGTATAATTTTAACAGTGAACTTTGATTTCTTCTCTGAATTTTGCTTCTTGGCAAAACAGATAATAATAATATTAAAAAGGAGCAAGAAGCATGATTTAAAATTTTATTTTGATCTTCACTTGGATTAAAAACAAGAAAACAAACTCTTTAATTGTACAGTCATTGTATGATATAATTTTAAATAATTATTTACCTAAACTCTGACAATAATATAATAATAAATTATAAAAAAATTCTTTCCATATCCAACACATTTGGTTTATTTCACCTTTAAACAGTGGAAGTTCTTAGCACATAGTGTTTTATTGGGAGGTAATTGTAACCTCTGCATTCTGTAAACACAATAATCAGAAAACTTTATTTCTCCAGTACTTGCCCTCAGACTAAGCTGCCTCAGAACTGCTTGGCTTTGCCTGGGAATAGCAGAAAGCAAAGTGGACCGACAGTGGCAGGTAAAGGACAAATGTGAATCAGCATTCACATTAGAAATGTATTTAATCAGCATTCAGAAATGTACTTAAAGCCAAAAAATAACATTTACTGTCATTACTATGTTTATGGAGTGGATGAGGAAAAGACATCTTTGTGCATGTATGTGTGAAAAGAGACAAGAAAGATCTATCTTTTTATTTACCTTTATGGCCCCACTGCACATATTGTGAATTACAGACTTAAGTCCACTGCTGTTTTCTTAATGAAGGAAGATTATCATTTAAGTTAGAGACCAAAAAGGAAGCATCATTTCTTCAAAGTGACAAAAGATTCAGACAATTATTTTGATTGATTGATTGATTGATTGATTGATTTTAAGATCAATAAACTGGGAAAATAACATCCAAATTTATTAAAAGACATGATTTTTACCTGAAAAAGATATCTAATTGTGAATTCCCAAGAAGTTCTCAATTAAGGTTGTTTACTAGATTGTGTCATATTTCTTTATGTCTGCAAGGAATTAAAAGAAAAATCTGTCCTTAATCTCATTACCAACTTCACTGATAGCAACCTGTCTTCTTGGAGAAATGCAAAGGATTTTCTGGAGATTGTCCTTGTCAAAAACAAAGGAGCATAGGGACCTGGCTAAGTACCCATGGAAGAGATGTTTTATATTCTAAGAGCAATTTCTTCATCATGTAGGTAATAGTGAAGGAAATATCACTTTATGCTGCCCCTTCTGATGGTGCACTGGGCACACTGAGTCCTTAAAGTCACTGTTTTCTGTTTTCTTGTCTTCTGCTAAGCACATGGGAAAGCAAAATTACAGGTGTTTCTAGGAGATTTCATCAAGCCTCTAACATAACCTAAAGAATTACCTAAATATTGACACCTTATTTTATAAACCATATTCCTTTCCATAATCTTCCTGTTGTCTTGGTGCTTGGCCATCACCCCGTTATTTACAGGTAAAAACAGCTTTGGGTTCCCTCAACACAGGTCAGGCTGGTCCCTAATCTTGTTCCATCATGATTACTGATACTGTGTATCTTGTGGTTTCCCTGTCATTCCCCAGTGACAGATTGGAGAGAAGAAAAAATTTAATTGATCTGATGAGCCTATCCTATGTTACTCCTCACTGAGTTCCTCCATTCTGTTCTGCATTTCCCTGTTATCACACTGGTTTTTTCCTGATGTTTGCAAGGTCCTTCACAAAAGTGAACCTTCTTACATGTTTCATTGTCATAATAACCATCCCTCCACATTCTTAGAGTCCATAAGCATAGACTGAGTCTTAGGTTCATTTCTGTGACTCTCTAAAGAAACTGGCTGGGGACTGTTTATTTCTGCTTCCAGATCTCTGATGGATTGGGGGGGGGGAAAAAAAAAAAGTTTTACCAGATTGGATAAGAAAGATTCCAGTGTAAAAAAAAAGAAGAACAGCTCACCTCCCTCTTAGAAATCCAGCAGACCTTTCAGCATTAAAGGATGGCCAAGGGATTGAATGATGGAGATCTACAGAGCAGTGAGAAAATTTGCTGTATTTATGTAGGCATATTCTTGCAACTTCTCAAGTCCTCCCTTTTGAATTTTCCTTTCATTTATTGTCAATCCATGTAGTCTCAAATCACCAAGCCAGTAGCTGGCTGCCATAGCTTGTTTGATTTGATAGTCAGACCTTACTTTCTCCCATTTTCCACTGTTTAGCAGACTTCAGTGTTATGGCTTAATTTAAAATAAATCTAAGTCTACAGCACAGGTAATTTTTCTTTTGAATGTTAATAGTATTAATATATACTAGTTATTCCCTGAGAAAAACAGTGATATATTATAATTTTCCTTTCTGATGATAGAAAATGCAAAGAAACTTTAAGGCAGTTGCATTTCAGCTGGGCTGCTCATAAACACTGAACTTTCTGAGGTTATTCTTTGTTAGAAACAGCCTGAATTAATCGTTTTCTGCAATGTATGCCAAGCAGACAAACTAAGACAATTAAAGCCAATGTGACTTTTTCTTTAATCCTTATTTGATTGCTTGATGCAGTCTACTGGTGCAGCTGTTGGCACAGTAGATTAAGTAACTCTTAACCACAGCAACCCCTGTTGCTCACACAGCCAAATCCTAGAGGCATTTTTTTCCCTCTGCCATTGATTAGTAGCAAAAGTAATTAGAATATTTTGTAGATAAAACATGAGAATACTCAGTGGCTGACTGTTCAGACCTTTCTGAAAGTGCTGCAGTGACAGAGAATCCAGGTGGCATTTGCAGGTGCACAGCTGCAGTAAATGATGAAGCTGGCATCTTTGGCAGTTCTACTCAGTACTGATGGCAGTTGGATGCTGGGTTTTTTTAATCCAGTTTGTAATCTCCCTTCTTCTTTTGTGCACACAGAAACATCCACACATTCAGTTTGTCTTCACATCTTTCGTCACATGCAGGCTACTAACTGCAGTCATTACATGAAATATTTTTATTTCCCTAATTCAGGTTTAACAAAGCACCACTTTACATCTGCACACATACACAGACTTTAGTTTAGATTGGTTTAGTTTAAAATTTTCCATTATAGGTGACTTTAAATGCCTTTTTTTTTTTAGTATGAATGTTCTAAAATGTTGTAAGACAGAAGCACGCAAACCAATGAAGCATTGTTGGTAATTCTGAGTTTCAGATTGGAATCTAGAAAATATTAATGAATTCTGTCTGATATTGTCTCATTTGGCTGCAATAGATGTCATTATGGCACATAATAACAACATATAAATTGCCTTAAAAATATAATAACAAATGTTTTAGATGAAATAAAAATAACCCCCTCAAAACACACTGCATGCACACAAAGATGAGAAATAGAGATTTTAATAGATGTTTAAATAGAACCCTCACTAATTTTTTTTTCTGAACCTGAAAATACAAGAGAGCTTTTCAAAAATATTTCAAAACTGGAAACTGTAAAAAATCAAATCAATTCCAAAATACTGCTGCTTAGAAGTAAATACAAGCAGTCTAAATGGATTTTTAAAAAAATATTATTATATAAATTAAAAAAAAAAAGATGGCCAGTTAGCAGTGTCTTGATTGAGACGCTTTGACATAGGAAATGTTTCTCACTTGTAAACATTTTTCAGAAAAGCAGACATTTTGATAGATTTCCAGCATAGTAAAATATGTTTGAAATACTTCATATCCAAACCTAGTTTTGCACTGTGGATGAGATCACTGCTACAAAGCACTGCTTGCAGTTTAAATACAGAGCTGGGGCACTGATAGACAACTCTCCTCCTGCCTCTGCTGACACCTGCCTGTCTGACACAGTCTTCCACTGGGCACTGAACAATTCTGTCACAAAGATCCTCTTGATCTGAACTTGCTTTCTTTGGCTCACAGGCCTTTCTATTTCATGCCTTATCTCCAGCAGTGCTTGTAGAAGGACCTTTCCCATGTGACAGACTGAATATGAGAATCACAGCACAAATTTCATGACTAGCTCAGCATGTGACATCAGAGGAATTTTGTTATTCCCTTTTCTAGTTGGGACTGTCTAGGCAAACAAGAAGCACAAGGACTTGAATTTTCTGCTGTAAGCCCACCAACCTTAAGAGCTGGACCTTGAGCACCAAAATTTAACAAAAGGGAGCTGTGCACCATGGGTGAAGGAGTTTTCTTTATATTTTCACCCAAGATCAGGAAAGTAAAACGAAGGGGCAAATAGTGATCCTCTGGATGATCTTACTAGGATATAAGAAAAAGCAACAGAAACTCCTGCCCATGTGGTCTTTTGATGTCATAGAGCTCTCTCTCGCAGTCTGGAGAAAGACCAACCAAACCACTGCCTCTATATAAAAACTGATTCCTATCAAAATCACTGTGTTTGCAAAATTACTTTCAAATCTAGTTTGTTTTCAGATTTCTTTCCAGTGAAACCATTTTTGAAAAATTACCTAGACACTTAAGCACCTCAAATTAACTTCAGTTGTCATGTCAAATTATGAAATGTGATAAGGACCTGCTAGGGTATGAAACATTTGTGAGGATGAAAAGTAAAGATTTCAGAACATTGTGAAGAAACAAGCTGAGCTTTCTCTCAGGTATCATTCAAACAGAGCTTCCAAAGCTGTTGGGATTGGTTGGGGCATTACTCATGTATATGCCACAATCCAACAGTGAATTTCCAGCCATTCCTTGCAGCAGAGTGACAAAGCAAATGCATAACTCTGTGGGTGCACATGTAAAAAACTTGAGAGAAAAGGTACAGAAAAGAGAAATGTGAATCTGATTAAATACTCTTTTGATTTACTCCAGTGGCAGAAGCTGCTGCTTCTAAGTAATGGACACACACTGAAAATACAGAAGAAAACTTTTTCATAGTGTAATCTGTAATGCATATATCATAATAAAAGACAAAATAAATTACTAAGTTAAAAAAATTTTCAGATCATTGTCTTCAAGATTTTATTTACAGCTCTGTATAATTTTGTAATAAGAGCAATTTTCTTCTTAAATTTCTTGTTGCATTTCAAGCCTGAGACAAGTAATGTGATGATACTGTATTTTTCTGTGCTCTCATTTTGCAGTGAACCATATTAGCTGAAATACCTAGGAGAAAGAGAAAACTTCAAAGCATGGCCCCAAATAATGTAGAGAATAGGTATGGTCTGAATACCAACTGAGCCTGAGCTTTTAAGTTCAAACAACCTTTTAAGACACTTCCTAAGAAATAACTTTTTTAATGAATTAAGGTCATCTTGGGGGTAACAGTGATGTAAAAGTAGGTTCCAGATCTGTCTAGCTCTCTTCTCCTGCACATGTCTTTTATATTCTGCATAGCAGCTCAGGCACTGGGGATGACTCAGAAGCACCCTCACTACCCTATCACCTCCTGCAGTGAATAACTTGCAAAGTTAACATCAAAACCAGGACTTCCAAGACCTCCTAATTAGGGGTTTATTGTTCAGTTTAATCAGCAAGGAAAAGAACACTGATATTAAGAAATGTTCTCCATTATGTGAAATGGAGAGGAAGTTGCCAGCCAGAAACAAGCAGCTGACCTCCATAAAAATATTTATTTTCAAAATGAATGAGACTAGATAATAACAGTGGGTTGTCATAGAGTACTTCTGCATCATTAGACTTATAGATGGAGACTAAGGCATTTGTGGGTGTAAGTATGACCATGTCCTCTTTTCCTATCCTTCAATGAGCAATTTGTAAATCTGTAGCCTTATTTAACTATTAGATTCCATGGAAAATTTCACTTAAACTCTTTATCCCTCTTCACCAGTTTAACCCTTAACTATGTAATTCTTTAACACTTTTGACCAGTGACTCATCAGACCATCTAGGGCTTTGAAGGGTACAGGTCCCTTTCAGCCATGAGCTCTTACCACTTCTGCTTATCTGGTCTTGAAGAGTTGGATCCACAGTGCTGGTTCCAGTCTAGAAATCATTCAGATTTCATTCAGATTTCATTTCTCCTTTTCATACCCATTAAACCCTTCTGACTGAGTGATACAAAGGGAAGTCACTGCTTTATCCAAACGAATTAGGACCACCCAGCCTTGGGAGTGAATCCTCTCCCTAATGCCTAACAGGTCATCACAGCTTAACTAGCTTGGGGGAAATGTTTATGCACAGCTTTTCACAGGACCAATGCAAGGTTCACTGGCAATGAAAGATGCTATGAATATGCAAAAGGGTACAGATTATCCACCCAGCATGTGAATGCCAATTTTCCGTCTTCAAAATCTTGCGTATCTAAGCCTTCAGTCATTTCTAAAACAGGCACCAGTCCAAAATCAGCTGAATAACTTATAGTTTTAAATTTGAATGCTTAAACTTTTCAGAAGGATCATTTTCAGAACCTGCTTAAGACTTTGTATTGCCACATGTAACTCAGTTTGAAAAAGCTGAATTTCTATTGTTTTAAATTTCAGCTGTTCTTCAGCTTCATCATACTTCACACTCCGTACTTCAAGGATTTTCTTTATTGTGACTCTTGATTAGCTATTCTAATTCTTGTTAATAATGTGATTTTTTTTAACAAATACTTTTGGTATTTTCCTTGTGTAACGACTGTCATTTACCGCATGTAAGGTCTTTATCCCAGATCTTACATTACTCAAGAGCAAGAAAATACATTAAATATGATATTAGAACTCCTACAATATGTTCAGTTGATAAAAATAACTTTTTGTGAGCTATCTTTAAGCCCTATTATTTTCAGGAGCCTACTGGATGTTGAAATCCAAAAGGTGTTTGTATTTTTTTTGTGGAGGGTTTTTTGGTTTGGGTTTTTTTTTTTCCATTTTTGGGTTGGTTGGTTTTTATTCATTTTTTGTGTGTGCGTGTGCATGTATGTTTAGGCTTTTTTCTAGTTATTAACCTATTGACATCTCACTAATTGAATTTTTCATGACCATTAACTCTTTCAATTTCCATGCTGAAGCCTTTTCTGGTGAAAATCCTATATGGAATTTTGCAGTATACAACAGGGTCCTGAAGCACAACAGTAGTTTTAAGTTGTCCAGGCTTAAGAATCCGGGGACTCACAACTCATTATACTTAAGGAACGGAAATCATTAGGTGGTAACAGCTTGTTGTCATACTAACTACCACCGTGGTCTGAATTAAAGGAGGCACCCTGCAGAGATCTTTACCAGGACTCATTCATTAACTCCCTCTTCTTGTTCTCATCTGTTTTGCAGCTGTAGCCAGGTGAGAATTAACGGGGCAGTTTACACCAGGCAGATGGTAGGTTCCCCAGGACAGCTCTATTTAAAAATAAGGAGGAGGAATCAGTAACTCGATAATAAGCGCTGGACAAATACAGAATGTAAAGATTTATGGTATTTTTCTGTATGCTTTTGATTTTCAGTTGTTCCTGGGTGGAAATAATTTTTTTTTTTATTTTAAAAGAATAAAATACTGATTTCTTATAGTATAGAACCTTCCTGGGCAGTTTCATTTCCTTGCATGTGTTCCCATTGATGATAGCTCTTGAAGCAACATATCTTTACTCTAATAACACAGAATTCTTTTGCGTAAAAGGGAAGATTCTGCTCTCTGCTCCTGAAATGAAGGATTAGTTTATGCCTATTACTGAGCCTATTGCAGGTAGGTTCTATATTAAAGGTGAAATTTAAAAAGCATGCAAATGTTTTCTGAAGTATTAGTATCAGAGGTAACCAGTGTGGTTTACTACACAGCACGGGGACTTTGAAGAGTACCCTTGTCCTCATTCCCTTGCTTCCTGCAAAATGATTGGGCCTGCTTTAGAGACAATCCTGTACAGTAGACCTGAAACAGATTCCAAAGCACAATTGCTGCCTGACTGCTTCTTGTTTGTCCAGACTGAAGCAACTCTCAGCAGCACATATCTTGTATTTGCCTTTCCATCTCAGTGTGCAGTCACAGGTAGAGAAGTAATGGATCACTCAGGTCTCCACCCTCCCGAGCCACATCAGCTCCCTTGTCAGGTTCTCTAGGCAAACCCTGGGGAAGTTCCTACAAGGAGGATCTCTACCAACAGTACCTAAATCACCCCTGCTACCAGTGATAGTAATTCCTGGTGAGATGCTTAGGAAAAACAAATGTCGATCCAGACCTTCAGCGCAAAACTCTGTATCTAATCACCATTAGCAGTACTACTATATGTTTAGAGATATATATTTTGGTAATTTGGTATGGGATATAACCAATATTGTATTTTTATTTTTTGTTTTAGAAAATACATAGATCTTTTTTCCAAATAAAGGCTGTTGGATTGAAAAACTAATTTTGACTTCTCTCTTGTTTGAAAATGGCACATCCTCTTTGGCTGGTATGACATCTTTCTAATGTCATAAAACTTCAATGTTTAAAAGTAAAGGTCATCCTAGAAATTTAATATCTGACTAGAAAAGATCTATTTATTAGTGTTTTCCTCCTTTGATCATTTAATTGTCTGTATTCTCATAAATATGCCTAAAGAAGAACAGGATAGATCAGTCAAGCTCAATTTAGGTCTTTGGCCAAGATCTGAGCAATTATGAAGATCTGTGCTATTTATAACACCTTCTGATACTATCACTTGCCAGGTTCTAATGTCTGTGTCTTTTCATTTCAGATAATAAAAAAGCTCCTGTGTAGTTCTGTGCATCTGCTTGAATTAGATGACTTAGTTATTTCGACCTGCAGGTACATTTATTAAAATGCTATTATGCACATTGGAAGGATCACAGAATAAAGCCTGATCTAGCACAATGTAGTTAAGAGAATTAGGCATATATAACTCCATATTAACAGAAATCTGCTTAAAGACCTCTCTGAGTTCCTCATGCTATTCTATAGATAAGCTAAATAAAAATCTGTAATTTCCTCCTATCTTCAACCATCAACTAAATGGGTAC
Source organism: Dicaeum eximium (assembly GCA_013396995.1). Taxonomy (NCBI): domain Eukaryota; kingdom Metazoa; phylum Chordata; class Aves; order Passeriformes; family Dicaeidae; genus Dicaeum; species Dicaeum eximium. The sequence continues at coordinate 182,402 of VWZP01000227.1, forward strand.
TCATTCCATATTGTGTAAGTTATAAAGTGGAAAACTTATTTTATATTAAAAGCCATATGCATCCTGCTTTTATAAGTAGCTTCATGTAAGGAAAGAAAGCAAGAGCTCCATCAACATTTTTTATGATCTTTCAATATACAGTATGGGAGTATAATCTTTAGTTACAATGATAAGCAGAATTTCCATCCTACTAGACTCCAGAGAAGAGTTTTACCTTCTTGTTTGTTTTATGACTGATATGGAAGAGTCACAACATTGAAGATGTTTGGGTTTCACTTGAGAGATTTCATTTCTACAATCAGTGCTATAAAAACCATTTTTTGAGAAAAAATTAGTAACAGAAATCTGTAGCCCCACATTAACATTTTGTCAGCCTTCGCTCCTTCCTCTTGTTAGTGGTTTCGTTATTGTTTCTGAATATTACTTTCAAATCTTGTAAACACTTATAAACACCTAAATATCCCCATGTCAGAATAGTCCATAAGTTAGTTCTCCTGGTTCAAAGAGGAAGCAGCTCATAGGTGTTCAAATGTATTAATTTTTGCTGAATCAAAGTTGACACAGTATAGAGCAGGCACCTGTTAGGGGCACAGTTTAGCACTGAACACAATGGTGTTATTTTAGCAGTTAGACTAAATGATCTTAGAGATTCTGTTGCAATTATTTCTATAAGATATGAAAGAACAAATTTTCTTATCATCCTGTCTGTATTTCCTTTTGAAAATACAAAAGACTGTTGCCTATCAATCTTAAAGTGAAAGAAATCCTATATATTATTTTTGTTACTATATTGAATCTATTTTTTCCCACCTAAGCACAGTGATTGTGCCTGAAAATTTTGTATGTATTTCCAGGTACAACATTTTTTCAAATCGAAGCATTCACTTCTTTCTACAAAAGTTATCTTTGTTTTTATTCCTCTCATCGAAAGTGTGTAGAGCTAGAAGATAATGTCCAGATTTCTTAATATTGAGCTGTCCAGTAGAAAAAAGTCCAATTGTACTTGCATATATGTTTTTAACATCAATTTATTGAATTGATTATTTATTTGACAATTCTACACATGAGAAGTGTGCAACTCACATCCCTTTCAACCTACTTCTTCATGTGTCACTTTAAAATTGAATGAGAATTCATGGACAGCTGTGTGACCCTCTGAAGAGAAAATTTGTCTAGAATTCCCCTTGGTAGCATAATAACCATGCTAAGTTCTGAATTCCACTAGTAACCAATGTGTCTCCGTGTCAGGATCTGCCTGTTTGTGAGCAAGAGAGATCACCTTCTGCAGTTGTGTATTTCCCACATAAATCTGGGTACCTCAGTACTTTCTTCTCACTACTGAGGGACCCTAATTAAAATCTAAGCATCAGTGAGCCACCATAACATATAAATCACTTGAAAATACAAGTTGCAGGGGTGTAATGGGAAAGGGGGAGTAGGTAACATTAATCACAGTCATCTTTCTCTTGAGTTGGATTTTGTGAAAACCTCTGCCTGTTCTTCAGCATCCTTCCTGCCTTTCTGAGGTGAGGTTGAAATAGTTAGTCAATTAGGGACACCCAAGGGCAAGAGAAAATTACTACAAGGTTCTTTACCACTCTCTGTATTTTTGAAGTGTGCTTTTTATACCACACAAGAAATTACTTCCTGAGAAAATGCAGAGGACATCTCGACATGTAACACAAATGAGTTATCTTTGGTCTTCCTAAGACTATGTATATCATTTTTAATAAGATTAATCTCTTTTTTACTGGTCTCCATTTGAATTCATACAATTTTTTTTTCTATAGTTGTATAGTTTGGTTGTATCATTTGGTTTTGAATAAAACCAAATAATACTAATTGATTAATATGTTTTGTATTAGTTTTATCTAAAATACTCAGGGGGAAACAAGAGCAAAACAGCAATATAAGTACAAAAGTGACTAAGTTCCTTTATTATATGCCTTCAGAAAAAACTTTCCTACCATGGATTAATCCAAAAACTAATTTAGAAATGTCAATAATACATCATCTGCATGGGACCAGCCTGTAAGGTGTCTTAAGCAGCACCCAGTCTGAGCAAGTAGCATTGATTTTTTTTAGTTGCAGATACAAAAGTTTAAAAAAAGACTCATTAAGTCTCATCACTAAATAAATAAGTAAAAACAAACAGAAGAGAACTCATCTCTCTTTGATGCTTCAGGAACCACAGACCAAATCTAATTTGTTTTGTTCAGGTGTGTAGTCTCTCACTTAAGTGCTGGGTCAGTCTAGGACAAGAAGCCTTGCAATTCAAGGGAATTGCATCTAAAATGGATGTAATAGGATAGTAAGGATAGTAAATGATTCAGGCTAGCAAATGACTTTTGCTAATGAAATTCCAATGGCTGACATTATGGCATCTCCGTTAGTCTGTACATTTATTTGATGAAGTGTGCAAATCATTACACAGAAGAGAATTGTTTGAAAATAATCAGATTGATTTAAGCACTATCAGGGGTAAAAAAGGGGAAAAAAAGACACCAATAATATTTTTGAAATATTTTCAGTTTGTTTTACTGTATTTAAAGCAGAATAGTAAGATTCTATTGTTATACCAGTTTTATTCCTCTTCTAGTACAAAGAGTTTACAGGATACAACACAAAGCATTTGACCAACATTTATAATAATTCAGCTGAGAATTTCAGACAGATCTAGAGGTTCCCACAGGCAGATTCAGCAATACATAGTCCAACTTCTATGCATTATTTTAAACTAAAATGATTAATATAGTGGGTGGAGAACCTGCTCATTCCAGAAACTCCTCCCAGACAGTTCTGGCCATAGAATTGACTGAACTGTACATGGATAATGCATCTGTAATTAGTAAAAACTGCTCCAACAGATGAAAAAATTGATCGTGTCAGACAATCCTTCACACATAACTAAGACAGTCAGCAGACATTTTGTACATACTTTAGGATGATCAATAGAAACAGATGGTGCAAGTGCTGAAGTGATCAAAGAGGACCATGGGCCAGCTGGGCATAAGAATTCAGCAAAAGGTGCTCCATGGAGCCTCAGTGAATGCAGCTAGAGTCACTGACACACTGCCAGCACTGATTGTCACCGTCAGGACAGCACTTAACCATCCTGTTCAAAAAAGTCACTTCTCCAGGTGAGCTTCATCCTATGCAAGAAACACCAATAACTACATGGCTTAGCAAATGCTCTCTGCCAACTGTGACTCAAACATTTTAATTACAATAATGAGAAAAAGTGGAGAGTTAACACTAAGTATACAGCAAGTAGCAGCATGTTTTATATTCCTCATGCATAAGACAGAGGTTTTTCATTTCATATGCATTCACAGCTGCTCCAGCGAGTAATTCTGAGCAGTCATGTGACTGCAAGCAGATATCAGATTTAACAAAGACTTAGAGGCTTTTTTTTGTGTGAAGATTTTATTTCAGGAACAGTATTTATGGTTTCTTATTTAAACTTGGAGGCAACCAAGAAAGCAGAAATGAAGCAAAGAGACTAAATTTTTATGCATTGCTGCTTTAGTCTCCTAAAGTAAAAAATTGCTCTTGAGTCATACAATATTCCGAGCCTTCAGTACTGTCTTTTACATTATTGGTAAGTGAGAAGAGATTAATTTAACTAGAGCTATATGCCTCTAACACAAATTTAATTTTGCACTTTCAGTAGTTTCTATCATTCTGAACTGCTGTAATCAACTGACTAAGGAGACATGAAAATACATCCATACCATAATTATGGAGAGGGGCCTGCTCCTCTCTAATTTTGTAACAGCCCAGGGAATCTTAAGCTTGAAGTGTAATGTTCCTCTCAAAATAATTCAGTAGTTGCCCATGAAGAATACTGTGGGTTTGACCTCAAATTTCTAGATACTTCTCCCCCAATGATGTCCTGCACCACACCTCACTATCCCCAGCTGATGATCTAAAAGGAGAATTTCACTGCAACAAGTACAGGATGTGTTGGTCAGGATGCATCTACATGCCTAAGACTTTCTGAAAGACTTTCTATCTAGTAGTATTATTTTTAATATCTTTGCTAGCTTTCACCTTTCTCATACAAATCAAATATATATCTCATTTGAATTTTCACACCAATGTGATTAATTATGTTGCACAGCCTGTTTAGTGCCTGCTTCTGTACATACTAAGATTGTAGCACTGTAAAATGGTTTGGAATAGAAGGGACCTTAAAGATAATCCCATTCCAATCCCCCTGCCATCGACGCCTTCCACTGGACCAGGTTGCTCAAAGTCCCATAAAACCTGGCCTTGAACACTTCCAGGGATGGGGCATCCGTCACTTCTTTTGGTAACCTGCTGCAGTGCCTCACAAATACAAGTAATGAGGCTAATACCTCATCCAGGCTAAACCTACTCTCTTTTGGTTTGTAGCCATTATCCCTTTTCCTATCACTGTGTGTCCCTGTGAAAGGTCCCTCTCCAGTTTGCTCATAGGCTCCCTTTAGGTAACAAAGCAAGGCTGCTATAAGGTTTCCACAGAGCATTCTCGTCTCCTGACTGAATAATATCAATTTTCTCACCCTTTTATCATAGGAGGTGTGCTCTATCCCTCTAATTATCTCCATGGCCCCACTCTGGACTTGCTCCAACAGATCCATGAAATCTATGTCCTTCCTCTGCCGGGGTTCCCAGAGCTGAATGCAACATTCCAGGTGAGGTCTCTCTCACCAGAGCAGAGCAGAGGGGCAGAATCCCCTCCCTCACCTGCTGCCCAAGGGGGCTCTGGATGCAGCCCAGGACATCTTTGGCTCTCTGAGCTGTGAGTGCCCATGGCTGGGTCATGCCCATCCTCTCATCCACCAGCACCCCCAAGTGCTTATTTGCTCTCAATCCCATTCACCCCTCAGCCTGTTGATAAGAGGGTTTGTCCTGACCCAGATGCAGCAGCTTGCACTTGCCATGGTTCAACATCACGGGCCCAGTTCTCAAGATTGTCCAGGTCCCAGTAATGGTATCCCACCCTCCATGCCTGCCAACTGCACCACTCAGCTCTCTATCATCTGCACACTTGCTGAGGGGGCACTTGATCCCTTTTTTGATGTCATTGATGATGACACTAAATAGCAGTGGTCCCAGTATGGACCTCTGAGATACACTGTATCCCAGATGCCACATCACAGAACCCATCACAGCTACTTTTGGCCATTTTGGATTCAAACCAGGAAAATTCTACTCATTTTTCCCAGTCTCAAAAATGGCCCTAGAAAATAGTTCTTTTGTGCAAGAGGGATGAACATCTTGCTACTACTGAGGGGCAAGTACAAAGTTTCCATGAGAATTTGGATATTGACTAATAAGAGCCACTTTACTGGCAATAGTTTCAAAACAGGTAAATATTTTTAGTTTGAAAGTTATACCACAACTCCTGACAAACTTTATTTGATACAAAAACAATCATTCCTGGAAGTCCTATCAACAAATTAGAAGTATAAATAAATTCACTTTCTTCACCATTCGAATTTATGTGTTCATCTTTGTTGCACAGACCCCTCCTAATATTATTTGGTGGTCTCCCTCATTATCAACATTTATCAAGTAATGCTATTGCATGGATAAGAATATTATGGGATTTATGACAATTTTGTATTCATTCATTCACCCATTATAATGTATTGTAGATTTTGAAAAATTTAAAGGCAGTCCCACATAAAGTCACAAAAGGCTTCATATTCTACTCTTCCAATGCTGCTTTTCATTAGGAATGTTATCTTTTTTCTCTTAGATTTCCTTGTAAATAGAGAAGTTTATTTATTGTTTAATCTGGCAAGGTTACTTAGAACCAAAAAAGTCTTGTAATTGGGTATTAAGAAGTGATTTTTGCTTACCAGCAGGGCAACACCCATTGTCTTAATCAGCCATTGTTCCTGGACACCTCCTGGGACAAGGACTTTCATGGGCTTTCTTAAAGTGAGAAAGGACCAAGAATACAGTTTATATAGTTATTCATTCTGGCTACAGAAACATAGACACTAAACAAACAAACAAACAACAAAATCTTTAGATTTTCTAATTATGACACTCCTCTTAAATGCCTTACCCAATTTGCCACTTTTCTTACATCACTAGTCACATAATTATTCACGCCCATTTCTATCTCAGAATAGCCAGGATATTTTAACACTTTCATGTGACTTTCTCTACAGTGAATAGTAATGCAGATTGTCATTAGGCTAAGAGATTACAATGCCATTGTGAACACATTCTTGATTGCATGAATGTTTGCAGTGTGTGAATAATATATGTTGTGAATCAAAATGAATGTGTTGCTTTACTTCAAAGTAACATTTGCAAACACTTTCAGCATTATTTATTCATCTTTGCCTATAACATTTGGTAAATGTTGACTTCTAATATACAACTACTGTAAATATTAAATTTGTCTCACCTTCTTTAATAATTTAAATTTACAAGGCAATGAGTTATGTGGTTAACCTGAGGAATGGGTCTTGTTTTTAATTTCTTTTTTACATTTTCTCTTGAAGATGCTTTTGTTGAGAATGAAGATCATAGAATCATTAGGGTTGGAAAATACCTTCAAGATTATCAAGTCCAACCATTGACCAAACATCTCCATGCCAACTAAATCATAGCACTAAGTGCCATGTCCTTCTTTACTAAGTGCCATTGCACTTTCAGGGATGGTGGCTCCATCATCTCCCCGGACAAGATGTTCCAAAACAGTGGTGCCTACTTGTTTCAGTCTTCGCTGATGTGTTTTATACTCTCTAAAGGAAAAAGAGACAAATAAAAAGGTATTTCAGAAAAGTAATCAATTCAGCATTTTTCTTTTCCTATATCCATGGTATTTTGGAATATGGGACTTAATTTTAAAGAGAACCTAACTTTTGTATAAAAAAAAGTTGTTTAAGTATGATACAGTCTTCTTTCCTGGCAGCTGCAGCTGGCAAAAAAGGCCTCCTTCCATCTTCCTCTATTTCTTCCCACACAAACAGGAGAGTGTCTGAGTTCATCACTGAGATAGTACTGACTGCATGGGCTATATAAAATAATTCTTGTGCTCTCTCTTACTGCTAATTATGTTTTTTTCTTAAAATCTCCTTTGAGAATAAATGATTTAACCCCCAAGCGACCTAGTGCCTCATGAATTGTGTTCACGCCTCACTTTTTGATTATGGTAATGCCACTGATAGCATCAGCACAATAATTAATAGCAGGTTTTGTCAATTTTCTGCTTGACAAATTCCTCCCCGAGCCGTACCTACATCTTACCACATCATACAGGATTACATTTCTTTCCTTCTCCTTTTAACCTCCTTTCACTTTTCTTGTCTGTAAGTGCATATCTTGAACTCGATTTTCAATAGTGCTTACTTCCTTCATATTCAAGTGAAATAAAAAGAGTTTGCAGGGCTCCAAGGTTTCTGTTTTCTCATTCTCAGTGTTTAATAATGCCTTACCAGCAAATTTTTCCCAAAAGAAAATAAGGATACCCTGAAACAGTTTGGTTGTCAGCTTCACCTTAAAACAGCCAGAGCACAATAGGTTAAACAAAGCTATTGACAATTTCAATTTTCAGCCAGCAATAGAGAAATTATTAATAGAGAAAAACAGGAAATGTCCACAGCAAGACTCCCATTATCTAACAAATTATTTGCTTTCAAAATATATTAAAATCATGCAGATCTTAGCAGGACTGGCTGTAGCACAACACTTACCTGCCTCTTGGAAACACAGTTAAAAAGGCGAAGTGTGTCTCATTCCACTTCTGATTTTATAATGAGATGTGAGCCTACATTAAAGAGTAACACATTTGTTTTCTGACTGAAATTCCCCAGGTATTCTGGGATGCCAGGCAGCCTTTCTATCTGTTTGTGCTACTGTTAACATGTTTCATAAATCTAATTCAAATGCAGCTGAATCTTTTCAATTGCAAAGAATCAGGTTTTGAAGCTACACAGACATCACATGCATGAAGTGGTTAATTATGTTGTGGCTTTCAAAGGCAATCTTAGTCTAAATTATTTGCTGCTCTCTGAGAGAAGGGTCACCTATGTGCCATAACTAGAAAGGAAAGAAGGCATTTCTGCTGTCTATTCTGTCTCCATTTTGAGTGCAGGCTGCCTGCTGATTATTCTGCATTCACTTCTCTAAAAAGCTTATTAATATGGTCTAGAGGGAGACTGTCAGAAATGGCAGACTGAATCAAGGGATTTTCCTTCAACATCCAAGTGACATGCCGCAGCAAGAGAATTAAACAGATGACTAACCACTGCCCTTTTGTCTGCAGATGAAGATGGGATTGCCAACTTGTAAACCAGAGACTGACATTTGGGTGGATTAAATCGTCCTGTTATTGTACTGCTAGTTTCTAATCACTGGTGCTTTCTTGATCTCGAGTGCCTCAGCTGAAAGCCTTCTCGGTTCTCTGAGACTTGTTTGCTGAAACCCTCAGCAGAGTTTTTGCTGTAAACATTTATCCATAGAGAAGTACTGCTCTGACACGGACTGAGGAGAAGAGTTGGCTTATAGGTATTTAATTAAAACATTAAGCAGAAAAAAGCGTTAGTGTCAACATTCACAAGTGCTTTACCATAGCTGTGGGTTGTTATAATTGAGTTTTCCTGCAAATGCTTTTCCCACCCCCCCTTCCTTCTCTAAGAGCTGGAATAGCTTGAGGTTTTCTTTGCCTCATGCTGTTAGTTGTGGCTTTGAGACTGTGCCCCATGCTGTCAGTCTCTGTTTTCTTTCAATCTGGTTGTTAGCTTTAATTTCTAAAATCAAGATTGGATGGCAACAAAGGCCTCTAATGAAAAGGGGGGNGCCTTAACAATTCTTATGTGCAACAGTGTATAATGTGGTCAAGCTGATTGTGTTCTGCTTTTGTAAACTGTCAAATGCTTCTTACCTTGTAATTATTATTAAAAGGGACAATACTCTGTTCAGAAGCCAAAGGTACCGTGACACCTGTAGAATTCTGTCCAGTTTTCTATTTGCCACCATTATGATGTTTCTAATTTCAAAAAAACTTCATAGACTGCACTATTCCAGGAACACTGATGTTATAATTTGCATTTAGAAAGTAGGGATGTCAGACATTTATTTGTTGTCAGTCATTTCAACAGGATACTACTTACAAAATACTGCTTTATTTAAAATAATATAAACCTGTATCTCCTAGCTTGAAACTATAAAAAAATACAAAATAATGCCCTTCAGAATACTTTACTGAATGAGATCTCTAAAAAAACATGCTCTTCTTTCCACACTCTGGGAAATTTTATTCCTACTACCTCAAATGGTCCATGTATATTACATTTTCAATGTAATGAGTCAAATGAGAGGTTATTGTTCCCTGAAGAAGACAAGAAATTAAAGATTTATTTACATCTAACACATAACATCTTAAGTTATGGAAACAACATTTCAAAAGAAAAAAATATTTTACACATTGCCTCTTCCATTCCACATGCCTCTGCCATTTCCACATTGCCTCTGGCGTTCTGGACACAGAACTAGAGAAGGTGGTATTTACCTAAATGACATAAAATTTATAAAAACATATTCTGGTCTCTTACAATTGTAGTTATTATGGATTTATACTTTCAGCCTCGCTTCCCTGCCTTTGACAAATAGAAGTTAAAGGGAGAATATCTGGAAGGATGTACTTTAATATAGTCAGCTGTCTATTCACAGGAACCTTAACTAAAAAAATAATGTTTTAATATAGTATTTCCTCCAACTTTGCATGCCCTTCTTAGACAGGAAATTCAGATTTATGCTATTCAGATTTATGCTAACACACAGCCATTGTGTGAAGATGTGCTGGAGCATTTGGTTTCTCGCACCTTGGCCTTGCCTTCCTGTCCATCAACATGCCATGGACAGCTGCAGCCAAGGAACTCAGGCACTGCAGTTGGTACCAGATCCTCCTTGTAGCTGTCAGCTGTTTCCTCTTTCTGCTCTTGACATAGGAAGACAAAGGATTTATACTTCTTTCCAAAGTACTTACAAGATGCCCTGCACAAAGGATTGCTCCAATAAGCAGAGCAGAGCTGTTTTATAGATGTGACATGAATGACAAAATTAAGGCCCAAACACAATTCCAAGTGACCTTGAGCACTTTGCCATTTTGCTGCAGTGGTAGGGGTAGACAAATACAGGAATATCAGCAACTGTGCTGCTCCCTCTTAAGTCAGGAGGTTATCCCTCTTCCATTGTACAATCACAATGTCTACCATTCAAAATCAGCAGGGATGAATCTTTTCTTCTCTCTGTATTTATGATGGGAATAACTACATTTCCCCAGCATCCCAAGCCTTTAGTAGTCTGATTTGCATACCTGTGCAAAACATTGTAGGTACTTTTTGAGCTTGTTAAATAAGCTTTTGAAGTATTATTAGGAGATGAAAGTCAAATGTAAAGCTCAAACAACAAGAGGAAGCTAGCATTACTGGTTCATTCTGTAAAAAAAAAAACTCAAACCAAACTAGATAATGGAATAGCTAATAATGGAATAGCTTGAGAGAAAAACCTCTGAAACCTTTGAAAAGGTTTCTTTAGAAGGTGAAAAAAAAAACAACTCAATAGAGCAAGTTTAGTTACAAAAGGTGCATTAATTCTATTAAACTTTATTTTTCTCCTCTATCTACACATACACACAGAGTTTATGCATATGTTGTATTTTAAGCTGAACATACATCCTTTTGTGTATTAAGTCATGACCTAGCTTATTAAGATTGGTATAGCTGAATAAACATTTATTTTACTCTCCTCAGACATTCTAAGAAATATTGTTTCTTTGGGAATTTTTTGTCAAAGACTTAAGAGGAAAAGAACAGGACAATTTAGCTAAAGACTGCATTTTAATTTTCTTATCTTTGTTTTTATTGACTATATATTCATAGATACTTTTAGTAAAAGCAAAAATATTCCACCTGTTATATGTACTTAAATCTTTCTGCTCAAAACACATGAAGAGAAAATTCTGAACAATCCTAATTCACACTATAATTTTTCTTTTTATTTTTTTTCTAATTTTCTAATTTATTTTTTATTTAAGTGTTGAAATAATTAGGAGTGAAAATGTATTGGGTATTCCTACCAGAATTTTTAAAGAAATCATATTAAGTTGAAAAATTTTGGGATGTGAATTGTTTTTTGATGAAAAGCTATGGACTTACACACCAGTGACTAGTTGAATTAAGAAAGATACTTTAATTAGGAAGGAAATTGTTCTGATGTCATGTTCTCACCGCTTTCATTATAAGGTAATGCCTAAACTGTGGTAAAGCTATTAGAAATCTGTTAATGCAAAAGGATTATATCTCTTTAAAAATTGCATTTACAAGCTGGGGAAGTCATTAGTATACAGCTGTAACCCTAAGAGTGTAAACTTGAAAGAACTGTTTATTTTCTGCCTTGCAGCTGTGTGTAAAACCCACTGAGAGAAACTTGTTACCAATTACTGGTTTAGAGGCTTCAAGTAAAGACAGCAGGTACCAAGAGAGTAAAACAGTCTAGCTCACAAATAACTATACAACAGTGAAATTCCTTAAGAACAGCTGTTAAAGGAAAGGAAGTATAACTGCTGAGAATGAAAAAAAAAAAAGAAAAAAAAGAAAAAAAAAAGAGTTCATGAGTCAGGAAGTAAATAAAGCAAAGCAAAATGTAGGGGAAAAAAATTTGGTAGCTGCGAGAAGAAAGGTTTTTCACCATAAGATTCCAGTAACAAAGTTAGATCAATAGCTGCAATCCAGGAAACCAATATATTTCAAACAGTGTCTGAGTACTTGTAGTATGGAACTGGAAAGTTACTTCTTTACATCATGTACTTTGAAGAATATATTGCAAAAGGCAAGGACATTTTATAAGTGTAAGAGAATCCATTAACATGAACTGTTGCAAAGAAGAAATCTATGTCTGTATTGGAAGAAAGTCGGGTCAATCAGCAAAAAAAACTTGATGGCTTTAAATGGGAAAAAAAAAAAGAAGCATTTGGGTCATACGGCCTTGGTTAGCTGTGTCAATAGCACTTCACACCTTTAACAGGCGTGTTGATTCACAGATGAACTTCAGACTTCCTCCCTAATATTTTGATCAACTTCTTTCTTTTTCTCCCTGTCAAAATGGCTGGATGGTTACCAGTTTAATATAATCCTTGTATTCAGGGTAAGCAGAAGACAGATATTGCACTCAGAACTGGTACAATAGGGAATTTGGTAGACATCCTCATGCTTCTTTTACATCCTCATATCAGCAGGATGAAGTCCAGCTCATTGTGCTTTATGCTTTTGCAGCATTTTTCAACTGAAGGGCTCAAACTGCTGAACAAATATAAACCTGATAACAGCCTAGGGGGAAAAAATGATTTTGTGGTATTTTTACTTTATTGAAAATTAGAAAAGGAAAGAAGTTTAAAGATAAAGTCTAATTCAGACAGATACTAAGGAGAAAGCGTGAAGAATGAGAACCAATAAAGACCTTAAGCTCCTATAAATTAGGTACCAGAATGTCCATTCTTCAGTTTGGAACCTCTGAATTCCTTAAAGTAGAATCTACAAAAGGCACTTATACACTTTATTCTCCACTACATTGTATAAGAAAATTACTTACATCAAAAGAATTTTCCCCAAAAATGGCATATAGCTGTAAGCTTCCTAAAGGAAATAATAACACATGTGCAGCACTGGTATTTGTTGGGCTAGTACTTTAAAAAATCCCAGAAGTGTGAACATCACAGTCAAGACTAAGGAGACAACTATGGTAGGAGTGTTAGAAACACAACACAGAATAGGATTAAATAAGAATCAGGTCAGATTCTTTAAAAGAGGTAGGCACACATAGGGCATTGTATTAAAGCATAATACTAGTAGTAGAGTTTTGGACAAGGCAAAAGGCTTCAAACTAAAAAAAGTTTCTAAAATTTTGTATCTACTAAAGTCAGCAGCTAGGTATTCTCAGTAAAAACTGGCTTGAGCAAGCAGAAAAGTAACTCCACATCCTTTGGCATTGATGGGCTTGCACCAAGCTCACGAAATGAAAATGTGACAGACTAAAAAACATCTGTGTTCTTACTTGTTTTGGGTTTGCATGGCCTGGTTTTTGGTAGCCAGAGAGATGGCTTCTGTGAAAAGCTACTAGAGGCTCCCACAACATCCAGCAGAGCCAATCCCTGCTGGCTCTAAAGATGGATGTGTCACTGGCCAAAACTTGGCCAATTAGAAACAGTGGCAATTTGGGGAGGGCTGTTCCCCATGGGATGGGCTCAGGTCCCAGCAGGTCACAGGGAGCTGTTGCTTGTGAGATGGAGCCACATTGGAGAAGTTCTCAGAGAACTGTGTTCTGTGGGAGGGACCCCACAGTGCAGCAGGGGAATGAGTCCTGTCCCTTAACAGCAGGAGAAGCCTTGGGTGATGAACTGACCATAACCCCATTCCCTGTCTCCAGTGCCACTGGGGTAGGGGGTAGAACTGGAATGAGGGAGGGATGGGGGAAAGGTGTTTTTAAGGGCTTATTTTATTTCTCATTATCCTGCTCTGGTTTTGTTAGTAACAAATTCAATTCATATCTCTAAGTTGAGCCTGTTCTGCCCTTGGTGGTATTTAATGAGGAATCTCTCTCCCGGTCCTTATCTCAACCCACAAACCCTTCCCGATATTTTCTCTCCTCTCTATAACTGCAAAAGGGGGTGCGTGAGCAGCTTTGGTGGGTGCCTGGCACCTGGCCAGGTTCAACCCATGACACTACTACTACAGCACAGTGTTAAAATTCTGTTCTTATTGAGCCTTTCTTTGCTTTTTATAAAAATAAAATATTTCAATAGACATCAAAAGGGTTTTTTAATGTATAATCCATTGATGGAAAAAAATTAGGCAGTTGATGGAAAATGAAAGTCATCATTGGGTTGTGCTATTAAAATATTGTGGGCAGTAGTTACAGTATATCATAAGCACACCTACACTCTCTTAACCATGAGTTAGTATTAATCTGAAGGGAGGATATTACACCTGATTATGCATTGTAATGATTGTGAGAGTAATTGAATTATTTCCAATTTTAAAGCAGTTTTCTTAAGATGGCTGTTGCTTACTCTAAATGTTTTTTGTATGTTTTTCTTTAAGATGACAATTGTGACTGCATTGGTTTTAAATGCACACTAAAAGGATATTCTAGTGAAAATTCCTTGTTTACTTGAGAGAGACTTCTTAAATGTTTAATAACATTAGCTTCTTGCAAACGGTATTCATTTCCTGTGTATGCAAATTTTCTTAATGTGAAACCCCCATAACAGGTAGAATGTAGAAAGTTAATGAAGCCATGTAATTACAATCACTATAGAGACTGCAGTCCCTGGAGAACAATAAAGTGATAATATACATGGGGTTTGACTTTCTTTGGAAAAAACAGCTTATAATTTGAAAATAGATAGTAAAATATTTTCATTATCTTCTGCTGTCTCCTAAGGCAGATGGCAGGTACAAATAGATTATGCTTTTATTAACTTCAAAAATGGGAGATAAATGCAATTAGGAAGCATTTAATTGTTTTCCATTTTCCATGGCTGGAGCTGGACTAGGTTTAAACCCTTCTTTCAACCACAGGGTAAAGCCAGGGTCAACCTGGCTTCAGCCTGGAAACTTGTTTTTGTTCTAACACTGGAGAGGTACATTTGAAGACAACCAAATATATGTCATGTTTATGATCACTTTAAAGTACATAACAGAGAAATCAAAAGCTAGTCAGAAGCTTTGAATTCCATTTAAGGAAAATATTTCAAAGGACCTATTTTGAATTTCAAAGATTTAAGTACAATTTTAAAAGTATTTTTGAAAAAAGTAGGGGAAAAGAGAAAAACTTATTTAATGCCTGTTCTTATATGGGTTTTTTAATATTGTTATTACTGCTGTGAGCACTATGCAGAGAAGAGGGCAAAGAGAAGATCCCTTCTCCAGCAGCACTCTGTCATGGCACAGCAGGACAAATTCTCCAGCATCCAGAAATCTCCCTGGCAGCCCTGGGCAAATCCAAGCTGTCTCAGAGGGAGGCTTTCCACACTCTCATCTCTTACCCAAGAGAAGCACCTAACCAAGGAACCAGGTCAACCTGAGATCCTTGTAGGGTAAGAAAAAGAAATAAATGGCATTAATCTCTGCTGGCAGTACGCAAACTTTCTCTTAGAGGTGCCTGTTTTTCTTTCTCCATCGAGTGGACCTTTAACTTGGGCACCTCAGAAAGATGACCAAGGTTGCCAGTATTCTTGTATTTTCCCTTTACTTTTGCAATTAATTTACCTCTATGCTGTGGAGAAACCACGTTTTCCTGTCTGCATTCATGTTCTGCTCTCAAGCATGCTTGTTTCTCATGGAAATTTTATGTTTGCCTATTATAGAAGGTGCACCTTTACAGGGAAGTATCCTTTTCTCCACTGCAGAATGGAGAACTATTGCTTAAATGATGGAATCCTTTCTTTAGCAAAATCTCATAATATCACAATATTTCTACAGGTTCCTCTGCAATATTTCCATTGCCCACAATGTAATTTTGTGGCAAGGAGCATGAAAGTTCTCATGGCAAATTTATGAGCTGGCATGTACCCTTCCTACTTTACTCCATATATAACTCACCTGCTGTATAAGTGCTAGAAAAAAAAATTTCTTTTGTTCTGTCAGAACTGTGCTGCCTCCTTTTTTCTTTTTCTTACATTAACTTTTAAAATGGTAGTGCCAAACAAGCAGGAATAGGTTGACTCAAAGCAGAGCAAGCAGCTCTAAGTTACGTGGGCTGCTGCCAGCTGGGGCTCTCGTGCAGCGTTCGATTCACAACATATAACCAGCAGCAGTAGCAGGAACTGCAGTTAACATAACATGGGCAGCTCCCCTTAATGATGAGGCTACAAATACTGAATACCAGCTAGTGCCAGACAATTTCCATGGGTGTTAAACTGGGTGCTGTTAATTGTATACTGACTGAAAGTGAGCTGCGCACCGTGATGTATTCTAGGTGAAAGTTTCTCAACCCTTCACATCCCAGACCAACTGGAAGTTTTTCACTGCTCCAATCCAGTTGAAAGTCACAGATTTCTTCCCCCAAGTCTTTGTTCATCACTGGGGACCAGGCAGGTGTGTGGGGAGCCTGGGAGTGTTGCTGGTTCAAGAGCAACAAAAATCCGACAGTTAATTTCTTGAAGCCTTTACATCAAACCCAGCCACATTAAAAAATTCCAGTGATTGAATTACATTTGCATAAAATTTTAACTCAATCGTTATGAAGTACAAGTAAGTGAGTAAAACTCCCTGTCTGTTCTAGAACACTTCACACTAAGGAAAATAATTGTATTTCCTAGATAAATTAATTGTTGTGAATTCTTCATCCACCTTAATTTATCAGCCACCTCATTGCCAGGATTAATTAACATCAGCAAAGTACTTACGAAGATGAAAAATGCTGTAGAAGTATTTAGAAAGTATACATATCTGTTCTGAATAGAATATAATTCCTATCAAAACATTTCTCATTCTATGTCAGAAATACTCTGGTTTTATATGTATTCCAGCACTTTGGAAAGCATGGCTTTCCAAGTTTTTGGGGTTTTTTCCACTAGGGCTGTTCTTCACATATCTTTGATAGTTAAAGCAGAGATGGTGCTTTTGTGAAAGGATTTCAGTGGGTTTTGGATTCCTAAACTTCTTTAGTAACTCAAGCTGAGGTTTGCAGGCATTGACAGATCCAGCTGTTTCAGACACAGAGATGTGATCACTGACTGGAAGGCAGCAAAGCTCCAAATCACATTTTTGATTAAGAACTCTAGAGAGAAACCCTAAGTTTAAAAGAGGTGCCCATAATATATTACTCAAACACAGTTTTAGACAGAAATATCCATCAAACTACTACTAATATTATGAAATAAATTAGTGTGGAAAAGATAAGAATACATTCTGAGCAAAGATGTGATGTGCTAAATAATCTTTTGAGAGAACTTCCCACAGAAATATTTTTCAGATGATTTCAACATTTAGAGAGAATGTTGTTCTGCATTGAGTGGTCTTTTGTTGAAGGGACAGAACAAAAATAGACAGTTGCTTGCACTGAAAACCTGAAACTGTTTATCCTAGGCTATTCTGGAAGCTGATTTTGCATAGAGATTGCTCCAAATTATATTGCAGGTGTTGTTTCTATAAAGTGAACAGCTCTATATTTCAAAATGTTTTGAATTTGTATCTCAGAAGAAAGCACACTCACCAGACAATCCAAGATTTCCAACAGCATTGTGATCAAATTATATTTATGACTATTCCAAAGTATAACCATATGCTTCACCCACCTGTGACAGCTGAATCCGAAGTCCTCTGAAGATGTAAGAGACATTCCCACGGATTTCAGTGGGATTTGGATGTTTGTGCACATAGCTTTTATGGATAATCCAGCCAAATAAATTTCCATGTCTAGAAATATGTTGAGATTCATTGATACATAATGATATAAGTATCAGGCCTCTGATAAAATGGGAAAGCAAGGTCTCTGTATTTGGACTTTGAAGAGAAGGAAATAATTTAGAAATATGTAATTTCAAATTTGCAAAGTTACAACCATTCATCTACACAGCAAGAGATAATTAATGTTTAGCTTGTCCTTTAAAAGATATTTTAAGTGCATATAAGATAATATAGACCATGCTAATTTCTCCAATCCCTGTAGAGAGATCCACGTAGATTTTGCTTTGGAGTCTGACACCAAGAAATTAGGTAGCACCAAACTTCTATGACCTTAGTTTATGGATTTTGTTATTAATCTAAAACCTGTACGGGAATGTCAGAACATCAGTGGAAAAACCGGAAAAAGAGTCAAGAGCAAAAAAACAAAATGGTTTTCATCTAAATGCTAAGCCATCTGTGAAAATTTCCTTCCAATTCTATGGACATTTATTTGTAATTACCTGAGGCTGATTTGCCCCATGTGAAGAATCTCACAAAAAAAAAGCAATATAACAAAATTTAACATTCATGGCAGGGCACATTTTGGTCACTACAGTCAGAAATATATGTTTTATTTTAGAAGTTTATTACTTTAAAATATAATTTGCACTATCCAAGTGATTGTCAACACCATCAATCTTCAATTTTATACTGGCATAGGATGGGATGGAAGGTGAAGGCTGTTAGCAGTGCTTAGACAGTAACACAGAGGGCTTATTCCTATGAGTAATGCTGTCTTTCACAGCTTCCATGGAATAGTTCCTGTTTTACATGTAGAGTAAGCAAGAGAAGAATGCAATGCGCAGTGAAAACTAACAGCTACTGACTAAAAGAAGGTTAACATTCAGTGACTTTATTAAGCATTCATTTTTTGCATTTTTGACATTTTACTTTTTAATAAAGATTTGCCTATTTTTATACGAACAAAACCTGGGAACTTACATACTGGAAAAGAGCAGAGAATGATTCTGTGGTTGGTGCTGTTTTAAGGAAGAGAGCATTACTTTGTGTTGTTATATATGATGCATGACATCACATGGAAGACACTCAGATAATTTGGTAATATTGTCTTAGAACTGTAGTACAGGTAGTAAGCTCATATCTCAACACTTGATTTTCTGTCCTGGGCTTAAATGGAGTCCAGTGTCTTGAAAAGGGTTTATTGATACCTGAAGTTGTTGTTATTGTTGTTGTTGCCTGCTGTATCCTTGGGTAGCTCACTTAAGCTTTTTGATGATCAAGTTTTTATTCTTTACACTGTTACTAGTAATTCTTCCTTCTTGGAAGGCTCATGTTTTGTAACTTGTATTTGAACAATGTTTTAAGAAGTGAGAGCTGCCAGTACTGATGAAGTGACAAGCTTAATAATAAAACAAATGCAAGCTGTTTATGTATTAAAAGAGTTCTAGGGGATCTTGGTCAAGTACAACTGTATTATCCAACAGTTTAGATTACATGTTGTTTTTAGTCAGAATTTTACAGTTGTGTAAGGCAGGTGAAAGGATGCTAGTCACTAGATTTTTTTATTTCTTAATTTCCCCTGAAAATATTAATTTTGAGCACTCAAAGTAAAAGCCAATACTGAAACTGACATAAGAATACTTTTTAAAATCTGGAGTACTAAATTTACACTAAACCTCCCTAACAATGAAGTACATTTAAACATAATTATATATGTTAAACTGTCTTTGTTTTGAAGATTTTTATCTGTGTTTGCAATGAGATGCCCTAATAAAATGCATAAGAATGTTACAGCCCTGTCTGTAAGAGCACCACTGCACATTAGATATACCCTGGTGTGAACAAATTAGGAAGAGCAAAGGATAACAAAATATACCATGCTGATAATCTGCTAGAAGATTACATTTATATATTAAGTATTGCATGAAACTTCAGGAATGTTTAAAGCAGCCAGTGTGAACTTTCACAGCACGATTTAATAAAATTGCAATATATGAATATACAAACTACTGGAAGAGTCATTACTTTCATTAAGAATATTACAGGAATAAATTAACCTAAAACAATAAAACCTGAGAAGCAGATATATGTAAGTCATTTACATCTTGTAGTAGACTCATTTGGTGCAAAAAAGAATGAATGTGTTATGGTAGAGGTTTCATTAGCACTTGCATTTCAATTGACTTAGAAGCACACCATAAGAATACAAAGGCAATAAATATCATCTATAAACAAGAATACTGTAAAGGCCTTTTCCTTTTTTTTTTAAACAAGATGTTCTATGCCATTACACTTTAATAGTCATTTTGCATTTTCAGAATGAAAAAGCTAAGAAAGCTTGTATTGGTGTCATCAGCAGAACTCGTGTTCATATTTTATATGACTATATTGCATAACTCTCCATTAACCCTCTGAATGCATTGCCATCTGATGAGACAAGATTAGAAAGCAGATTAAACCATATTCTGTTAAAGTCACAGTAACTTTACCTCTTCTAGATAAATTCTGCCCATGTTTGCCAAGCATTTTATGCAGTCCAACTGAAATATCCCAGGGAATTGTTTATGAATACTGTTATTCACTGGCACCAGGAGACATTTTAGCACGTTTTCATTAAAATTTTGGTAATACCTGGATAAAAAGGCTGTGAAAACTCTCTTGATCTCATTCTCTACAGAACAAGACTGAAAGGATTTCCAGACACCTGACCCAGTGTCTGAATTGTTTCACACAGTGTCATTGCTAGGAATAAAATTCAATATAGACTTAGCTATCAGTTTGAATGACTTTTATTTTATTCTGCATCATAAATGATTGAGGAACCAGTATTATACCCTGTACATGCATTTGATGCTCATCACCTGTGATCTATTGTTGTTCAAGTGAGTGCATTTGGCATCTGATCATGGCAATACATGCTGAACTGTTTCTAAATCAGAAATATGTGAGGTATACTACCATACAAACACAAAGTCTCAGATAGTTTCTGCCATCATATATGTATAACTGTACTGTGTCTCAAAAAGAGAATAATTTCTAAGACATTTTCATAAAAACAACTAAACCGTTCATTTACTAAAAATATTTCTACCTTTTCATACTCAAAAAGGCATACAAACAGCCATTTTAAGTCAAAATAGTATTTTTTTAGCCCAAAGTGACACTTTAAAAGAGGATAGTAATACTTCCTATAGAGAAATTATGTTTAAAAAGGAAAATCCCCCTGATAAACCCATGCACTTTCCAAGGTTCATAAGTACGAGCATCTTGATGACTACCTGTAATAGTTCATGATTGGTTCTAGTTTCCCTTTAATAAAATTATATTTTTGACATCCAAAATCCTTTGATAAAATATTCGAAACTTAATGAAGTATTTCATGACAAGTATTCTATCAAATACCTCACCTTGTCATGTCTCCTTTTCAAGTTGATTTCTAATTTGCTTCATCATTTCCTATGCAGAGGTCATTCAATAACTCTAAATATACAGATTATACTTCCTTTTAAGGTATCAAATTCAATTATACTGCTTTTGAGAAGGGATTGACTGAAACAGCATAATATTCATACTAGCAGGTCATCACTAATTTCTTGGGTTTAAAGATATCTGTTCCAGTCTCCGTAATTTCCTTTATGAACTCTAATATTTATTTCTCTGTTTGGAAGAGCAATTCAGATGCACTCTAAGATGTGTTTAGCAAAAAAGAAGATGAAGTCCACCATAATTCATGCATGTTCAGTATTCTATTTTGCTTCAGGGTGATTGTTCTGCATTCAATAAATACATTTCCGTCCATATTGGTACTCAGATATACAGAAGATTTTATTATTTGAAACTGATGTTATATACCTTAAGAAACTGCATTATTAGCAAATATGTCAATTCCCCTATTTTTTCTTTTTAGATCACTTAAAACTGTAGTTAATACAATGTTGATCCAGAACATCTCTCTTTGGGATTCCTCTAATATCCTCCTTTCTCCAAAGCAAATGAAAATCCCCTCTCCTATATTTTGTTAATCCCTTGGAGCACTGCTTATGCTCATAGCTGGTTAAGATTCATTGCTAAGAAACATGTTAAGATTCCTGAATATTAGTAAAACCAAATATTCTATCAAGTGGTTTTTGATTTTTCAATGAACTCTTGTAGATTAATAAATTTGTTTTCCCTCTAGAAAGCCATCTGATTGTTTATCACTATGTG
This sequence comes from Dicaeum eximium, assembly GCA_013396995.1. Taxonomy (NCBI): domain Eukaryota; kingdom Metazoa; phylum Chordata; class Aves; order Passeriformes; family Dicaeidae; genus Dicaeum; species Dicaeum eximium. Next base: position 204,028 of record VWZP01000227.1, read on the forward strand.
AAGTGTCTACTGGACCTATTATTAACTGTAGCTTCAACTAATTTTCTCATTAAAAGCTTCAGACTTACTAGCCTGCAGTTCCCTTAATTTTCCCATGAAACCTTTTAATCTGTCTTGCAACCTTGCTTCTTTTCTAGTGCAAAGTGGATATTCAGTAGATAAATTACAAACCACATCTCATATTCTGGCAGTTTTCACATGGATTTTTTCACAAAAAATATCTAGTTATGGAGATGTTGATACTCATTCCATCCGTTTTTTCTAAAAGTTTAAATGGTGGCACCACAAGCTGAAAAAATTCATCTGTCCTATGCCACCCAGAGGGTCTAGATTGTCATAAGTCCCTCTAAACAGAACACAGAGTGAAATAATTAATTCTCTTTTTCTGTGGTGTCCTCATCCTCCTTGACAACTCATTTTAGATCTTGATCTGTATTTAAGTGCTACAGATTCTCTGGCAGGCTGCCAGGATTTTTGTTTTCTGTATTTGAAAAAGACTTAAGGAACTTTGTTTTCAAAATCTCTTTTTGTTTTGCCTTGTTATTGTTTGCATCTATTTAATGTAATTCTTTTTCTAGCCACAAGTTCTGCTTTTAGATTTTATAATCTGCACTTTCTGTAATCTTTCATGGTTTTGGACCTGTTTTATATATATATATGTAAATACATACACACACACACACATACACACAATTACAGGGAATATGTACCATGATCTTAGACAATATTCATGCTCCCTCTGTTTATTTTATCCCTTTAGCTGTTTGGTTTTTTTTTTTCCTAAATTGTGTTACATGCTGTCACAATGTCATCTGAATTCCAAGACTAAGGGACTGAAACTGTATAAAAATAACTTCAAAGACTTGTCATATTATCTCAGTTTTGAAACACTGAGATTTTATGTACCACTGTAAATAATTTTGCAAGGATATTTCTCACAATATTAAGCATCTAAGAAACAGAGCATTGAAGTACAGCACCAAAATTTTATTGGAGAGCATTATACCTTACTTATATTTTTGTAAAATGATGCTTCTATTCCTAAGGGATTATCTTTAGCCCTTTATAGCAATGGTCTTCCTTTCTAAGCAAAAACTAGGTATGGTTGATCACTGTCTTTCAAGCAATCAGTTGTCACTTTTAGAAGGGATGAGGAAAAATGCACATCTTTCCTATAACAGAAAAGAAAGTTGCACCAAATTCGTTGTACAGATACAGCTTTCACTGTATCTTTCACTAGTCTGCTGAAGATTGTTCTAATTCTTCAAAGTTTGTGGATTTTTAAAACAAAACCTACAGAGTGACTTTGCAGTTAGCAGCCTGGCAGTGCTCTACTGTTAACACACAAATATACATGAGAGAAAGATGTATGTACATTATATGATATGTTTTCCATGACAAGGATTTATTTGTTCTTAATCAAAAAGTTAGGACTCCTAAGGAAATTCCCTCTTGGGTTTCATGGGTTCTTTTGGTTTGGTTTGGGTTGGGTTTGTGTTTGTCATGGGCATTTCTTGTTTTTGTTTGGGTTTTGTTGGTTTGTTTGCTTTATTTGTTGTTTGGTTGGGGTTTAGGTTTTTTTTTTTATTTTATTTTTTTACATTGGACTGTTAGAACAGATTAGCAGGCAGTAACATCCAGGGAGAAGTCTGAGTAGGTCTCTGTTTCACCTCCTATATCAGTACATGTAGTGTTATATCTCCAGATGTCCAGAATTCTTTCTATTTTGATCCCTTTTAAGCAGAAGTTAAAGAAGTTAATTCAAAAGGATATATTCTAAATATTGTTTTCTAGGACTAGGGCTTTATAGCTTCAAAGTATTTTAAAATTTTAACCATACACAGGCAAATCTGCATCCACTGTAATGTAAAATATACACATACATAGAGTGAGAGAATGATAACCTTGTACTGTGAGAAGGATCTGTCATCAGTCCCAGACACCACTTAACCATCCAGTCACACTTTGTCAGTATGATTGAAAATTCTTCAATTAAAAAGAAGGTGCATAAAATAGATAACACATTCTGGTTATGATATAGAGAGTCAGTTTACAAACCATTCATCCTGAAACTAAGAACCAGCCTAGGAGTAATTAGGGAAAGGTCATTAAGGTGCAAAGGTGTAAGTGGAGTCAGCTCAAGAGTGTTTGGCAATTTAAATGACTGTATTCATGGGAAAGTCTTTATGCTTTGTCATACATACAGCTACAAGATACAGGTAAAAATTGTAACCAGTAAACCCATGGATGTGAAGAATATGAATTTCTCTTCATACATCTCCCCAGTTATTATATACTTATGAATACTGTCTAGGTTTACCCCCACTAGAATTAAAAACTCTGACATAATTAAATGAGACTTCAAGCTTTCAGAAAGTGAAAAGATACTGTAAAGCTCTAACCCAGCTTCAAATCAATCAGTGAGACCCCTTCTAGACTCAAAAAATTGGCTCATATAAAGTACAGATTGAAACTAAATTGAGGCATTTAGAAAACATTTTTCTTTGCATCCACGGTATCTCCTCCTCATACAAAATAGAAAAGACCACGTAGTGTAACAAGAGTTAAGATCCAAAGGCTCTAATTTATTTTAATTACATGGGCAGTCTGAGGCAGGCACTTTCCAGAATGAGAAGATGGAATGATCACCTTGTCTGGGACTCATCATGTGGGGTGACTTGTCAGTGTCTTATGATTTCTAGATAGGAGGATGAATGCAAAGCTGGATCCTCACTCTAGAGAGACTCCAGTCTTTCCATAGATGGGCAGTGTGACATATTAATCTAATTTAGAGGATATTTTTTACAACTTCTTACATTATTTTAGCCTGTTTACACCATGGCCTCCTTTCTGCTGACCAGGATAGCTGAAGCCTGTATGTTTCTGATGAGCTTTTAGTAAATAATTTCTCCATCTGTCTTATAAATTTCTTTCTGTGTGTTCAAAAGGCAATTTCAAAAGATTTTGCAGATACTATATTAAGTAGTCAGAGATTTATGATTGTCATCTAACAATTTCACAACTAAGGAGCAGGGAAAACATGCCATGAATTTTGAATTAACTAACAGAGATGAAACAAGAGATAAAAGACTTCAGCTGAAAGTCTTTCAGCAAAGGAGTACTGGTGGAGTTTGTATTAGTTGTGTGTGTTTTTGTCATGGTATTACACCCTTTTTATTAGCAAGACAAATAATACATTTTATTTCAAAATCTGAGCTATATTTAACCACTTTGGGGATTTTTGATTTTTTTTTTTTTATTACAAGATTAAAAAGTTTGGACAAAGTTCATCAAAGAATGTTCCATTTTTAAAGATACTCAGTTTGTCCCTTAAGTAAATTCATGTTTATTTATAGACTTACTGTCTGTGTTATGTACTATGCTGCAATTTTGACTGTTTCACTTTCCATGCTTTGGTTGATTCAAATGCAAATTAAAAGCAGCAAAAAGATTATATACTTTTAAAAAAAAAGGCGACTTTGATAACTTTTGGTTGAACTGAAACATTCTGGAAAACTTTTACCTTGGATTTGATTTCCATTGGCTTCTTTAGACAATAAATTTGCTTTTGCCAAAGTTTTATCTAATCTTGTCAGTAGGATGCTTATTTATAGTGAATATTAATGCAATGTTATCTCATGAGAGAGATTATATTATAAATATTTATATATTATTTTTTTATAGCCTAGTATAATTTTCTTTGCCAAAACTCATGGTAGAAAACAGATTTCTAACTCGCTGATACAGAATATGTTAAGCCAAAACCCACTGAAAGACTCCCATTAACTTCAGGGGAGCCCTTTGGCAAATTCAGTGCATATTTTTGACCTCCATGTCTGCTGCCAGGAAATACGTTCTAGGCATGACAAAAGGATCTAAAAAGCAGCCAGATATAGTGCCTGGAGCATGTTTCACTCTGCAGCCAGTTCCACAGCACCCTTCTGTTTTCCCATGGGCTGCTGGACTAGGCAGCATCATTCCTCTGTGCCTTGTACCCACTGATAAGATCTGATTATTGGAGAGAGAGATGCCTCTGCCCAGATTAAGGTGCAAACAAGGCAATATGCCAAAGTCAAAAGTACAGATTTTATTTAGCAGTAGATGTGAGGTAGAGAGAGAGAGACAAAGCAATAGAAAGAAAAGAGAAAGGGGAGAGAGAGAAGGAGAGTGAAAGACAGATTAAGTGGAAAGATAATCACCACCCATGGATTCAGACCGCATCCTGTTCATTCTCCTTCTTCTCAGTGGTGGGGATCCCAGAATTCAGTGAGTTAATATATGTTCAGAACATATATTGGGAACAGCCAAACACCTCCCTTGTGGGGACACATACTGGACAAACACCTGGTGCTTTTATCCTTCTGATAAGCCCAGGTGGCTTGGTAGGGTAGGAGTAACATCCTCCTGAAGCTGGGAAATGTGCCTTGACCAGGGACCCTCCTGGCTGACCAGAAGCTGGGGCAGCCCCATGAGCCTTTTTCCCTGTTCTGGCCCCACAGCCAAAGCTGGCTGGTGAGAGCTGATGAGGCATTTCCCCATTACAAGAATCTCAGTGTAGTGCATGAGATTTAACCAGCTCTTATCTAACTGAGTTAGATAGAAAGGGTTGTTTTGAAATGCCTTTTTATTGCTTTAACTTTGAAGACTGAAAAATAAGAAAAACAAGACCTTTTTTAATATTCTGTCATTTCCTTGCTTACAGAAATACTGCAAATAAGCCGCGCCTGTTATAGTTTCAATGGGCTGCTGCAATTTGCCATTTGTGACAAAGTTCAATAAATAGAAAGCGTAAAGTGCATCAAAATTATATTTAAGGATCCTCTTCATCTGCAGAAGACCTGCTTATTAGCTATATTGCACATTTAGCTCCAAAGGTTCTGATTATAATCAATAACTAATCAGAAAGTAACTTACACAAATGAAGTCCTGAATAATATACAACTGAGTCATAACTTTCCCAAGTACATAAATACTAACCCTTTTATTGAAGAAATATGCAGTTAGCACTTTTTCTCTTTTTATTGTGGCATCTGTTTCAGAAAAAAAAAAACAAATTTAAAAAGTGAATTTGCAGAAGTAGCCTCTGCTTTCAAGAGCTCTGTATCTACAGTAGTGTATCCACTTTAATCAGAAAAGTTGGAAAAGTGCCCTCTCAAAGACCTAGTGCAGGAGAGAGCATGCAGATGAAGCTGATTGAAATAAAAGATCCTGGGGTAGAAAACTTTTCTAAATAGGCAACCTCTGAAGTGGACGAAAATGAAGCAAAAATCCATCTGCAGAACAAGCAAGCTAACGCTTGTCTCAACTTGGAAGCATAACTCAAATGCTGTGGGAGAAAGTGTGGTGAATAGAGTTATTTATGGATGTCCAGGGATGAAAGCTTTGCCTATAAAGAAAACCCACAGACACTCCAGTGAGGTAAGTACCAACACTGTAATAAGATTTAATGTGACCATCAAAAGGGAAATAAAATGGAAAACTTTTTGATCACACTTTCTATAGCAAGGGCAAACTGCAGGAATGACCTTTACTGCTAATGCCAAAATACTGAGCCAAATTCACTCCTGGTGTGACAATGCTGAATTCCAGTAAATTATGCCAGGGATGACCTTGGTCCATTCTGTTTACACATCTTAGCTATTAGCACCCAACAGTAGTCAGAGTATACTGTTTGAAGCAATAACTTAACAATCCAGGGGTGAATTAAAAAAACCAAAACCCAAAAAGCACAGCCAATTTTACTGACAACTCAATTCAGCTTAGCTTTAATTGAAATGGCAACAACAAACTGGAGGCAATTCCTGCTTGAAAAATGGCTTTGGTATCCACCCAAAACACAATAGCATGAATCAAACATTTTACTCCCAGAGAAGAGAGCAAACCAAAACATTTCTAAGTTCTTATGAGTATCCTGAAGGTAAAGCTCTAGTACCTAACAACTTCTGAAATCTGCCTGCTTTATGTTTTTAACACTTACATGGACAGCTTTTATGCTATTATTTATTCAGCTTTTATCAGTGGATATCTTGGTAGAAGAGATGAAAATTTGCAATTCACCAAAGTATCAATGAGGCATAGCAGGTTTGCCTCATGTAGTTCAAACTAACAGTAACATGCTGGTAGCAGTGCACCTGTGGTACCTACTCAGCCATTCCTCCCCTACATTGAAACAAAAAAATCAAAGGGCACCTACAAAAGGCAGTAGAGAAAAATATTGCAGTTCACATATATGTATACCATAGTGCTTTACAGGGTTATTCCCAGGATGAATGGCTTCATCAAAGACAGATAGTGGCTTCAGTAAAGCAGTGTATGACTTGTGACAGTGCCAAATTGAAAATAAAATAGCTACAGTCATGCAGATTGTTGATCAGAATACTACAGTATTTTAGACAAGGCTCCCACTTTTCTTACCTTTCCCCTCATCTGAGGATGAAAACTTACCTTGATGGCTTTCTAGTCAAAGTAATAATTTTGTCTGTTTGCTTTTTTATTTTTTTTTTTTAATTCAGATAAACTGGTTCTGCCTTATTTCTCCAAAAAACAAAAAGCCAGGGTCAATGAATGGTCCATCAGAATTTGCTCCTTAGGAGTTAAAATAGTCTCCCTGTGGTGCAAGCTTTTCACTGGGGAGTCACAAATGTGGTGCAAATTTTTCACATGGGACCCAGCAGCAGCTCACAGACCTGACAAGCCACAAAATCCCAAACACTCCTGCTTCAAATTTCCCAGACTTCCCAGTCCCTCTTTCAGCAAGTTTCCTGTTCTTGTTCCTGTAGGCATTCAGACACCAAAGGCAGTCCATGGAATAAGGCCACCACTGCATTTTGGATCCCTTAGGAACCAGGAAAATCTTGTAAAAAAAAAAGATCGTGCCGGCTACTTCAAGTTTGGCCTATGGCTCACTGAGACTTCACCAAAAGTTTTCCCTAAAGTACTTGGACTTCATCAAAAACAAACCTTATTCCAGAATAAACTTTTCTAATGCTCCATTAGAGAAAATTCAAGTATCACAATATATCACTAATGGAAAAGGATGGCATTTATCAGAAGTATATCTTGATCCAATTTGTAGACAAGAAACCCCAAATAGGACCTTTTTTTATCAGAATTTGTCTAGTAGTGTTCATTACTTTTACAGTACTGGATCCTTGGGTGCCAATACCTTATGCAGACAGTCTCCTCAGCTAAGAAACATTTCAGTGTAAAATATGAGCTCTGTATTTATCCTGCCCTTGTTACACACTAATGGTATCATTCTTAAAGGAATAAAAAGGAAATAGTATTTCCAGAGGTTCTACAATCAGAACACAGGAACTCTGAGCTCCTAAACATCTTTGGTTTGTATTTTTCAGCGCTGTGTTTTTGATCCTCCTCCCACCAGTTTCAGCTACTGTGTGATCCCACTTCTCCTTGTGCGTTATGATGTGAAATCTGTCACCAACTGAAGAGCATGCAGATCAAAAGAATCCTTAAGAAACGTGCATAATTGTGTCAGGCAGAGTATGTAGTAGGACAGAATGGAAAACTGATATCTCTGAAAGCAGTTTTCTGGATATTGAGTTTACTGAGATGTAAAACACAGAGATCTGTGAAAGGACAACACAAACTCTGCTCCATGCTGTTTTATCTCATTTCACAAAGACATGTCTATCAAAAACCTCAGTAATTTATCAGACATTCTGGTGAGAATGTAACAAAGATGTGTTAGAGTTCATTGCAATAGCAATTTCTGTGATAATAGCAAACATCCACTAATAAAACAGGTCAAAACTATTATAAAGGAAAAATTAATATTACTTCTGTGAGATGAATGATAAAAAGTGAAAGTGTAAAAGGAAAGTAGATTTTTCATTTTGTGAGCATTATAAAGTACATAATAAAGCTAATCTGGAATTATGATATCATAAACTAAAACTAATAATGGGGTTTTCTTTGGGTTTTTTCCTGTTTAAAATTAAAGTTCTATAGGACTGGAAAGGTGTCCTTCCTGATAAGAATAGAATGTAAAAACTTACCAAGTAGAATAGTAAAACCAGACTGAGAATGTATGAAATGTCCCATTCACTTCCATAAGGAGTTAACTCTGTAACCTGGAGGTGATGATATAAATACCAGTGGTGTTAATTGTTCCATTTTAACTGCACTGCTTCACACTAATCTCACTGATTGAGATTAGTGATGTTATTATTTCATAAATGTATAGTCTCTGGCACTTCCCATTGAGGTCAAATACCCCAGCTTTTACTCCAAAACAGGAATTGTTTGTTGGAGCCTGGAGTCAGCTCTGGCCTTCATGATGCTGAGGCTAAGCTCAGCCCTAGTAAAAATCTCTGAAATGTGAAAAACTGAAAACATAGTCACAGAGCCAAAGTAATTGGTTGATACAAAATAAATGTAGCAAGGCTACTCTATTATATATATTTTATACTTATTTCTGCAGAGCCATCAAATATGAAATTAAAAGAAGTTATAAACAAATGTTAAGGTGCTGGCAAAGTTTAACACAGAACCTAGGAATCATGTAGGAGACCATAGGATTTTCTTCATACTCTATTCCCAGGATAATTTCTGAAATCATTCTGACCATGATTTGAATTAAAGCTTCTCTTGATTTGAAATCATAATGTTATATCTGAATTTTTCAGTGGGAAAAATTTCAGGCAATTGCATGGGAAGAAAAAGTTACCCATAAAAAGAAAGAGATTGTCCATTTAAAAAAAAAAAAGTTAAATGATGGTTCTGTCAAGACTTTTTCACATAAATGATTAAGAATATCCTGTCCACTTCTGTGGATTGGTTACAGAGGAAAAAGTCACCTTCAGAAGAATGATTAGCATGGAATTATACAGACACAGGATAAGAAAATAGAAAGGATGTTAAACAATTACTTAAGCCCAGCCTGTACAAATGAATTCAATTAACATTTACCTACATCAGAAATTAGATTTAATGGAACAAAAAGAGAAAAAATTAGAAAGTATCTTGATAACAGAATTAATGATTATTAAAAGGTTTGAAACTTGCACAATTCTATCACTCTAAGAGCAGAGTGTATACATTCAAGCCCAAGATCACTAAAGTGTTAGAAAACAGATTAATTTAGTGGCTATTTTTATGAGTTTATTAAGCCCAAAAGAAAATATTAGAGGCTGGAACATGACCAACATCATTACTTAGAGAAGTGCAGCAATACACTAGGAATTTTCACAAGCCCCAGCCCTAGACACATTTGTTTTAACAGATAATATAAAATAACTTAATTCTATGTTATTTATTTTCCTATGGAAACCTAAATATTCGGTATGGCCAGAAACAGGAGGATGCATCTTCCTCAGGGTGGCAGTCCTTGTTGGTATGCATCAAATCATTCTTACTTCTGGCAAGGCAGCCTGTTTCTCACTGGCTTCCACTCATTCTTCAAGAAGGAGCATGGGAAAACCTGTTAGGGAGAAAATGAGAGCTGCTGATTCCTGTTGAAATAAAACTGGTTCTGGTATTGCTGCCAATTAACTAGTTGAGCTAACAATGCCTCATTTACTAGTAGAATCTGTGCCTTTCAAACTAACTGAAGCCCACAGAAGTTTGAGTGAAACATCAGAGTTTTCACTAGGGTAGGTGTAAATTTTGTTAGTAGTAACTTAATGGTGGCATTTGCTTTTGTTCAATTCTTTATCTAAATTTTCAGAACCAAACTTGTGTGGGGCCACAAATAACTTGCCCTATCGATAATCAGTGGTTAATATGCAGCATTTTCAGCATCTCTACATGGCAAACTGCAGAAGTCTGAACTGGATTTTCACAGGCTTACTCAGACATGCAGAAGCAGAGTAGCAGCAACAGCACAGAGTTCATCTGAAGTGAAGTCTGATCTACTGAAAAACTGCCTGAGAAGAAGGGTAATTTAGCCTCTGTGGTGTTCCCTGCTACCATGCCTAGACAGCTGCCAGTGCCATGCTAATTAACTTTAAAACTTCTCACCAGAGGTATGTCTGCACTGCCTTCTTGAGGAGCAGCACACTAGTAACAATATGCAGAACCACTTTGCCAAATTAAAATGGATATACACAGTGACTTGAGACAGTCTTGCACTTATGCTGAATGAGCATCCTCAAAAAGGACAAATCATTACCTTTCCTATGTGAATTCTAACTAGACATTAAAGCAAGTTGAAGAACAAGGTGTAGGTAAAACCTTGTCACGTTTAAAATTCATGTGTATGGCAAAAGATCAATTTGATATAAGATATGCAACTATACATAAACAGAAACACAGCCTTTTTTTTTCTTCTTCTTTTTTTGTTGGTGTTCAATAAAAGCCTGGATTGGGAGAGTGAAGAGAAATAGTTACAAAAATTTCCTATATCAATCTTACTTTTACATGCAGATATTTTGCTCTAGCAAAATACAGACTCTGTTGCCACAGATTAGAAATAGGAACCAGGAATGACAAAATGTACTAGAAACCTATGGAAGACTGACTCTACAATTGATGAGACAGAGTAGAGATCAAAACTGAAAGCCATTTTCTACTCCAATGCCCAAAATACAAAAAGCAGAAGAAATATACTTCCACAAAATATCAGAACTAATAGGAGCTCTTATACAAAGAAGAAAACAGGTGTAGAAGAATTAAGCTAAGCCTTAGAAAAATTATAGATGGCAGAAAAATAAATGAAAGCATTGGAAGCAGCTCTGGGTTTGGAAATAAATAAGAATTCCAAATATTTTTGCCAGAGAATAGAAACTTTTTTTTTTTTTAATTTTCTTACTCAGATATTGATTGTTTGCTTGTTTACTGACTGTTCTGTTTATCCATGTCAAATATCCAGGCATGAAAATGTAATGAATTATAATAATGGTGATGAGACTGCAAATAAATTACCTTAAATACACTAAAATGAATCCTCAATTAAAGCAAAATACCTGAGCATATGTAATGCTAATGTTCTTATATATACACGTGTACTTAAGTGATTTCCTGAGAACTGGGAGTTTTTTGTAGGCTCAGGTACTATAAAGCAGTTTTATTTTAGTGATTCATTGCAAGGGATTATCAGATGTTCATTGAAGTTTGCAGCTTCTTGACCTTTGTTGCTGTATTTTGCACTGAATTTCACATATACATTCACTAATATAGAAAATAATTTTAGGAACTTTTATTTACAAATATTTGATAGCTATTATAGAATTTTTTTTTTGTGAAGGTGATATTATTATTATTATATTATTTTTTAATATAGAAGATTTACATTTTAGGGTACTCATTGTGTAAAATATATTTGTTTTGGCAAGAAGATTAAGGAGACAAGAACATATCTTACTATCTGTATATATATTGTAACTGAACTATTTTATGCCAAAAGAAATTAATGCAATGTATTCTGGCCTATACAAACACACAGGAAATTAAATATGAAGTCTCTAGTGATTTGGAAAAGATGGTATTAATTGGAAGAAGGGACAGGAAACAATGTATTAAGGGTCTAAAGGAACCAAGCTAGGTTATTTTTTTATCTTGTGTAAGGTCTAGTATAGCTGATTGTTCAAGATAGCCTGCCCATAAAGAAGAACAGCAGCTAATGAGGATGGATGTATCACCTAAGCATATCAGAAATGGCTGCAGCAAGAAGAGAATTGTGATGCATGTGGAGGGCTCTTTTTTGTTCAGCTCCCTCTTATATGACAGGCTTTGAAAATAGAGGAAATTTATTCTACATTTGCTGAAATGACATTACAGAAACAAATGTTAACCAGATTTAAATACTTGTATTTCATACCTTCTTTGTTTTCCAAAGGAAATACTTCAAACAGCATTCCCTCAGTGCGGGCAGAAAAGAAATCCTTCAGAAGGGAGTGAACTAGGCTTAGTGAAGGAAGATGACGTAAGATAAGAAAACTATTTTATAAAGGGATACAGATTTACTTACAATTTAGGTATATATGTTGTTCTAAGCAAGAGATGGAAAAAGCTAATCCATGTAAGAAAAGCACTTCTGTTTGGAGAAATCAAAATATGCTGGTTTAAAATTGAAAGATTTTTCTCAGTGTTGTTTCTATGCAATCAACAACATAAAAGAATAGACAATTTGGCAATTGTTGCAGGCATTTAGCTTGATATTCACTAAAAAATTAAACATTCTGACCAGGCTAGCATTTTTATCTGGGAACAGAAAAATTGGAAATGACTGGGATGCTAACCAATTCAAGGTGTTTTAGGACAGTAGAAGGATTCTTATCAGTTAGAGGATTTATTTACTTACTCTAATGGTATAAGGAAACTTTCTTAACATAAAAACATTGAATATTCTGAGTTGGAAGGGGCACATAAGGATCATTGAGAGAAAGTCTTAGCAGTGCACAGAATAGCCTCAAAAGTCACACCACGTATCTCAGAGCATTGCCTAAACCCTTCTTGAACTCCATCAGGCTTGGTGCTGTGACCACTTCCCTGGGGAGCTTGATCCAGTGCCTAACTACCCTCTGGGTGAAAAAACTTTTCCTGGTGTCCAACCTAAACCTAAACCTTCACTTATGAGTTGTACTCGATCCTTGTGGGTCCCTTCCAACTCAGAATATTCTGTGAAAAACAAGAATAAGAGCTGTATATGTTATAATATGCATATGTATATGTGTATATATATAATATGTATATGTATACATATGTAAATGTATAAGAGCTGTATATATTGTTATACACTAGAAGAACAGGATTTTTTTTTAAGCAGCCTAGAATGTGGAAAGTATTTCTCTTATGAAAATATGTTGCCAAACTGCTAGTCTGTCATTCACTTCTGGAAGGAATGATATGGCATAATTCCTTGGCCAAATGAAGCTGCAGCTGAGCCCTGCACATGAGAAACCAATGAACCCAGGCTGGCCTGTACCTGCAGAAACAGATGTGGCTTAGTGACAGAGCCCACAGCTAAGAAAATCACAATAAAGGCTTCACCTCAGGAGAAACACTGAGCATCACTGTGCCACAAAACATCTGTGTGCTATGGAATTGTTCACTGTAAATTCCTTTTCCTCCAGGGAATTACTTGTACTTTTCTGATGGACAGAGTTAGCATCAAGTGGGCTGCAGCAGCATGCCAGCTCAGATGTGGGTGTTTTATCACCCACTCAGAGATGGGGTTGTGCATCTCTCACTGCTGAATCTAGGCCAAAGGTTCAAACAGCCTGTGTCAAAGACAAGCCACAGGACAGAACTATGGAACTTAGTGCTTGAGAACAGCACCCCAACACCAGGTCACTCAGTGTAACTCTCAAAGGTTTCAGAGGAGCAATCCTGTTCAATCCATACCCAGCAGCAGAATGCCTCAAATGCCTTGGAATGGCAGTCATGGCTGATCCCTGCAATCACTTGGCACCTCATGAAGCTGCACTTACCTGTGTGCCAACACTCACCTGCATGCTTGGTTACTGTTCCTTAGCTTCTGCAGTACTTTCTTTGCTAAAGTCTTCAATAGCAAAGCTGGTTTTATATAAAAATATCATCTACAGTAAAATCTGTTTAGCACAGGCAGGGTTTAAGTGGAGCCTGACATAATCATCTGCCAAAACCAGTTTTAAGAACAACACAAATTAATTAGGTAAATTTTCAACTAGAAATATCCTTTAAGGCTAAAGCCCTTAATTTCAGCTATTCTAAAGGCTGCTATTCTCTATGCCTTCTATTCTTGTATCTAAACAACACAGTTAATGTAAAAATTGGTTTTGATACATTTATAATCAAGATTAACAATACTGTTAATACTGTTGATTAAAAGAGAGTGACAAAATTGATGTGGCAGTGAAGGAAGTAATACAACTTTATAAACTTCAGACATCATCAGGATGGAAGTAATTAAAAAAATGCAAACTGTCATCTCCTGAATTTTGTCCTTCAAAACTCTCGAAGAAGTTAACAAAAGTTAACACAGGTTCAATCTATCACCCACAGCAATATTTTTTTATTCAGATTACTTTTGGTGATGAGTCAGTGTATTCAATATAAGGAATTCTACCTGTTCATTTTGAAGTGCTGTAGCATATTCAAATACTGTACTATATTTAGGGGAAAAAAGGTGGGGGGTTGGTGCATAACAAAAATAGAAAGGAAGGTTCAAATGCACAACTACTCATGTTCTGGAGATTTAAATCTGGAGTTTCATCTGGAGATGATAAAGCTGTTCCAGTAACCTTATCTACTGATTCCTTGAGCCTATCCTAAATACATCAGTGCGTTTTTATTTCAAAGAATTTTTAAGAAACAGGAACAGATCAGCATCTCTACAAAAGGCCAAAGTATACATAATCCCTGTGGGAAAACCAGACATACAAGAGAAGTCCCTATTTCCACCCTTGCTTTATAACAGATTGCCACTTTCATCATCTGTTGTGTGTTGGCATTATATTGTTTGTTTCCCGGTGTTAGAAAGCACTGTGAACATGGTGCAAAACATGACTGTTTGACTGTCCTGAGACAGTACACATCCAAGTAGAATGCTCATTAATCTTGTGCTGTTCAGAGAGGCCATATCTTTTCTACTTTTCAGTTTTGTGCCATGCTTAGGCATCAGAGTTATGTTGATTTTTAACAGTTTAAAGTTAATAATTATTCTTAATATTCATTTCTGTTACCACTGCTTTTAGTGCAGGAGCTTCTTCAAGGTCCCTGTATTTGCAATGAATTTCTGAGACCATTATATATTCAAGATTAGTTTAGTACATGTACATTTAGTACTTTAAAACAGCATGTATTGTAAGCTTTTGGCATTTTAAGAGATACCTTCATAAAAACATCTGCAAAAAAATTAAAATAACTGAAGCTTAGTCAACTTAACAAGAATTGTTTCGTTCCATTTCCTTTTTTTCCAATTCCTTTATCTCTAACTTCTCTTGCCTTGAAGCTGACCAACAATGTTTTCAACTTCTGTACCTGATGTTTACTACATTACCTTCCTTTACAATATGTACTTGAGCTTTATTTGAGGCCAAAAAGAGGAAAGACTGAAGTCTGCCCAGATTTGAAGCCTGGGATATTATGAATCGTAAGAGTTTTCCATATGTGATGAGGTAACTTATTTTCTCTCCTTCTTTCACCATTGAATTTAATGCCTTCCTTCTCTTCTGACTCAATACCTGTCCTGATCTGGCTGAAAAAAGCTCTGAAACAACTTTTCTTGTTGTGTCTTTGTCAAAACTCTGTCACACCAGCCCAATAGCATGGGTCTGGAGAAGAAAATGCTAACTCACAAATCGCGAGGTAGTGATAAAATGAGATTGCCCAAAACACATCATGTTTGGCTTCAAGGAAGTCACAGGAATCATGACATTAAAAATTAATTTGGACTATGAAATATTTTGAGTTCACTCCTTTAATTAATCAGATAAAATAAAGTACTAAAAGAAGACATATGTTAGACGCATATTTCTTTATTTTCTGATAAGATCCTGTTACTATTGTGTTTTGGAAAGAGACCATTCTATGTACTCTTTAAAGCTTTTAGAACAATGAAGCTTCATTTGGTTCAGGCAATCACCACTGTAAACGAAATTAATGAAAATAATAAGTGAATATTTCTCAAGAACTTCAAATGTAGCCTTTTTTGTTTGGGTTCATTCTCATGAGCCCATTCTTTATGGCCATTATCTGCAAGTAATGCTTCTCACAAAGGGAAGGCCTATGGCTGAAAACAACTCAGTTGCCAATTGTGAAAAATTAATTCATAGCCTATAATTATGATGATAATGGCACCATCAGTAATCATAAATCATCATTACATCTGCATGATCACTGATTATTGTAGCACGGGGCTTTTGCCCCCATGGTAGGGGTATAATAGAGAGAGCTACACAGTAAACTGAAAACATTGGCAAAGTAAACTTTACTACAGTGAGGCTGCTAATTTACAAAGCAATGTTTCTTAAAATATTAGGTTTTCATATTTATCTGTTTTCCTATTAAAGTGTAGTCACACAGGCTGCTTGCAAATAATTCACTCTAAATTATTCAAATGTGATAGCATCATACATTTTAAGACGAAACTAATTATAAGGATGGACTGGAGTCTTCTATAATCTGGAATATTGTTTTTTAATCTAATTCTGCTTCTGAGATAATTACTCAGAATCAATCACTGTCAAGATTATAGCAATAATCAGATTGGAGTTAGAAGCTGTTGATAATATCTCAGAGTCCAATTTCTCCCCATGATAAGGAGATCAAATCAATCCAGCAACTGAAAACTACATTAGGATTATTCTAAATATAGCTTGTATGCATCATTTTGCATTTTTTGATCTTGGGTTTATGTTTACTTTATTTGGAATAAATATATCCATACCAAATTTTAGACAGTATTTTAAAAATAAATGAGTCACAGTTTATCGGAATAGTGGCTTTCAATGCAAGAACTACAATGTTCTTTCCATTTCCAGTGCTGATTTATGGTTTAAAAGGACAATCAAACATGCTCCAGTTGTTTGTTTCTCTCTGACTCCTGAAAGAACACTAAGAAAGAAATCTGTCTATTAAATCAAAGATTTACTATGTCAATATAGTTGATAATCCACAGTTACTAAGACTATAACAACTATTTTTTTAGTTATCTTCATTTTTAAAAATGGCAAGGAATATTCTATCTTAAAAGGATATAAAAACATTTATTTGGATTTGACTTTAAACAAAAGGGTCTATTTAGACTGCATTTTCCAATGAGAATAACACATTATGTATTTGGAAGTCCAAGTTTTTCAGGAGAAAAATAATTAAACTGAGTAAACAGAATTGTATTAATAACATCACAATACTGAAATCAGCGTACAAAATTTGTTTCATATTTTTTTCTCTGCTTTATTGGTAATGACTTGCACTTGTTTACTGGATTCAGAAGTTATTTCTTCAGTCTCCTTATGTACTCTTCCAATGACTTTGTATCTTCCACTGCCCTAAAGAAATGAGTTAGCAATTCACTGCTGCATTATATACGATCTTGAAAAGACAAAGATATCTGGCCAATTGCAAATCTTCCTGAATATTGCTGGGTTTCTTTTTTTTTTTGACCAGGGACATTATTATTGGCAATTTTGCCGACCTTCACCTAAGTCAATAATTTACTCTATGTTGTCTCCTCAACAAATGTTTTCTTTTCATATAGAAAAGAAGACATAAAAAAGAGGGTTGGGAAAGAAAAGGGAAAACAAAACAAAACAAAACAAAAAAATACATAGATGTTCCAAGAAGAAAGAGAAGAAAGAAGAGAAGAAAGAAGGGAAGAGGAGGGGAGAGGAGAGGAGGGGAGAAGTAAAATGTGTAGTAGCAGAGAAGAAACTGATACAAGTGAGGCAAAAAGAAAAGTCTAGAAAAGTGCAAAAGACACGTATCTCTGAAGCATATAAGCACAAAAAAATAGCCCATATCATGTAAATTTTCACAACCCTCTGTGCAGTTCCTAGAAGGTGTAGGAGCCCCATTATGCACATTAAAATCTTGTGAGGCGTCTGTCTCCCTTTAATGAATGCAAAGATTTTGAAAATCCTCTCTAATAATAGTCTTCTGAAATTTTTATATTCAGAAGTCATGGAAAATTGCAAAATTATTTAGATCATATGTCAGCCTTGTGTTCTATAAAATTCTGCTAATTGATCCCCATCAACTCAGTATATTTTAAATCTGAATTTTAATATAAATAATTTTATCAGCCTAATTAAAAATATAAATTAGCTTAATCAAAAGAAAGCATCCTATTTATTTCAAACAAAATCATTTTTTGATGAAGCTTAAAATTCCCTTTTACATTTTATTGTCCAGAAAACTTGTTGCATTCTCAATAATACCTACAATTCACTTTGCCCAGACATGCCACCAAAAAAAAAATATATTATAAAGGCATATTTAAATGAGTATATAAATATTATTACTAGTTTAACTTAATTTAGAGACACAAGATTCTGGAGTAATACCCATATGACTGTACAATATTCTTTTTAAGGAACATTAAATTGGAAATAAATTCCATTACATTTACCTCATTTTGATGTTGCATTATATGGGCAGAGACATGTAAAGGGAGAAATAGGACTTCAATATAAAGAGATTTGGATTTCTAATATCTATCTAGTTGAAATGTTGAAAGTCTGAAATGATGAAAAGTGAGAAGATAGAATAACTTAGACAAAAGTTGTTAGACTTTAAGCTTTCCAGCTTGTCTTCTGACATTCATTAATTATTAGATCATATCACATTAATGAGAGAAGTTTCATATCCCACATTACACATCTTTTCTCATGGCAAGCAGACCTTCACAGACAGAAGGCTGAATGAATACACAAACACCAGATGAATTCTTAGGGTTATTTTAACCAGCATGTTTCTAAAAACAGCAAAATCTCCAGAATTTACTGGGAAAATATTATGAGGCTGAAGGCCAGTTTTTCTTTATGGACAGTCATCAAACCACCTGAGAGAAGGGTCTTGGACTCCATAACTTCTTTTATGGCTAGCACAAGCCATATGCAAACAAAAAGTTCCCCACTGAAATCGACAAAAATTTTCTTGCACACCCTATGAGACCAAAAGAAGCTGTGATGTTTGTCTCATCTTTTTTTCATTTTACTCCTCCACTTCCTATGTAAGCAAGGATTATTGGTAAAAGTCTCCAGGTACAATTTACATAAAATTTACTCCTCATGCATGCTATAGCTGGGACTTTCTCTCTGGAACCCCATGTCAGATCATTCTGGCTGGCAGAACTTGCACTTGGCAAGGACAGAAGCAGAACCACAGGACCCAAGGACTCATCCTGCTGCATCGTGGCAGCAGTGATTGATTCTAACTGCTACAGCTGATGTTATTTCAAGACTTGTGGGCTTTTCTTTTGATAAAAGATCTTTTTGTGATCTTCTGGACCCAGAAATCAGACTCTAGGAAAATTACTTTTAGGTAGATTCAGACAAGTGTTTAAAGTCTCCAAGACTGAGCAGAATGAACAATAATCAGCAACGCACAATGCCCATGAATGGCGAGTAATACTGAGGTAGCATGTGAAAGAGAAATATATTCCTTTCATCCTGGAGGAGCAACATCCTGTTACTACTCTACCCACCCATCCTGTAGCTACTCTACCCACCCAAGGTACAGGTCATTGGAATTCACTGGGACATAGGCCTTTTAGATGACTCCATAACTATGAATTGTGATACCTCGTTTCACATAGCTTTTACAAAGATAAACTGAGGCCTCAACTCGTCACCAGGTCACCTTGACCTGCCTACCTTCCTGCATCACCAGCACCAGGGGGTTTTAGCAGGACCTGTGCAGCTCAGTCGTGCATCTGCACACATCGTGGCTGTAGACCAAGGTCTGAGCCCTGACCCAGTCAGTATTTTTCACCTGCAACAGAACCACATTCCCTGAAAGTACAACTCCCTAGGGAGGTGGAAATCACCTCCAGCTGGCTGCAGTCTCCCTGAGCCTGCTGTAAAGCAGCACATTGGCAGGAGGCTCTACATGCCTTCTTATATTGCCTCCTCACTGGCCTCTTACACAGCAGAAAATTGAAGGACTACAAAGAACGATCAGAGCCTGGTTTAACCCCATTTCCTGCCCCAAGAGATTTACTGAAGCACACCTGCAGAGGCTGAAAGGCAAGAGTACTGCTTAGCCCAGTGGGTCTAATTGTCTGCTCCAGGGAATTACACTGGAACAGTTAAGAAAAAAGTTATTAAATTCCTGCATGCAAACTCTAAGTGTCATCACCTAGTACCTTAATTCTCAGAAAATCAGCATTGCTACTAAACAAAACCAGAAATTTATCATATATTTAAAGCAACAACATCTCAAAATAACAGTCCATAAGTCAAATAATGTTTCTGTGGTTTATATTTCCTTTAAACATGGCAGTCCAGCCCTTTCTTATATCTCAGATGGAGAGGAAAGGACCATGGGAAGGTTTTATATCAGTTCACTTGAAATAAACATCTTTCTGATGACACTACAGATTTGACATATAGCTTTACCTTATAAGCCACAGTGAAGGTGGAGCTATATTCAAACTAGGAGCATTTTGATGATAACAGGATGAGATTATCAAAGATGAATACAGATATATTCTCAGAATTTGCCAAGTAATACTAATGAGATTTATATTGCTTCTCTCCTTGCCTTTAAAAATGGTACATACACCCTCCAAGTTACAGTAAACACAGTGGTTATCTCACTATGATGAGTATTAGCCCACAAATCATAGCCCTGGGCCCACTTTCTGCAGTGGGTAGGACTTAATCAGGCAGCTGCTTCTGCTGACATCACATGTTGCCCATAATGTGCACGGTTACACATGGCTAAGTACAAATTACAAATACAGGAGGGAAAGAACTGGCTCCACAGTCACTGTTCCCTTAGAACATTCATTTATTCCTTGAGTAGCGGAGGAGGTCAAGCAGAATTTCTTATAAACAATTTGATCTAGTTGGCTCCCCAAACTGGGATAAAATTTTTTTAAAAATGGCAAATTCCTTCTCCTACAAATAGTTCACTTTCCTGCAATTGTTCACTTCAAACAAATGCTGCTTCAGTAAAGCTCCAGCACGTTCTTCAAGTTCATCTTATCACTTTCTATTATATTGTGGCCCACTTTAGAAAAGAATTAACTGTTGAAGTGTCATTTAATAAACCAATATTATTGCTCTAATCATATCAAAACTAAAGATTTTTATAATTTTCTGGAAAAAAACCGCCAGTGGAATTGATGTAGATGTGTCAATTTTATTGAACACATGACTGTTTTCCCACTGTCAAATTGTTCCATTAGAGGACTTTCCTAAAATTGTTAAAAAACCTCTCTCTGGAAACACAGTGCTGTAGCAAGCACTAATTCAGGGCAAGGCATGTATTTCAAAACCTTGTGATATGGCCTTAACCTTTTGCAGTTTAAAATAAGAGTAATCCTTAAAACTGACAATTTAAAAATATGTAACCCAGTAGCTCTTTATTTATATTTTCATTGGGTTTTTTCTGTATTGATTACAATAAACACAGGTAAGTCTCTGAACACTGGGAGTACTGGATGGCTGGAGAGCATAAAAGACCTTGGCAACAGGTCAACACTACGTATGCAGCACATGCACAAAGTGCTGAACTCATAAGGCAGTATTCAGAAGAACCAATAAGTTTCCACAGACAAGCTGTGTTTCCACACTGTCACATCTCAGTGAAAAAGACCCTCTGAGACAATTATTAGTTTCAATCACTGCTTCTGGACCCAGGCTGGCTGACATGTCAGTTCCAGTACAAGAGTGTCTCTGCTCTTCACTCATCAGGATTTTTTTTTTCTGGGATCTGCATGGTCGTGGTGTAGATACATTCTCTGCTAATTAGTTTTTCTTTGATTTTTGATACCTGAGTGGCTGCTGCTCAGGAACTCAAAAGCCATTCAGACTTGGCAATCTGCACATCTGTGATTGACACTTTCTCACTTTAATCTTTTGCATGTAGGAATGAAACCAACTTTTAAAAGACACAGTGGGCTCTGTAATGCAGGAGACCATCTGTGTAAGCCATGAGAGCTGCCAACAGCAGAGTACCCCTCCTGTGCTCTGCTTTTTAAATAGGCTCCTTGGGGAATAGCAGATGAGATTTACATTGTCTCAAAGCAGTCTAAGAATGAAAGAAATGGGATGCCCAATACTGTGATGGCAAATCCCTCAGGCTTTGTTGTTAGGTAGGATGGAGATGATGATGGTGGTGACAGTACACTAATGAGGACAATGATGCTGTAGGCTGGGTAAGTTACCCAGGATTCCTTAATTAGAGGTGTCTAAAACATATAACTATCTTGTCTTCTCTAATTTGCTTTCTGATAGTTCATATGCAGCTATTTACTTTATAAATAAGACTTTTTGTGTCTAACCTTACCTAGACTCTTGCAAATCCATCCTAACTCTAATCTTAGCTCAAAATAATTTCATGTCCATGTTTTCTACAAACTTGGCCCTTCCTTATCACAACAAAAACTTGCATAATATTTGCAAGTTAAACTAGAATGCCTTTCAACTTTTAGTCAATTTCTGAAGTGTAAAATTCTTCTTTTTAAAAAACGTTCTTCAGAGCTCATGAACCTCAAGTCTAGGAAAACCATGTGATGCCTTTGTAGTATATCAAATTTTCAGGGTTTCTTGGACATCATTTGAAACTGACGGAGTTTCAGACAGCAGTTCTAAAAGAATTTTGCTAAGACAACAGAAAAAAATTTAAATCAGCAGATGTTATTCTAAGTGTACCAAAACCAAATAAGCGTTTATATGGACCCCTACAAAGCAAAACTGTCAAACTGAACATTATTTCAAGGCAATAGAGTTTGCTGTAATGAAAAACACAGTTAATACTTTCATATTTCCAAGCCCCATATTACCATATGTTCAAAGATATATTCTCCTCTCCTAATAGTTTTATACTTTCAAAGGACATGGAAACATATTTTCCTCTAAATAATGGCAAAATTATGCTGTTTCTTTCAGATAAAAGAAAGTGTTTTCAGAACAACAAAAGACAAAAGCCCAACAAAGAAGCCTAAGTGAGCTTGTTTGTGTTTCCATATATTTTTTATCAGTGATATTTCAGATCTCACTGTCACTGTGGTACCATTAGCAAAATCCCATTTGTATATGAAAATAAGACAAAACTCCTTCTGTTAGCAAACACTGAACTGATTCTCAGTGTAAATATGATGGGCAGTATTGTGGGTATTTACCTCTTAACACTCAAAGGCTGTTTTCTTTATTGACAGGATATAGCCTGGCGTAGTGTTGCAAGTGTTTTTGCCACTATTAAAATTTGTTTAAAAGCTTTTTATTTAGCACACTCAGCTCTAACTGGGGACAGAATTGATCAGCACATCTGACAGAAGTCTCCTCTTCAAAACTGCATTGTACCAAAGTGTCATGTTCAAACATTGTGACAATCCTTTCACTTATGCATTGAATTATAAATAAGGACTCACCCCAATTATGAAATTGTAGTCAAACTTGTATTTTTAAAAATAAACATTCAGCTTATGTTGTTTGCACATTCCAAGTGCATGCATTGCAAGACACCATAGTATAAATTAACGTCCCCAACCCTGAAGGAGTGCAGAAAGGGTGAACCAATCTGATTTTAGTTATGTCCTCATAAATCCCATGATCAGAATTCAATGCTCATTGAGTACTTTAACAGACCACTATTGTTTCTTCCTCTTTTTGTTGGGGACAATTTTATTCTTAGGTGAGTTACCACATTTACTCCCTTCCCCCTCTGTTTTTTCTTCAGAGAACATTCTTAATTGGTCAATATCTAAAAATATTGACTTTGTATTTATGCAGTCTTTTATTTGTGTATTATTTTATCTATTATAGTGAAAGAATATCGAGCAAGTTAATAAAGGAAAACTTTACCAAACAAGATACAGATCATCCAATATCTGATTCTCAGCAGTGCAACTTAGACCTTTGATGCTTATATACAAAGTTTGGATAAAATGTCCATTTACTTCTGAATGATATTCCCATATTACTTGTGTTTCTTCTGATGGTTATATGTCTAAATGTTTCGGAGCTGTCAATGTGTAGGACTCAAAAGGGTTCCTCAATGGTACCCACAACCTAGGCATTCCTAACCCATCTCCTCCACAATATTTGTATACCTAAGTATGTTCATTGCACAATCATCTCAACTTTGTCCTGTTTAGCTTACTAGCAATGTTATCTTACTGTCCCTTTAAAGTTTGTGGATCTAAGAATATTAGTTTGGATTGCTACACTTATAAACAGCCATTACTCTGGGCAGCTATAAATGGACACTTTTTCATAGTCACCTCTCTTGGTGTTCATTTGGGTTGTTTGACTTTCTCTGTCTTCCCCTATCAAAAGAAGTCATGCAAAAGGGTGACCTGGTATCACTGAAACAGTTTCCCAAATCCTTCAATTCCCCCTTCCAAGTAAGTACCATACCATGCTACTCTTCTTTTTTTCCTTTTTTATGACTCTAAACAATATTCTCTATTTTGAAGCTGTATTAACCTGTATATCTGATAACCAGTGAAGAATGGTTAATATTATGCCTGTAACACATGAGGATTGAGAGTGGGCAGAAATACTGAAAAGTAAATAAGGAAATAAAGGCATTAAAAAAAAATCACAAAACCACAATGCATGCTGATATTCAGATACATTTTAATGGAATAATTAATTAGACTTTTATTCTTTCTTATATCTACTATTGGAGATGACAAGATGGAGCAACTTTGTAGGACAGCTCTGAAAGAGGAAGAAGAAATTACTTTACATGACTTTACCCAAGTTTTGTTGGGTCTTTTTCATTAAAACTACTACTATGGAATGCATGGAATAAAAGCATTTTCAGTGAAGCAAGACCAATGAAAAAAAGTCAGGCAAAAAAAATTCTTTGCATTTTACATCAGGATCATTCCTGTCATATTGCAAATACCTTCCATGAACTCACCAGCTTCATAAAGTTTAGAAGCAATTTAGATTCCTCCATTGTTAAGCCTTTCCAAATCTTCCTTTGTTGATTAGGAAACTATTTCTAATTTCTATTTTAAATTTATATATTTGTATCCATTTAATTTTCTGTAAGTACTATCCTTCAGTATTTATGCCTTTGCATTTATTTCCTGAATGTATTATAAAAAATAATCATACCCATCTCAACTTTTATTTTGCTAGGCTGAACAAAGCAATTCCCTTTATCTCTTTATATATGATAAGTCTTCCACTTCCCCTAGTTATACAAGGAGTCCTCCTTTGCTCCTGTTCCAGTCTCAGAGGATTTTGTTAGTTTGTTTTAAACACAGATTGCTTAACGGAGTATTACTGTATTTTAAAGGTGCTCCTACTAATAGCTTTGTAAAGCAACAATGCAGTGCCTGGAATATTTCTTCTGAAAATATTGCACACAATATATTGCAAAATTGCCACCTTTTCCATGGCTGAAATTTAACCATCTTTTCTTTTCATTTAGGTTTGTTCTTCCATCACATTAAATTGATTAACTACTTTTGTTTATAAGTATTATGCTGTCCATTCAAAAATACATGATCTTGTACTGCTCTGTCTCATTGCTATCCATCCCCTGAAGACAGACCACATGATAACCATGTGGTTCCTCACACTGGTAGTAAGTTCTGGATGAGTATAAACTCTACTTTTCTAAAACATCAAGCCCATTAAGGAAAATATTGGACAGAGGTTTTAAAAACACCCAGCACCCAAAGAAAAGAAGAAGTAATTGATCCCTTCCTTCATAATTAGTATCAAGGAATTGTCATCTTTGTTTTATCCAGCTTTTTATTCACCATCCAACAAACTCCATGCACCCCATTGTCTTCAATTCAATAATTATTTGTGGGCAGTAAATCAAAAGCACTTCCTTAAACATGGCTAAAGTTAATAAATATACCATTAAAAAATATCAATTTTCTTAGCAGTAATTAGTTAATTTATTAGAAATTACCCTTCATATAAACATTGTAATTTTTCATTTACTTTCCATTTACTCCTGCTTCCTATATATAGCATTCTCAAACCACAGTCAGCAGGTATTTCCTAACCACCTCCCCACTACTCCCTTTTTCAAAAGAAGATACTGTGTTTAGTATTTTATTTGAGGCTTTCTATGTCCTTAATTTAATTCCCTCGAATAAATCTAACTGGAATAATCACTATTCGATTTGCAAATTATTTTTCCAATTGTTTTAGTGTTTTTAAAAGGTGGTTAGATTTTAAGCAATTAGTAGCCCAAATATTGTTGTCACAGAATCTCAGAATCTTTGATTTGAAAAGACCTCCAAGATCATTAAGTCCAGCTTTAGATTGATCAACCACCTTGTCAACTAGACCATGGCACTAAGTGCCACATCCAATTGTTTCTTGGACACTTCCAGGGACAATGACTCCACAATCTCCATGGGCCATCCCCTCCAGTGTTTAACAACCCATTCCATGAAGAAATTCCTCTCAATATCAAACTTGAACCTCTTCTGGCACAGCTTGAGGCTTTGTCCTCTTGTCTTGTTGGTGGCTGGCTGGGATGAGAGACCGACCCTCCCCTGGCTACACCCTCCTTTTGGGAAGTTGGAGAGAGTGATGAGGCTCCCCTGAGCTTCCTTTTCTCCAGGCTAAACACCCCCAGCTCCCTCAGCCACTCCTCATATGATTTACTCTCCAGACTCTCTGGCAGTTTTCGTCATTCAATGTGTTGCTTCATGAGTACATACATATATACATTACATGCATGTGTTACTCTCTGCATTAAAACTGTAATTAAACTATTCATTTCCACTCCGGTTCACAGACTTGTTTTAGCCTTATACACATCCCTGATACTTGTAATGTGCTGCATAAGCCTTCACATTTTATCTCATTATTTATGTGACTGAAAATTGTATTTCTATTTTTATTTACAAAGTGAAAAACTCCTCATTTTTTAGCTATTTTCACTGTATTCTTTATTTCTCTTAGTTTCAAGAACTAACTCCTTTGTTCATCATTCTTTTTCCTGTTACTTGGCTATACCTTTCTTCTGGATGCCTGTGTGAGTTGTTTATTCTTTACTCATTATTTATTCTTTGTCACTTTATTCATTTCCATCTGAAATATAAACTCTGTAAAATATTTGCATTTACTTAGTGTAAAGTAAATGAACTCTAGGCATCCTCCATGTTCCAATTCTTTGTGTCTTTTCAGTAACCCACATTCTATTTTTTATGCTTTGATCTTCCCCCAGATATACTTTCCTATAAGTAACATTTTCAGAAGTACTGAAGGAACTTTAGAATTGTTCACTTCCAGATTTTTTTCTATGATGTTCCCAGTAAGATTCATGCCCCCATTCATTCTAAAAAACTAATTAATAAATTAATTAAAATGTTGATCCTCAGTAATTGTGCTACCTGTCTTCATGAAAGAAAGGAGCCTGACAGGAAGAATGAACTGGAAAGAACAGGAGGACAAGATGCTAGGAAAAAACCAAGTGTACAAGATTTAGAAATGTGGTCAGGACACGAAGGGGAAAAAAAAAAAAGAAGAAAAATTCAGGCTAATACAATTAGATGGGGACAAAATAACATAAACCATAAATTTTCCAGGCAGAAAGAAACCTAGACAGTCTAGACAGCAGAGATAGTAGAAAGCAATTTAGACAGCAGTATGAAATACAGCAGCAAAAGCAAGCCAATGCAATTTCAGTCTCTCTATACATTGATAACACAACATAGTGCAGCACTCCATCATCTAGGAAAAGGAAAAGTAACTCAAGAACTTAAGGATGTTTCTATTGCATTCCTTATACAAGGAAAAGTGATTGTATCTTATACTACAACCATCATAGACTCTCCTTCCAAACAACATCAGGGTTCAAACTACCTTCAGTTGTCCAAATGCTGACTTTGCTGAAATATTATTTTTAGATGCACAATGTGGATTCCATACTGGCCGCAATATTGCTGGCTTCAGTACTCACAAATGGGAAAGCATGGTGCTTAGGTTCAGTCCTTCATAAAAATTATGTTTACATTATTAAAAAACTAAAGTCATGAGAACTTCTCACCCTGGGTTCTTAATTCAGCCCAGGAAGTCTTCAACTGCCTCTACAGTGTTAATACTTTATTATTAGGTCATTCCATTCCTGTCATACAAAAGTCAGCCTAATTTCAGTATGTTTGGGTCAGTCCTCCTTCCTGTTTTCTAGGATTTCAATGTTACTGCCTGTACTGATGTTTGAAAGACAGGATTTGTCCAATATCTCACCACTGCTCAACCCTCCTCATCTCAAGTTGTTGCCTTGACCAGTCATGTTTTAAAACATAAGCACAGTTTCTGTAGAGTTTTAAAGCATTAAAGCATGGAGCAGAAATCCAGTCTTCATGGTATGCACAAAGCTATGAGGTTTAACCCTTTACTGATTACTAAAGGAGATGACAGCATGGAACACATACTCATTGGTATTCCCTAAGTAAAATATTTAATCTTGTGTAACCTCAAAATCCTCCTCTCAACCTCTCATCTTTTTCCCTAGCTTCTTCTGAATTACTATCCATCTTTTGTTTACTGTAGTTTGTTAGGTGAGACATCTAAGAGAGCAAATACAGCAAACACAGAGTGACTTTGTAGCAAAGCACTAATATCATTTATCTACTTGTAAATTACTCTGTAAATACCTGCTTCTGGTTTCCTCTCTTCATTTTTTCTTTCAAGGAGACCTGTGCTCACAAGTCCATTTCAGCAGGGAAATTCCTAGAGCTCTGATCCAAGTTAAATGCAGTTTAAGCATTTCCCAGAGTAGCAAACTGAGATACCAAGTTGCCCCAACCACTACAGTGCTGAAACTCCCTCAGTATGATTTCACTTTGTACTGTGCTAGATGTGAAATCTTTTATGAAATAGACACAAAAATTGCAATTTGGCTGGAAACTTTTATGACAGGGTTAGTATATATGCTATTGTTTCCTAGAATCTAGGAAAAAATGTATCTAGTATCAACCTAGAGTTAGGAGAAATGCTTCGCATTTCTTTATTTAATGGAGTCAACTGGCCTTTCTCGAGATATGAAAGCATTTTGAATTTGGTTTGAGTGCAAGGTGAGAATGTGAATGAGCATTTATCTTAGATAACAGCAACCACAGGACATAACTAATTGTTGTTCCTAGTTGCAAATCCTAAAATTATATTTTTTATTACAATAATATTTTTATTGTTAGAACAAAGGACATTCCTATCACTCATCTGCTTACGAATTAGGCAGCACATTTCTCTTCTTCTATATCCCTCCTCTATAATTTTTGTCATCAGCACATTTTACTTACTTTGAAAATGTATTCTATTTTAATAACTGACTTCCTCCAACTATGCCCTACATGCCCAGTTTCCAGATTAATCTTCAGTGGGATGTCCTGTGAATTCTAATCACTGAAATTATATTCATATCTAGGCACAAACTCTGCTTCTACATTTATATCAAAGTCAATCTTAGGCCCACCTGTTGTAAGGATTAATTTTGAACTGCAGTACTAGAATCTATAGATGTTGAGTTCATATATGACTGAAGGATTTGATAGAAAGAGAGCTAAAAAGGTTTAGTAACTTAAATCATCATCCGACCTATACTTGGCGTTTCATTCCCACATCAACTATGTCTGTAATCTCTAAAGCAAACATGGATTACAGCAGACTTGAATGAAAATTGATATTATAGTGTATATTGTCAGAGGAACTATTTCAGCAGCTCATTGGATTTTCAAGAAGTATGATGGCACTAAAGACATCCTTTATTTATCTTGATGTAATGTAAACGAAATGTTACCTTTGAAATTAATATTTATAACCATTTGCCTAAGTAATATCATCAACTTAGATCTTTTTACTGTCTTGTGCTTTGAATCAACTTCATTTATTACACAAAAATTAGTTTTCATTAAGGTTGTTGTATTACATTAATCTCTAGAAAATGTAGTGTTTATCTTGCTAGGAAAACAAAGTATCACCAGACAACACATCCCTTGTATCCCTTGTATTCATACACAGGGCCATGCAAATTTCGGTAGAGGTTTTTAACTTCCTGCATCTACAAGATGGAAGCAACAAACATTTTCCTGAGATTTAGCAAAAATGAATCAAATCAGACTTCAGCCTTAGTTGCCTGAGACCTTAATATAACCATAGTTTTGGTGGGTAATTGAACATGCAGGTATTCCTACAGTGAGTGTAGTGAAAGAGTGACTTTCCTCTTGAAGACACAGAAGCACGGTCAGAGCCTTCTGGTTTTACTGCCAAGTCTGGATGTTAAATGAAAATCTAATCTTTTAGACTGGCCTGCAATATTAGACTTATCTCTCTCTATTCCCCTGCTTGGAACTTGGTGTGTTTTAACATTACCTCACCAAAGCTGTGCAGCTTAAAATGTATTGGTCTGGGCGTTTCCTTATGTACAAAGAATCCTTCTGGTAGAAATATCAGAAATAAGGTGTACAACAGGGATTTCTGAATCTGACTCTTTTGTTCCCAGACACCTGCACGAATTAGATTATTCCTGAAGAGAACATAATCATTTACATCAACTACATTCAACGTTTAGCAATATAACAGTATGAGTAAAAAGAAGTTATTGCTATTAAAATATATTTTATAGTAACATTTGTGAAGTCATTAAATTCTCCTCTGAGATTTTTAAATTTTTATTTCTAAAGTCTTAAAAGGCTTATTTGGAGATTTTTTTAAAAAAACATAATAATATCAATTTCAAATCTACTTTTCCTCTCCTGATGCTGTGAGCTAATGATTTGCACTCACTCTTAAATCAAAGAAGATATATCTGTAGAAGTCACTAATGATTAAAGCTCCATCATTTTACCATCCTTTTGAGACATTTTTTCATTTGAGACATATTTACTGTTTGCGAGGTCTGTGTATTTTTAATATTCATGTAGTGAAGCAACATATTGCCTTAATTAAAATAAGTCACATTAATTTATCAATCTCTGTTTGAAATTTGTCAAATAGTGATTAAGGTGTAAAAGAAAGATGCAATCATAGCTACCAGGAATTCAGCAGTTGTCTCACAGTGAGAAACTCTTGACCTTACAACTCATTTACTCTTTGGCTTGGCCTGGTAATCTCCAGAAGGAAATGATGTGGAACACATGAGGATTCAGGTCAGAACCTTGTTAGAATCAGTGTGAAAGAGCAGAATATTATTAAGACTCTCAATAAATTATGACTGAAAATTATTTAAAAGTAAAATTATGCTAGGGTGCAAAAGGAGCAAGCAGAAAAATTAAATAATAAGCCTTTTTTCTACTGAAATCACATCAAGCCTGATATATATTGACACTATACCACTATACAAGATGCTTACCTATGTACAGACTGATTTTCTCTGTTATATTGTAAATACTTTTGTTTTCAAAAGTCTATTGCCATTTATGATAATGAATGACAAGAAGCAGATAGCAATTCTATTATGTGTATGTAGGTTTTTCCTATTTGCTCTACTTCTTACACGGATAAAATCTTGTAATAATTTATGTAAAAATATTTGGACAATAAACAGAGTCAGTACTGTTTCATGACAAACAACCAAGTTCTCTCTCAAAACACCATTAAACTGCCTTCACTCCCATATTCAGATACTGTGCTCATTCAGTTTTCTTTACTCCATAAGAGTACCAATATCTGCAAGCTTGTTCACAAATTGGAAGCAGAACAATGTGTCAAAAAAAGGTTTGTTCAGCCTAAAATCATAACTGGCAATATCTGAATAAACTGTGCTCTTTGGCAGGTTGCAGTTCTGTGCTTTTTCTTTGGAGAGTGCTATCACACACAGTCCCACCACATCTGTCTTACTGTTATTTCAAATCTCTAACCTCGTTGGTTAGTCCCTTGCCTCCCCTCCAGGTTTCCCACAATGTCTTTACTAGATAAAGGCCTAATCTACTTATATTGACTGTAAATCAATATTCTAGCTATGGCTTATCAGTTTTGTCCTCTAGTTACTGGCTACTGAAGAACAATCCCCTTCAAGATCTCAATCTTTCCTGAAGGACTTATGGTCCAGTAAAATATTCCACTGGAGATTATGCTTTGGTTTTTAATTGCATATCTAGGCCTGACAACCTGCCCATAAGAAAGGAGGATTTTTGGTGGACCTTTGGCTTCATCATGCTCTTGAAGACTAGAAATGTGGCTGTCCTATTCAATACCAACACAGAAGGTAATCACCCAAAAAAAAGTCCTTTCTTCTTCCAAGACACTTCCTGACAAAAGAGGAAAGGCTGTAAAAGTCCCTGTTATCCAAAAAGTGAATCTAAGGGAACTGATCTTAAGCAATCATGTCAACACTGAAAAAAAAAGCAGAAAAAGATCTCCATAAAATGAAGGGTAAAAAAAGGTAAGCAATATGTTGAAAAAGGTTTCAATGTGATCACTAAAGTCGACCTTGTCAGAAGACTTATGCTCTCTCAGACAGTAGTGAATATGCTGGGATTCCTTTATTGCTGCCAAGTGCTTAAAAGGAGAGAAATCCTCAGTTAGTGAGAACAAGATCTTTGTTATATATGCATTTAAAAATGCCTTTTAGGATCTGTGAGTAGATGTTATTCTTTCATGTCTAGGACACACACATCCCGTATTGGGCTGTCAGTGAAATGCTCACACCAGTGCTTATTGCACTCAGTGCATTCCTCAAAAACAATCTCATGACATCAGAGTTGCCATTGAGAGATCCCTTTCCAAATTACTTGTCGTTGTACAGGAAACCACCAGATGGCGACTAGAAATGCAGATCATCATTTCCTGAGACTGAATAATGCTCTGTCTTCAGACATGGCTTGCTGGTGGCCTCAAAGGGCAGTCAAGTTAGAGTCGATGAAAGGAAACCATTTATCACCTTCTGCAGCTTACACCTGCCTGCCAGCCAAAATCTTAAGAGAGCTGCAACAACTTAAACATGCATAGATCTGTTCATAATGTCATAGTCTGCTATGAAATTTATTTTACTAGCTCTCCTTTGCCCCCAGCTTAGCAACATATACAGCCTTTGAATGTGGCAGAGATAAATCTGCTATTTCACTCAAGAAATTCTAGGTCACCTATCAGCTCAGTGTTTGGGAGCAAGTCATATTGTAACAGAGAACTGGAGCCCAATTGTTCTCATAGATAACGTATATTAACTGCAGAAGGAAATTAAAACAAAGGGAAAAAGGCTGAGGGCAGAAGTGAGAAAATTTTTCCACTATTATAATAATGCACATATTTATTAATCTGTCTTAGTGTTCCTTTAGTCCTAAACCTCTGTGTATCAGACAAATGAGAGTCTTCTTGTTGCCAGTGTGTCAGCTTAACTGGGTTTATGATTTTCTTTGTTACATCTGCTCCATTAATTTGCTTTAAATGACCTGAGAAACTGCTGGGAACATATTTTACTGCTAAATAATTTATGTGGACAGTAATGATATGTGGATATTCGTCTGCAGTTGGCTTGCCTTGTACATTTTACAGTCCACTCTCCCAGATAACAAAGCTAATTACAAAACATCCACAGTTCTTGAATCCTCTAGTTTGGCTAGCTGTGCAGCTTCAGTGGTTAGTGGCACTCACATTTGCTCATGTTGCATTCAGTTCCCTCTGCCTTGCTCAAAAGAACATGTTTACATACTTGCATTGTGTACATTGTCTAACCCATTGGTAAACTATGGGTTAGAAGATTTTAAATGAATCTTTATGCTCAGCCTCTAAGTTTATATAAAAATATATAAAATACAGCTCTGGGTGGATCAGAGTATTTTGATATATTGAGGAGCTATTCTTTCTTCTTTCCCTTTTGAAATAAAGTTTGGGTCTTTCAGTGGATGTTTGTTGTTTGTTTGTTTATTTTGATACTTCCCCATATCCTGAATGTCTTTATTAAGGAATAAAGTAGGAATTCTTCCCACCTATCTCTTGATAAAAATGACAATGACTGTTTAAAATTCAGTGGAAGAAGCCAACTGTCTTTTGTTAATATATTTTTCCAGTTTTAATCTGATTGATTGGATATGACCAGGAAGATTCTTTATCATCTCAAGAATCTTGCTTTAAATAGAGCCATCAAAATATTAAGCTGACATGTAAAAAAGCTTGGAGAAGTTGAGGAATCACCACAAGTGAAACAAAACTTGTCATCAAGAAATATTTAGGTTTGCAATTTTTGCCTTGCAATGAATAGGAAGGGGACTACTACTTTACCAAAGAACTAGATTCAGTACCAGTTATGGTATCAAATATCAAGCACAGTTATAGTACCAAACAAAATATATTTAATAGCAGAAGAATTAAACATGATTTAACTGCAGGTGAAGTATGCAATGTATTTCTATCATCCACAAAACTCTCTTTGCCCTTCTCTTTAATAAAGATTGTTCAACTGATTTAAATTTGAACTTGTTTTTTAGTAATCCTAGAACCTGAAGATGTGCTTCTTGATGGTGAGTGGAATTTGAGTTGACGGTTTCTTTGATTTTCAGTCACCTTTCCAAAGAAATGTTTGGAGCTGGGCCTGGAGAGGTTACCTAAAGCTGAAGGGACAGAAAGTGTTGCTCTGCACTGAGAAGTGGCCTAAACAGGTACATTATCTCAGGGACATCACTGGACTTAAAGGACTTCCAGAGAATATCATGTTATTGCTTCTCATCTTCACTGCTCCTTTTGGTATTACAGCATACATTCCCCCACTCTTCCAGCCAATGCCACATGAGGTGTGTAAAGATGCAAGGGAACAAAGTAGTTTCCCATTTTCTTCAAGCATGGTTGAACATCAGCTCCATCGTTCTCTTCAGATCCTTACAGAGGTTGTCAGGTGACTTATAGCTTCCACAGAAAAAGGAGAGATGACAGATAAAAATGTGGTATTCTTACAAGATCAGCCTAGCTCTTACTGCTCTGCAGGTGTTTACTATTGTCTGAGTATATTTACTCACTTACCTGAATTTCATGTGGAACATTCTGTATTCCATAATCTGTAATGTAAACCATAGTATATGTGGTATGTGTATACATGATATATTATCCATCATGTCAAATATATATTCTATAATATATTAATATTCTGAGCTTTGGCTTATTACAAAATACTCATTTACCTGCCCCTGATGACCAAATTATGGCTTGAGTGCATATTTTTATTTCTAATTTTTATAGCTCACATGCAATGACCATGCCCATTACAGTTTAATTGAATTTGAGCTTTTTAAGCACTGGTAGAAAACATATACCACAGTCTGTAATATAAAATATTGCTTCATAAATGCAGTAGAAATGTACTAAGAAATACAAAGAAATTAAAGAAATGAAAGAAATAGAAATATTCTTTAGAGCTCTTATTGATAATCCTTTAATGTGAACGTGTTCTTCCAATAACTGTAGGTTTCATTTCATAAATAAAGTAAAAAGTATGCATGAAAATAGTTTTTATACACCACCTATTTCCTTCCAAACCAGAGCATATTCCAACCACTCTGGTTTTTTGTATATCTAGTAAATGGGACTTGTGAGCAACAAAACAAGAAGCATTTGAAATAAAGTTTGGGCATGCTTTTCTTACACTGTTCATTAATAAGTCCAAAAAAACCTATCAAAAATTCAGTGTGACCCTTTGCAAGACTGTTAGTCAGCCACCCAAATTTTTTGGCTAAACTAACTCAGAAAAGCTTTTTGCTTTTTTGTTGATATCGGAGATGTACAAACAGCTGTGAGAACAAAAAGAAACTTCTGAAAACAGCCGTCTTCCTCTATGGATGATGGAAAAAGCCATCATCTGCTCCAACATACAATGCTGAATGGACGAGGCCATCTCCTTTCTTTGTAACATTAGATCAGACAAAACCCAATACATTTAAAAGAAAACACCTCCATTAATGATGGAATCAAACTACTTAACCAAATAGCGAACTATTTTAATATTAAAACTTACCCTGATGCTGACTTTTGAGATTGGAAAACCAAAATGAGGAGATGGTAAGGAGTGAATGTATTACTTCAGTGGTGCTCTTTCTAGTCTGATTTTCACTGAGCAGAGCAACTCAAGATGGTCATTTCAAAGCTACACATCCACAATTCTTGTCCTTCACTGTATGTCGAAATTTCAGAATCTAATAAGTTATAAGAGGCTTCAATGCTTGGTGTGATATAAGCAAAATATTTTAATATCTATCTCAGGTGAGGTCACCACAAAACTAAAGAAGACATATTATAAGATTAGTGTAACTAAATTAAAAGTTTGTTTAAAAAAGCAGGCATGGGTTGGACTCGATGATCTTGAAGGTCTCTTCCAATGTAGACCTTCTGTGATTCTGTGATTCTGTGAAAATATGGAAAAGAAGATTTTCCTATACAGGCTACTTGTTCAACCAACTTTTAACTGTAATGATAACTGTAAGCACAGTTTTCTACCTCCAATTCTTTGCTATTTTCTATTGTAAACGTCTATGTTTACTTGCACAATTTATAGGAACATTTTCTATGTGATAGAAAGTATAGTCTCACACTAAAGTGAGGTGAAGGCATGGAGTTTCATTCCATAAATGTTGTTTCCATACTGTTTCCACCAGAAAGTCTTGCATCTTCATTTTCTCTGTAGTGTGACAGGTTGCTCC
Organism: Dicaeum eximium; assembly: GCA_013396995.1. Classification (NCBI taxonomy): domain Eukaryota; kingdom Metazoa; phylum Chordata; class Aves; order Passeriformes; family Dicaeidae; genus Dicaeum; species Dicaeum eximium. Next base: position 240,191 of record VWZP01000227.1, read on the forward strand.
TCATAAAAAATGATTGTAACATCAGACACAAGAGGATTTCACACAATTTTCAGTGAGGCAGATTTCCTTTTACACTCAATTTATGAGCTACGTTCTACTTTGACACCAAGGCAGTCAAGATGTCCAGTTGGTAAATCTGAAATCTCTGAATGTGCAATTGGAAAGTCCCAAATCCAGACGGGATGGGGCAAGTCTACTAATGCCCACTGCTGTGACTTCCAAAGTGTTTTGAGGTAAACACATTTTCTCTTTTTTTTTTAATAACAGCAATAATAAAGCTGATGAGATGCCCAAAGAAGCTGTGAAATCTCTGTCTTTGGAGATTCTGAATACCTGACAGTACAGGTTTTCCTTGTTTTGTTCAGGAGTCTCTAAGTTACAGTTCTCTGCAGGCGACAAAGCCGATTATCCAACCTAGGTCTCCCTATGACTGAACAGCAGAAAGCCAAGAGACTGAGTAGTCTCTGTTACTCCTCCCACTGTTGGAATGGTAGCTAAGGGTTGCTCTGAACATTCAGCTCCGGAGGGACTGTCCTGTCTTTCCATCAAACAACCCCACAGACATGTCTAGCCCTCAGTTCCTGGGTCATTCACTATCAGAATTTCTGATTTCTCACATGTCAGAAAACAATCCTTTCTTACCTGCTCTCACCTTCTGTCCTCCTCCTCTATCACTCATTTCCTTCTTCTGTCCTAGCCTATGGATTAACCAAGAAAATGAGGCATCGTAACCCATTATGGTCTTCTCTGCTGATATCACCTTACAAGAAACAACAAATCATTGAACCCTGACCCCCAAGTCTGTCCATTTAAAACACATCATCAAGTTGGACATCTCACTGCCAAAGATTCCCTTGCCTCGTCTAGACAGAAGTATCCCATTCCTCCCTGTCAGGCTATAATAATCAAAGAATGTCCTGTTGTTGTAAAAGCCAAAACCCTCAAGACAGCTCCAGCCACTAAGCCAGAAGTTTGTTTGCATAAAATTTCTGGATGCACCCTTTTCTCTAACCGGTAAAATGCAAGAAAAAATAACTTGGGTACCAATACTTTGGTTGCACATCCAGAGCCTTGAAATTTTCTTTGATTTTGTCCAGGTTCTGGCTTGCAGTGTCATCTATCCACACATGAAAGGGTGGCAATGGATAGGAGTCTGTGCTCTTGACAAGCTGAGGCACCCTCTTGACAACATCTCGGACCTTGGCTCCCAGAAAGCAGCACACCTCTCATGACTCCCTGTCAGAGCAGCAGATGGGCTGCTGAGGGACCCTTAAAGAGAATCACCCCCTCATTGTTCCTTTCTGCAGTGTATACAGAAATATCTGTAAGCTAAGAAGCATTTTTGTCTCCATTTCTGAGCAGGAATTGAAGCTCTGGGAGATTAAGTGAATTCCCCAAAGTGATGCAGGTAGTAAGGAATAAATCCTAGTCTCTGACACCAACTCAGTGCTTTAGTAATCCTCTCAGTTACAGTTGCTATAAGAAAATAAGCCTGATCCCTTTTAAATGTTGCCTAGACCTCCAAATGTGTAATCCTGCTTGAATGTGTAATGTCTGCTTCATTGGCTGGAGAATAGAAAGCCAGCTAACCACCTGAAGACATCATTACAACAGTTTTAGAGAGCCCATGACCACACTGGACAGTACTCACACTCTGCTGTTGCTGCCCTGTACTCACACAGTAAAACCAGATCAGATTCTGCAGAGATGTAAAGTTACAGATTCTTCTTCTATCAAAACGTTAAAAAATGGCCTTGAAATTTAGTGCACATATAAAAGATTGTATTTGTATATATACTAAACACAGTACTCAGGGGGTTTTAATATTTTGAAACCACTACTTATTACACCTCAAACCACTGCCTTCACGAGTTAAAGGCAAAGGCCTACACAGTGGGTCACAGATAACAGAGACAAGCAAAAAATAATCAATATTACACAAGTAAAATGTACCTATGGTTTCATGGGACTGGTTAGTTATTGCCAAAATGTGTTAATGTGAATCTCTGGTATTCAATTTTGAGGTATATAAATACATAGAGGATGGCCAAATTTTGCTCAGGTTATGACAGCAGAGACCACAAAACTACTAATGAAGGCAAAATCAACAGAAGAAGAATTTTTAAAGTGCACGTACAAAAAAAACCCAAAAAACAACTAGATAAGATTCAGTTAATACTTACAGGTATATTCATGCATTTTGAGAATAGTGACAAAAGAAAAAAATATCACAAATTTGAAAAGACTTTAAAGGTTTTTGAGTTTGATGTTTATAAGTGGTGTTCAATGATAATGTTACTTATTTGATCTCTAAGCTTTGCTAAATGGTTCACATTTGGCCAACCAGAATAAATTTCCAGTGGTTCAGAGAGGTTAACTATACAGTATCCTGTGACAGGATATTTCACCACATATTAATAAAATCTCACTGTTTGCTTTCTCTTCTACCAAGTATTTTAATTTTAATTCCCAAAAGTTTCTGCTGTTTCTTTGTTGTTCCTTTATCCTCTGGTTTACTCTGAAACTCTTCCCCAGTCTCCATAGGGGTTATTACAGCCATTGTTTTGTCCCCTAACACAGGAGGAACACCATGTCAATGAATGCCTTCATGTCCTTCCTCCACAATTTATTAATTCAGATAAAATTGTGGAAAGTCACACAGCACAAAAACTATTCTCAAGATAAATATGGGTTGCAATGGTCTTGATGTCTTGCATTCCATACTGTTTTTCTGCTGTTAGACTCAATCTCTGTGTGAATTCTGTCCCACAACTCACCACTATTGAAAGCTGAGCTCTTTATACATCTTTATTATCAATACTCCCTTCTCACATCTTCTCACCAAAAGCAGATAGCTGGACATGCCTGCCCCAGAAGGGTCCATCAGCCCCCTCAGAACTGCTCATATAAAATGAAAACAGAACAGACATATGAAAAGGGGAAACTGGGGGTGAAGGCTAAAATAAACAGTAGAAATAGTGCTTTTTTTAATGCCATGAACCAAAACAGATTAACTTGAAATACGCTAAGATTAACTGTAATAATGGCAAATATTAAATTGATTGGCAACTGAAATTTATCTGAAATTTGTCTGGAAACTATTTTCAGATTCACTTCTCCACCAGTCATGCTGAGGAGTGTAATAGCTACTTTTCTTTACAAAGAGTTTAAGAACCCCTTTAGGATCTCATGAAACCAAATAATGGAATAATAGAAATCTTTGGAATAATACAAATCTCTACCTGGGACTGTGTTATGACAGAAAACCTAAGTGCTAGAAATATCTTGGAGGAATGGAGAGAAAAGGGAATGACACCATGCAAGGATGCTGTGATGTAACCAGCAGATTAATGAAAAATAATGCAGGTTACCTGCAATAGCATATTAACCATCCTCCTTGAAAACCCCACTAAAAGTATCTCCAGTCCAAAATCAAGATGTTAAATGCTGTTCTTTCCAAATCAACATAATCTGCAAAGTTAGAAAAGACTCATTTTTGTAGGAGAGGAAAATTCCAAAAGTTCCTTGCACTCTGTGTGATAAGGTACTAGAATGGACAGATAACTTTCCAGGTTTCAGTGCAGCAGACACAACTCTGCATTTGGCCTAATCTGCTCAGAAGCATTTCCCTGAGCATGATGATCATGAAAGGTCTTTGGCCTGGTCACAGGAGGTCAATGCTGACCTGCTGACAGAGCACCTCCGTGTGCCCTATCTCCTCACAGCCAGAAACATGACTACAAAAGCAGGTACTCTTTTTCTTTCTTTCTTTCTTTTTTCTTTTTTTTTTTTTTAATGCTTCTCTTGTTTCCACTGAATGGAAGTCTACAGTGTCCCTTCCCTCAGGGGTACCCCACTGGCAGGCAGGCCTTAGCAAGGAAACATGGGGGAAAAGCTAGCAGGGAGATAAAATGCAGCTTCACTCTCCCAAGGAGTTCCCTATGAAAAAAATCTGAAAAGATCCCACCATTTATTCCCCTAAATCTCCATGATGTGTAATTCTATAGCTCTGGGAATATTAACATTTTTTAAAGGCAGTGCAAAGTGATGCCTGGACATTGAAGAAGCTACGTGCATTCATACAAAGTAAAATATGGCATAGAAACATGATATATTTTTGCACATAATTACACATGCTTTAGCATACCCCTGTCCCTGTAGGTTTGTGAATCCACTGTCTGCCCAAACTGGAAGTGTTCTGAGGCAAAGGGTAGCATCACATCTTTATATAGTGCCTGTACCAACATCAGCATTTAACTGTATGAATATTTCCAATAGGAGTTTTGAATATTAAGCTTTTCCCCAAAAAGGAAAGTATCAATATGCCTTGAAAAATTTGGGACAGGAAATCATTATTTGAAAATAAGTTGGCATTATGCTTTGGATCACAAATTTCTCTCCTGATATTCAGTTGAGAAGCAATTAGTTTGAATTTAGTTTAAAGGAAGAGTAGAATTGCTTTGCAATTGGGAATAGAAAATTTTCAGAAAAAAGGAATTAAGAATTTAAAGGAAACATTTTTATTTCTGAGAGAAGTGACTGGAAAATAACAAATAAAACACTCTGCCTTCATCTGCATCCTTACGCCTGCTGTGGGGAGAAACAAGACCCAGAAAATAACAGAAGAACAGTGGGAATTTTCTCTATGTAAAGAGGGGATTATTATCAACAGCTACAGCTTGAAAGGAACAGGTTGAAAATTTTTCAACAGCCATTCTTCTGGGAGAAAATTCTATTTCCCTTAAACTAAAATTTTCAAAATGAATGCAGCAGGAATTTTACATCGGAAAGAGTCTTTAGGTATATTGGATTTTTTATCCACAACAAAAGAAAAGAGACCTCACCCAGAGTAGTCATAGACCAGGAGTTGTGTAGTTACCTGCATAAATGGCTCCTTAATTTAAGCCCTTTTTGGCCAACTCAGAAAAGGACATTTTTACATCCCAGCTGAGTATCCTGGCTATGGAAATAGGATCAATCATACCCTTTCTTCAGCATGGTTATATTCTATATAGATAATCCATTGGGCCAGCTATTTAAAGACTGACCCAATGGTAGCCGCATTCCCTTGAGAAGCAAGCAGCAGAGACCCAAGGCCCCTCTATGATATATATTTAATTATCTGATAGGAAACAGTTCCACTAAGACAGCTTGGAAAAGGACACTATACTTTGCCAGCTACCATATATATCTAGTCAGCAGGAAAGACCTCGCTTATCTTATTCCAACCATAATTATACACTAAAGAAAGAAAAATGTCATAATGGACACCTTTTTCTTCTAGCACACTGCTTTGATCACGGTAAAGGCTAGAAATGTTCATATGGGAAATAAGGGTGAAGGTTTTAGCTAGAACTATTTATTGATGACAGTGATAGATATTTTTTCACCAATTTTTAAATCAAGATGTGGTCCAAGTTCAAGCAGTTATTATTCAAGGAACTCTCAAGGTCAAGTCGGTCAGGAGGGCTCATTAGGTGGTTACAGTAATTTCTCTGGGCTCTGTAAGTTTAGAATTTATGAAGATGACACAAGACAAGGAGGCAAGTCAGCAGTGAAGGACAATGAAGTAGCTGTGAGTGACCTGCTGGTCACCAACTAACCTGAGCTGGTTAGACCATTTGTTCTGAACAAACATTCAGACAAGTGGCATTCAGACAGTCCCTCCAGATTTGAGGATAAACACCTACCCTGAACAGCTGTATGAGATTTGGGACAGAAAAGGATCTTGTGGGCTTCTCCACAAATCCAAAAGAGCAAAGAGAAATCAGTTCTTTTCTTCCAAGGCTCTTTGCTATTTAGGCAACCAGAGCTGCAATATAAAGTTCTACTCCTCTCTGAAGTTTTTTGTAACTTGAATATTATTCTTAAATTGAAATGCTGTTAGGTCACCAGTATTTAAACCAGATTTAATCACAGAGAACAGCAGAGAGCATAAAATTCTTACTCTAGATAGCTACCATTTAGCCTGTCCAAAGCAGACTTACTGTCTATAATTCCATTATATTCTTGGGGACATAATCAATACAGTTAATGGAGTTTAAAGAACAATTCATCTGATCAAATTTAGGGCAAGATGAACTGCTCTTTAGATGCCATTGACTGTATTGGCTATATCTTCATTGACTCTAATAGGACCTATACAATTAATTCAAATATGGCCAGATGCATTACATGTAACCAAGGCAAGATGAATCTGAACTAGATCCTTTCCATTATGTGGGTAATGAAAATACTCACAGCTACATTAAACAGCATGCATGATATGGCTGCACACAATGTTTTTCGTTTAAATCTCTTTGTTTCATCTGAAATTGAACTGAAGGCTGCCCTCAGCCTTTATCATGGCTAAGAAGTTGAGAGCAAGCAGACATATTGCTAATAGTGCCATTCCCAGTGTGACATGGTGTGAAAGAACTGCTGTATCTTAGCAGTGCTCTACTGGCTGGCCATCTAGGTTCGAGCAAATTACTGCCTCTGATGTGTGTCTGAATATAAATAAATGTGCATCCCTAGAAATCAAACTGTATCCTTGTCCACTTATAGCAATATGCCCAATTCCTTTTACAAAGATCTACATGCCAAAATATTTTAAAGAATGCTAGAAGGTGAAAAGTTTCTTGTAATAACTGTTCTCATAAAGTGTATGCAAATGTTCACTATTATGAATAAAAGATTATTAAATTCTTTTGTACCCTGAATCCATGTTTGGCTCGACCTTTTCTCATTAAGAACTTGGTGCTGAAATAATATCTGCCAGATGGCATTATAATTCTGGGTCCAAGGAGCATGGGCTAATTCCTCGCCCATGGAATGATTGCCCAGGTGAAAAGATCACAAATTGAACATATCAGAAGTGGTCTCCTGCTACCTTTAAAATTTGTTTAACAGAGACCAATAGTTTGCATAAAAATACAGTAATACAGTTCAGTCTAATTCCAATACTTTAACTGATAGGAATACAATTTCAAATGATCAGCTGGGACATTCAATTTTATTTCTTGTTATTGATTCTGGCAGGAAGAATAATCTGTGATTTTTTTCTCAAAAGTTCCATACTATAAAATAGTTGTTTTCTACAGAATTGTGGGGAACATGGATCTCTTAGACTGCATATCACAGCAAAATTTTGGTTTCATTGCTGACAATAATTCTGTAAGTTCCTTATTTTCAAAAATTGTATTCCTCTCTGGGCATACATTATTTACTGGTAAAAGTAATCAAAAGGACATCTTTTCTCCAAAAACATAGGACAACCTTCAGTTCCTGTGTGATATGGCAGCAATGAGATTCTTTGTAGTTTTACAGTTGAATATATGAAACTTGCATGTGCAGACCATAAGATATGTCATTTTGAAAGGGATTTATGTAATTCTGAGCTTGTAGTTATAAGCAAGCACAACTGCTGTAGGTTGAGACTAGAAACAAAAGGATAAAGAAACTATTTCAGCTTTCAAAACCATCAGGAAGTAAAGAAGGTACATCAAGCTATTAAAAATTACATTATACAAAATCACAGACCTCATCAGTTTCATCTTTGTTTGAGTCGTGATACGGAGTTGTCATGGTTTAGGAAGGGTATTCCCCAACTTAGTACTCTCACTACAAAGAAAACCACAAACCCTCTCCCCCTCTGGTGGGAGACAAAAGGCAGAGATCACAAATTGAGATAAGCATGACTTACTGGAAAAAGCAATGAGATAAGAAAATGTACAGAAGCAGCAACTAATATACTAAGAACAGAAAATGTACAAAAGAGAGGGTGATTTACATGAAAATGTTCACTCAGCCTGACCCAAGGCAGTTTGACCCCAACACAAAGAGCAATGACTAAAGGGTTCCTAACTTAGTTCAACCCCAAGCTATGCCCATCTTCCCAGAAGCAGACTCCCTTCCTTCTTCCCCTACATAGGGGTGATGTATTTTCTGTGGAATAACAAACCCAGACGTGCCCACTCACAGCTCCTGCAAAGAAAATTACCCCTATCCTGGTGAAACCCAGAGCAGGAACCACAATGGTGCCAGGTGGATTACACAGACTGTCCTGACTAGTGACATTATGGGAAGAAGTAAATAAAAATAAAAATGAAACAAAAATAAAGGCAGAAATGTAATTTTAAAAGTCCAGGTGGAAGGAAAAGCTGCCAAAAAGTCCTGTATGAGCAGCAATGACAGTCCTGTTATCCCAAACAAACTCTCTTCCACCTAAGAGTCAGCCCAAGGACACGAACACTGAAAATAGTTCCATGCAAATGCTCAGGAAAGACTGAAGACTTTTTTCTGGATGTCAACTCAGACGGAGACCAATGGGCCAGTTGTGTAAGACTATAACTTGAACATGCCCTTGCTTATAGAAAGTACGTGTTTTAATATGGCAATAGGGCAGTACAATATTTATTGAAGGTATGCCCACCCTGAATGACCCACTCAAAACCTGGGCTGTTAAACAGTATTGGGGAAGAGCTGTTTACCAGGAGGCATCCATTTTTACTCAGCAAAATTATGTTCTTTGTCAGTCAGCAGGCTCTCAGGCAGAATGATAATGCTCAGAAAGGAGCTTCACAGATTTGCTTTAAATACCAGAGAAACCCTGTAACTTGATGTGGACTGAAATCACCACAAATTTAATTTGTCTACTATCAGACTATACAAACACTGCTACACAAATGATCCTGAATATCAGTGGACCTCTTTGATCCATCAGGATCAAAAACTAAACACAATAAATCCATTCAGGTCCTCTAAAGAATTATAGCCTACATTATCATGGTCAGGAATTAGGAGCTGTCAGACTGCAGTCATTGACTATAAAAACACATCAGTGTCTTGTGTATTGTGGCTCCACTAGATAAAACTATGCTGCTACCCACATGTATGATCATGTAATACACATACAACCTCAACATCTCAATAATAGTAAGAGATTTGCAGAAGTGCTTTATTTTCTCCTTTTTCTTTTTTTGTAGTTGTCTCTGTGTGTTTAACAGTATTGTGTTGGTCTTCAGTTTCATTCTTCATGCTTTGGGAGTAACACAAAGTAATCAGAACTGATAGTCAGCAAACAGCAGGAAAATGCTTTCAAAGCAGGAGAAACAGAGAAGATATTTTTGATCATGCTTTTGACCTGTCCCAGTGACCCTGTGGAGCACAGCACAAAACTTCATGAAAGGAAATACATGTTTAAAAAGGTCTCAGAATCCCAGGACATTGTAGTAGAAATTGTAAGCTGGTATTTTTTTACAAGTCTCTTTGCAGTGTTAACTGTAGTCAGGAAGTAGAGTCTATTCCTAGCACCAGTGTTTTATACTGATCTTAAGCAGTATACTCATTTTAGTGCCTCACAGATCTTACCTACCAAAATTTAATTTTCAGCATGGTCACACAGCATTCGGTCAGCTTAGCATGTGGACAAATCCTTAGTTTGATGATGTTTCTTTAACATTAACTACATTACCAAAATGTGCTGTGCATTTCCAAATGTTGTTTCCACAGTTGTAAACACCAAAATAACCAATTCCAGGTGCAGAATTGCAGATTGAATAGTGGTATTAAGTCACATTAATCCTTCTGCTTTGATGTACACCTTCTTTATCCAGCAACAACAATCACCCTAGCAGGGAAGACAGTAATAGCAGATCTTCTGACACTCAGAGGGTTCAGCCACAATCTATGAGGTTTAGCAGAGATCAACCCTTAAATCTCTGAAACCAAATTAGAACATAAGACAAACTAGTTTTGTTTCAACTGTCAGCTTCCTGAGTTTTTCTCAGCCTTCTTTACAGCATTTAGAGACTCAGTCTTCCTGTACCTAAGACCTTTCAATTCCATAATCCTCCCTCTAGCTGTATGCTCTGTAACCTCTGAATGCAAATCAAGGGACCTCAGCTGGTGATTCTGGCTGGCTGCTAAACAGTCTTCTCACGCTCCTGTTACAGTCCCCATGTGTTACGTAGAAAATGCTCCCTAATTCACTTAGAGCTACCTTACACTTTAGAAAAGATCATGGTGCAAACAAATTGCACCAAACCACTTCAGACTTGTATATTTCTGCAGAGATATTTAGGTCTGAATACATAAATAGTAATTTATGAGGAAGAGCAAAGAGGAATTCCACGGGACTTTGGATCTGATTCGTACCAGTTCATCTGATAGGCCAGAGAACACCTTTGTGTCTCCACCCTCAGTCCTGACATTTTATATGCTCATAGTTCATTTGTAAATTTGAAAGTTATTTTTTATTTTATGTGAAAAATTTTAGATTTATTTCATTTCAACCAATCAATCATAAACACTCCACAATATCAGTTAATAAAGAAAGAGAACCAAATAGAAACATTCAACAGCTCAGAAGACAGCTAATGGAATTCATCTACTGTGTAAGTCAAACGTTTTCTAGAAGAAAATTCTGCATTCTGTTAATTTTGTTTCCAATTTTTGTCTCCCCTTTCTTGCATTTACTTGAGTCCCATCCCCAGGGCAACAAAAAAGCTGATGAACATCAGCAACCTGAGTCCATGCAAGCCATTTTGGAATAACTCTCAGAAGACTAAGAACAAGCGGATCCTAAGATTGGCCATGGCCAGGCCAGGGAAATAGAAACTGATCCCTACTTGCCAGAGGTGACTTTTCCAGTCTGATTTTTCTGCTGTAAATGCTAAATGCTTTGCTCAGCTGTTTATTAGAGACAGAACTTAGCAAGTTCTTTGCAGATCCTGCAAAATATTTTAAGCTTACCTGGATGGTTCCATAGGATCTCTACAGAATGGATCTCCAGATATTATCAATGACTGGTTCAATGCATTGTCGGAATGAAAGTGCAAAAGCTACAGCTGAATGTTGATATCATGGTTGGTTGGTTGGTTTGTTGATTGGTTTGGGGTTTTTTTCTTCCATATTCTGTAAGATCTGAGACATTGCTTCACCCATTGAGGAAAGGGATAGCTGAGCCATTCTCACTCCAATGTGAACAATGAAGCAGATAGATATTCCTCCCCAGAAGGAAGAAAAGTGTCATTTTCTTGAAGGTTAGAGGAGGTCAAATTTATGCTTTCACCATGTATAATACAAAGGGAGTTTTATGGATATTTGGCTACCTAAAAATTTGTAACAAAAGCTTCCATATACTTTATAAACAAGTTGATTTTGGAAATGGTGACATTGTCTGTTGGGAGGTCTAGCTTTCAGGCTACTGACCTCCACTCTTGGGGAAGGGAGATGATGCTACTCAGGGCTCTTTTGGTGTGTTGTCTCTGAATGATGGTGTTCAGATGAAGCCCCACCATGTAGAATAGGAACATAAATCAACATAGCTCTTATTGGATGTCAAGAGCATTTGTTGTTCGGGGGTAGTTTTCTGGCCTGTTCCAGTGGGGGAAAGAGAGAACATCCCTGTCCTGTTTGTCTTTACTAAAGTTCACCAAGTTTCTTATTCTCAGCCTGTTCTGCAGTGACTGGAGGCCAAAGCAGTTACTCCCCATGAACATAAATGTCTTCAGAACTACCCCAACCTGAGTAGTCAAAGGACTCAAAAGCTATAAAAGATAATTGATAGGCAAAGGGAACATAGACACACATTTACACAATTCACACACAAGACGTAAAGTATGAACACCTGAATCTTATTCTCTGACAAGATCAGGCTGAAATACATTAATATAAAATGTGTGGAGACACTTATTTAGTAACTAGCAAACAGAATATTTTGATCTGGCTCATGCAGTCATTAGGACACACTAACTATACAGGCTGACATTCCCACAGGCAGCAAGAAAAGAGCTACTGTTGTCAACAGCTTACGTACATATGCCTTTTTGCATAGGTGCTTTACTTTGTTTATGGAGGGACTAAAAGGATGTGGAAGTAAAAGAGTGCATATATTTCACAAGATTAAAGCAATGTTCAATGTATCCAAGTTCAACAATATCTGCTTCTGATTTTTAAAAAAAGACTATCTTGATGTTTTCCTGTGTCACCAAACAGCTCTTTATCTTTGTGTTTCCTCTAGTTACAAGAAAAAACATTTCTTTTCTTACAGAGTTAAAGAAACAAGAATCTCACTGGTTTTAACCAGGGGAAAGGATGGACAAGTTATTGTATACTTGAAATTCCCAGTGAGAATTCTAGGAGGAACAAGAGGGTTAATTTCTCTTTATTGTCAGCAGGCTTCCTTCACCCCACAGTGAAAATTCCAGAACAGAACAGTAAGACTCAAATAACAGGGCAAATCATAATAATGATAGCAAATAAATAACAGTGTTAAGACATATTCCAGTCATCTCTTCTGCCTTTTATTTTGCCAGAGGCATTCTACTTTTTTCTATTAAAATAAAACAAATAAAAAGCAGCAATGTTTTTTATCAGCTTTAAAAATATTACGTTAAAAAATTGATCCCTCTCAGCAATTTTATTAAAATAAAATTGAATATCTTCTGCCTTTAAAAGTGGAAATAATTCCATGCTTTTAATTTCTTTCTGAAGTAACGAATTGCACAGCACCAGAATGCTGCTTACCATTACTGGTTCTGGCCTTAGGGAATGTTACTTTATTACCTTTCCAAACCATACTTCAGAGGAATTAATTAATTGATGCTCTTAGCAGCCTCATCCTGACAAAAACATATGATACTCAAATGTTAAACATGGAAGCTAAGATGAAACTGTCAGGAGAAGGCTGAAAGTGGTTATTAATATGGGTTTTGATAAATATCTTCTCAGGCTCACACTGTGCCTCGTCTACTTTCATCTTGGAAAGTAGTTAATCTGATTGATGAAGATCCTGTTTCAGATTGTCTCCATGCTGAGTTTAATAACTGCTTCTTTTTTTTTCTCAAAAATAAAAAGTCCCTTATTGCAAGGCAAAAAAGCTTTGCACTGGCGTGTTTTGCAATCATGTAAGAAGCCTAACAGTGAAACCCTTGGGTTTTTTCACATTCCATGCTTGAACAGTGCTGCTTAATTACCACACCATTCCATATATGACAGTCCACTCCCTCCTCCCTGAGTGCTTTGCAAAGCAGGCTCTGATAAGAAAATTTTCATATGCTGCTAATGTTAAGCCCTTAGGCTTAAAAGAGTAAGCTCATCATGGCATCCTATCAGGCCTGCAGCACAAAGGGGCAACACAGCAAGCCAGTTTTGTGTCATTACTAACATTCCAGTGTTAAAAATGGGCAAGCAGGGGGTTTTGTTATTATTTAAATTATTCTGTTTTAAACATATAGACACAGTTATGGTTGCTAGGTTGAATAGAAAAGTGTACAGATTAATATCTGCAGATGCATTACCATACAGAAACAAAACTTTAAAATACAGTATACATTTTAGAAGAGAACTTAAAATATTTTCTAATCAACTAATTCTACTGATAAACTTGGATAACACTGAGGGCTAGTGCAATACTGAGGAATAGGTTGCATCCACAGTCTAGCCAAGACTCTACAGCCCTTTAGGTAATTGTCTGGGAAATGTTATTTTGTGTGAACCTACTGACTCATCAGAAAATAAATTTAGAAAGGTTCAGTTTCTGCTGCCTTTTGTTCCAAAAACTGTGTAACAGAATGTTCCTTTTTGTGTGTGTTTTTATCTGAAAGAGCTCTTTGTTTCAGATTTTAGTTGTTTTTCCTAATTAAAAGCATGAAGAGAAAATATATCTAAATAAACATAAAAAATCGTTCCAATTCACTAAAACTTTGTTTTTAAACTGGTACCATGCAAATATTTCTGAAAGGGTAGCAAAAATGTTTCCATTCTGTAAAGAACTACAATATATTAGAGCAGAGTTCCCTGAAGTTTGCTCTTAACAATGTAGGCAAACAGTTTTGTTCCTACAAAACCAAGGGGTCTACACGGATCACAGTGCTCCTTGTTCCAGCAACTGAGGCCTGAGCAGACTTCTGAGGAGATAGGGAGTATGGGAATGTGTGCAGAGTGAAGGGAAAACACCTGAAGGGCCAGGCTGGGCTTTCCTTGCTTTCCTGGTGCTAAGGAACAGGCAGGGTGAGAATGGAAACTGGATGTCTGTTTGCTACCTTTCCCCACATACCCAAACCCCTTACTGGTGGGACTGGTATTTGGTTTTCCAGGGCCTAAACACCGATAAAGGAAATAGGAAAGACACTCAACATCTATTGTTTGTGAGTTCCCACGTGCAAACCAGGGCTGTTCCTTCCTTAAAGCAGTTATTTACTGTGAGGGAAGTTGCACCACTGCCTGAAAATGCCACACACACTGTGGCATCCCAGAGGGAATCTGAGTTTGCTGCCAGTCAAAAGACTGATGATATCTGTGTCTCTCTTGAGATGGAGGAAAAGCTTCTCATATACCCCAACTGCAACAGAGCACTAAAAGAGTATTCTAACACCAACTGAATGCTCTCTCAAAACATGAAGTGTGGAGAGAAGCGGAGGGGAAAAGAAAAAGACTCACTTTCCTGAAAGTTAATATCTTGATAGACATGTAATACAACATAGTTAAATGGTACTTTTATCAGTGTCATTTTACCAGATTATGCTGCTCATAACAATTTTAAACATCACACAAGTGCCTTAGGTGCTGCATCATTTTATGTGTACTTTCCCAGAGGAACAGCATGCTGAGCCAACTGCCAGCAAATCTAGAGCACAAACTTTGCAGGGAGGACTGCAAATGCTCAGGCTGACTATCTTCATGGGAGCAGCAGGTGGATTTTCACTCCAAACTGGTGTGGCTTGTATTGTTTTGTTTTGTTTTGTTTTGAGATAGGTTACAGGCACTTCAAGAAAGAGAAATCAACTGATCCCAAGGTCCAAACAGAGACTATTTCATACCAAAGTAGAAATAAAATCACACTCATCTTGATTTAAAAAAAAAAAGTTTAAAAATTAGTATTTTTATAATGATGCTGACTCAGATTTTCTCTTGCACTCTGACATTTTATGGTTTCTCAATGGAAAGGAAGACAATAAGTAACTGTATATCTGCCATTGGGAATTATCTTCGCATAGGTGTCCCAGCAGGAGAAAAGCAGATGTGGATTTTGCCATAAGGGGCATCGTCACTGGTTCCCATAGCAGGACTGAAACATTGTGTATCAATTGAGCAGTAGGAGGACTGAAATAAGATAGTCTTATTTATCCATGAGTGTAAAGATCAATTGCTAAATAACAACCTTTCATCTCCAAAAGGATACCCCAAAAACATCCACAACGGATTATATTATCAGAACTTTGCTCCCCAAACTCTTCATGGTCAGCCTATTTTTGTCAACTACAAAAACAAAATTTATTTTTCAGAAGGGTATTTATAATCTGCACATAGTAAATATGTTCTGCTTGTTTGAGGTCTCCTCAGACTTGCTGTCGTTGAGTCTCTCATTTTTATGCATTCTTGAAATAAAGGAGCAACTTAACTCTCTTTTGGTCAGAGTTGATAAAATCAAAAAGAGAGATGTGGTTTCCTCTGCTGAAAAGCAGAACTATGAATGCTGTGAGTACTGAAGGGCGTGCAAATAAGTGAGGTTTCTCCATAAGAGAGGGCCAGAGATCAGGGCCAGGTGAGAGAGGAAAGAAAAAAAAAAAGAACTTTTAGGTGAGAAAGGAATTCTTGGTGGATGGAGATAATAAAATCTTTGGTAGAGCAAACCCAGGAAGAGCTAGTAAAATTGGATATTTTACATGTGAAATTTAGTATTTTTATCCCTCATATCCTGAGTATAGAAGGTTTTTGTGGTTTCATTGAAATTTTCCTTCAAATTATGAACATTGTCTTTCATGTATGGATGAGGAGGGGGAAGGGGAACTGACAGAGGAGTGCTGATTCTACTCATGGTGGTTCATAGTAAAGAAATTAGTACAACCACCTTCTCTTTCTCTCCATTAGTTACTGGTATTCTTCTGTCTCTTCCTACGGCATTAAAGGATATGCAGCAGAAGAAAGCTCAGTGGAGGAGCCCTTAAAATTTCTTAACCATCCACATCACCAGGACACCACGACTAGGTCTTCCCACTCCATCCACTTACCTCCTGATTTGTTTTATGTATAACTCACTAGTTTTCCTCCCATGCCAAGACTGGTGGGTCTTACTGAACCTGGGAGTCCTACAATGTGACTTAACTCCTCATCTTGGAATATCGTCTCAATCTGTCAGGCCAGTGCAAATTTGTATCCAGTTCTGGGCCCCCCAGATTAGGAAGGATGTTGAGATTTTTTGTCCAGAGAAGGGCAACAAGACTGGTGCCTGGGCAAACAAGGGTCTAGAACACAAACCCTGCAAGTAGGGGCTGAAGGGCTGGGGGTGTTTAGCCTGGACAGGAGGAGGCTCAGGAGTGACCTTGTCACTCTCTACTGCTGCCTGAAAGGAGGGTGTGGCCAGGTAAGGGCTGATCTCTTCTCCCAGGCAACCAGTGACAGGACAAAAGGACACATTCTTAAGCTGCACCAGGAGAAGTTTCGGAAAAAAATTCTTTGAAGAAATAGTGATTGGGCATTGGAATGGGCTGCCCAGGGAGGTGGTGGAGTCACTGTCCCTGCAGGTGTTTTAAAAAAGATTGGATGTGGCGCTTAATGCCAGGTCTAGTTGAGAAGGTGGTGGTAGACCATAGGCTGGACTTAATGGCCTCAAAGGTCTTTTCCGACCTAATTAATTCTGTGATTCTGTGATTCTTTTGCAAATAAGCACATTCTATTAGCATGGTTAAAACTTGTCTGCTAACAGGAAAAGTCAATTGGGTCATCAGTTTGTACAGGGGTGAGGGGCAAAGGGAGTGGTACTGAACCCTGTTGGGTTTTGTTTTTTTTTTTTTCTTTGCTATTCCTACATTTTAGTACGAAGAAAACAATTAGTCTTCTGGAAAAGTGATAGCTGAGGTTTAATTTATTTGAGAGGAGAGAGATAAAATTTTTACACCAGCACAATTGCTTTACAAAAAATACAGTACACTGTTGGCAACTTACTATTAAGGCAGTTTTAAGAATTCGAATTGGTATCAGATTGGTGGCAGTTCTAAGAAGCTGTGAGGATACACATTAGTTACTTTAGCAGCTGTAGAAGAAACTCTAGGCCTAAGTGTCTTGCTTTTGTTTGTATCAATTTCTGTGACTGTTAAAGCAATAAGTATGTCTGACGTCTCATTTCAAAGAAACCTCTTTGTGACTAACAATGAGTTGATCTCGTTACCTGCTTCTTGTATCGGTCTGGTGAAAGAGTAAATCTTAAGTTCAATTTGTCAGTCTTTCTTCTTAATCAGTCTGGAAAAAAACTCTTTAAACTAAAGTGACTAATTCAGAAAAAAAGAAATGGAAAACTAGATGTTCTTATCTTTTGAAATCTGGGCTCTAGCTGGAAGCTACATTTTTTTATTAAAATACCTTTTATAAGCCTAAGATATTAACTAGTCTAGAAAGAACATTTATCAAAGCTGCAGTTAGTCTCTGAAAAGCAGTTAGGTTTGAGGAAAATGAAATTAAATATGAAAATTCAGTGCTGCTGTGAAACGATCCCAAAAGCAGTGCATGGTAATATGAAAGTGCTGGTATATATTACAGTAGTCTAGCACATACCACACAGAACAAGTCATTACATAATTGTAATTAAAGTTTTTTAACTGTATTCCTCCATTATTATTACCAAAGGCCAAGAATCAAGAGACCTTCACTCATACATGTGAGTCTCCTTCACTAAGGCTTATCACCCTTGGGAATATTGGTGTCCAAAACAGAGCGAATCTAAGCACCAGATACTCTCTTGGTTTGCTGCTAGGTCTTCTATATCACTCCACTTTGTAAAATATGACCGTTTAAGAATGCATTGTACATGAGCTAAACTTACTGTGAAGAATTTCAATTTCAAATAAGAGGATAAGACTACTCTCAAGAGTAGGACACAACTCAAGCAGGAGGAAATACAGGTATTATCAAAAAAAAGCAATGTTCAAACTGAGTCATTGAGTAAGGATCAGGGCAAGATGGAGTGACTTGAATGAATACAAGAGCAAAAGATAGTGGACAAATTGGGGGGAAAAAAGGGGGTAATTTATTGCATCAGTTGAAAGAAGAGAGAAGTCCAAGAATCATCAAGGTGACCTCAAAGACACTCAGTCAAAAAAGGACCTGAAATGGGAAGAGACTTAAAGTGTCTTAGTACAAGTTTTTCAAGGAATATCAAAGAGTTCAAGGTGAGATTAAGCAAACAACATGATCTAGAAAAAGAAAATGGAACATTTAATGCATATAGAAGTAATATTTCAAGTGTTCAAGCATGCTTATTTAGGCATTTAAAGTTCAAATTTTGACTAAAAGGAAAAAATACACATTTTTCACTACTTTATATTATTATATATAGGATGTGTTTGAGTCCACTATTTCATCTTCACTTCATAACCACTTTCCCCACCTTTTTTTATGTCCTGAGACCTGCTTGCAAAAATTTACTAGGCATTTTGTTTTGGATGCCAAATTATATCTTCTTCTAAAACTTTGGCTTTTTTGCTAAATTACATCTCTGATAATAGACCCAGTTTATAGGGTTTCCAGCACATTCCTGGAAATGAGGCAAGGAAGGGTTTGGGATACATTAAGAGAAATGCAGCTCACACAGAGAACTTAAACCATTGAAGAGAAAAGAAATAGGAATGTCCAAGACTGTAATTGGAGTGCAATTATTGTTGTCCAAAAATAAAATTTCTTCATTTCATTTAAAAATGAAGATTTCCAGTTAAGGACAGCTTTACTTGTGATATCCCTAAATTGGAAACAAAAATGTTCAAGCAGTATCCTATCTTCACACTGACAATATATTTCCACATAGCAACCCTATGCCAGAAAGCATTTTGGCAGAAAATTGACAATGAAACCTTAGCGGATAGAAATAAAGAAACTACAACAAAACCAAAAGAAGAATAACATCAACAGAAAACAGGTTTAAATGCATAATTTCACAATTTTTCTAAAAGTATGTTTGCATCAGAGACAGGAGATTGAGAGAGACCAGTGAAGGTCATTTTTAGTCCAGTCACTCACTTAAAGCAAAGCAAGTGATGTTCACGACAGAATTTTTTTCTCTTTGCCAGGATGAGAATGGTGCTGAGTCTTTCTTCCTCCCATATGGGGAAGATGGAAGATTCATTCTTCCCCTGTGTCTTAACATTTTCCAACATGCTTTCCTGTTGCACTCTCTCCATTGATCTTCAGCTCAATGTTACATGCAAACATATGATAACCATAGTGCCAGAGATATGATGGATATTTTTTCTTTGCTTTCTTGTTTCCTTAAAGCTGTTTTTTCCTTGCTCACAAAGTGGCATTCCAATAAATTACCAGTGGTTTATAGAGTTGGTATGTTCATTAACAGCTCCTGACACTTCAGGCAGTGTGTGCATTCTTCTCTCATTCATCCTGTCTTTATCTTAGCTGCTCTTTTTCTTCAGATACCAGGGTCTTACTTTTTGGTGACAGCAGCAGCTTTAATTTTTTAATTGTTCTTATTCTTAGGACAATATTATTTTCCCAAGGGTTGTAAACAATACCATCATATTACTACCTATGTTTCCGACGCACCTTAAAAAGCTATAT
Organism: Dicaeum eximium; assembly: GCA_013396995.1. Classification (NCBI taxonomy): domain Eukaryota; kingdom Metazoa; phylum Chordata; class Aves; order Passeriformes; family Dicaeidae; genus Dicaeum; species Dicaeum eximium. The sequence continues at coordinate 259,736 of VWZP01000227.1, forward strand.
GCTTGTATTTATTCTCTGAGGAAAAAAATGGAAAATAAAAAAGGTTTTTTTCAGTATTAGATCAGTAATCTGATCTCAGAGAAGAGGGAGGCTGAGTCATGATTTCTGAATGCTGAACTCCTGAGATTGGCCATACTGGTGATTGGGAGAAATGTTCTCAAAGGCAATAGCAAAAAGAAAAGAAATGATTGTATGTGGTTGATTTACAAGTATGAGAATGAAACAAAGAGGCAGATGGTGGAGAAATATAAGGGCAGGAGAAACTGGATGAACATCAGTATTTACAGGAATGGTGATGAGGGAGAAAGAAACAAGGGCAGTAATGGTAAGTGAGGAACATTGTCTGTGACAGTCAATACTCAATGCGAGCACTGTTCAATCAATATGCAAAGGAGCAGCTAAAGTGGCTGCAGGAAAAGGCTCCGGGAAGGAGTGAAAATGGCTGCAGCACACACAGGGCGCGTTTGTTAATCACCAAACAGCTGGAGCCGTGCCATCCACTGTAACATGCAAAGGAGCAAGAGAGGCAGGGAGCAGGCAAACAAAGGTTAAGTGACTAAAATGTGATTGATTATTAACAAGGCCAGCAAGCAGGTGAGAAGCAAAGGCAGTTAAGACTGAAGGATGGAAAGCACAGTTCTTTGTAATGACAGCAGAAAATACCTAACACACACACAGACACAGACACAGACACAGACACAGACACAGACACAGACACAGACACAGACACAGACACAGACACAGACACAGACACAGACACAGACACAGACACAGACACAGACACAGACACAGACACAGACACAGACACAGACACAGACACAGAAACAGACACAGACACACACACACACACACACTCTCTCTCTCTCTCTGTCTCTCTCTCTCTCTCACATCTGAACCCTGCTCTGCTCAGAACCCTTCCAGCCTCTTGCACACCAGAGGAGCTGCAGAGTGGCTCAGGCAGGCTGGAAATTTCCCACAATACCCCACTTTTTTTTGTCTCTAACTGCTAAAGAGAATTCTTTAGTGCAAATTCTGCCTTGTTCCAGCTATATCCTCAATATTCACACAATATTTTTAGCCTATATTAGAGTAGTAAGTAGGAACTACGATTACCTGCTATCGCCATATACATTTTATACTGCTAGCAATAGTGTGCATTCTGCTCTTTCTGTTCCTTTCAATATTCAATGCTTTGCTATTTCTTTGGCCTTTTACCTGTCCAGATCTTTACTTTCCTTTGTTACTTCCACTCATGGAGATAATTTTTATTGTAACATATGATAAAATAAATACAACTTGCCAGTTGAACAGAGGGCACATACAGACAGCACACTGCGGTCAGCCTAAAAACTGAGAAGAGTAGAAATATTTAGTTAGAGCCTTTAGAAACAAGGACAGCCACACTAACACTCCTCCAGTGATACTGTGACATTTTTCTCTTATGGTTTGTGTTTGTTTGTTTGTTTGGGTTTTTTTGCATATGGGATAGAGTTGGGTTTTTTTCAGCTTATGAGTAAAATGAAATGATTGCCAAAGGAGATATATTGTAAGTGAAGGTAAACAGGTTCCATCAATTATATCAGTATTCTGCAACAGAATCTATCAAGAAATTTGTGACCCAGAAGTCGTATAGCTTGTTTGTTTAACAAGACTGCCCAGGATGGCTGTTTAGAGGCAATTTCTCAGCATAATCAGGAATCTGGATATTACCCTTTTAACAGCTGAACAGGTCATGAAATTAACCACTCTGAGAAGAAGAATATAGTTAGACTGTGATGGACATAGCCCTTATGAGCTTACAGTACTATTTTCTGCCTGGATGCTACAGCACATTACACATTTTAGGTTAAAAATATTCAAAACCAATAAAAATCCCTGAGTTCTCAGCAAATCTGACTTAGTTTTCCCATAACAATTTGAAGTGGAAGACATTTAGCATAGGAAAAATACCGTATGTATTTCTAAGAATGATTCATGCAAAACTTGCTGCCTCTGGCCTGAGATAATTTTACACCATGGTACTATAGAGTTAAATGTTATAGATTACATATTACTCCCTTTACACTCCTGCAATATTAAACAGTAAAGGGCACAATAAAGAATTACATATTTTTCACAGGTATGTTATACTTGGAAATATGATTTATGTAGAAACACTAGGAAAATGATTTCCAAGATTCTTTTTTGATGATAAAACAACTAATTCTTTTTGATTAAGAAATTAATATGAAACCATGTTTGTACAGATCCTCAAAATACATTCTTTCCTTAAACTCCTATAACTTGAAAAAAAATCATTATATCTATGTGCAATCATGTTCTTTAGCACTTTTTATAGAACTAGCAATTTCCTGGAGGAATCTCCATGAAAGCATATAAACTACATCTTACTCTCAAGAAATTTTTAGTATAAAGAAGGAAAAAATTAGTTGTTTCTCTGTGCTATTTTGTACAGTTACTCTCAGATATCGTTAACAACAAAACAGTTATTCCACTTAATAGATTTATCTATAGACATATGGAGTCTGCATACAGCTCCATAACTACCATAAAAAATAGACATCAATATTCAGATAGATCAGTACTATTATATCCTTTTTCACCTGCAAATGAAGAAAAAAAAGAGTGTATAACTTAGAAGAATAAACATTAGCAATAATGTTCAGAATACCACAAGCTTACATTGGATTTTATATTTTCTATAACATAAACAGTGAGAGTACAGGCATGTTCATAAATGAAGGGGAAACAGCACTCTATAACAATAGGTGTACATTGTGTTAGGTTAAGGGGAAAAAAAGCCTTAACAAATGACGAGGAAATTCACACATCTTCAGAAGCTGATTAGCAGAGTTCCATAGAGATGTGCCTACATCTGCAGAGCTTTGGGAGCCCCCAGTAACAATTTCCAGATCTAGTTGTTAATCTCACCCACACAGGACAGAAGGTAAGGGCCTCTAAGACGTCTGACAGAAGAGAAAGACAGCATCAATGAATAGTGGTGGAGGACTTAGGACTGTTTTGATGTTCACCTATTGCTGGTCACTGGGATTTGGTTCATCTGAGAGCCCTTACAAGCTTCACAACTGTAGAAAGGTTACAGTACCCATTTTCACCTTAGCAGACATCACATAATACAACTGCTAAATCCAAACCCAAAGGAAATTGAATTGGATTATTAACACTTACAGAGCAAGTTTTCAGAGGAGATCACCACTCTTTATTTATTAACATAACTATGAATTCCTGCTGCTTGAGCAGAAGTAACTTCTTGATTAATATGGTGCTAGCAGAAGTGACTTTACAATGCCATGTGCAGGTGAAGAGATCTAAATAGATGCCAGGGATTTTTAGGACACTTCCACAAAGGGGAGTCTTTCCTAAAGGAAATGTTAATGGAAAAGGACTCTGAGGACAGATTGCCAAGTCACTGTAACTCCCATAAGGTAAAGTCCTCAAGTGAATGGGAAACATCACATAGTCAGCCTCACTGAGAAATCTTTATCTACAGAAGGAAAAGTGCTAGTTACTGGAGGAGGATTTCCTTCATATAATTATCCATATCTGCATAATTGTAAACTTTAGCTTACCCAGCTGCTGTGATACAGATTGAGGGACTGGACTATGAGGGTTTATTCAATATTAGTCCACTGTGTTTCAACAGGAAAGAAGCTGTATGTTGAAAAGGGAGTGGGGAGAGGTAGTTTCATGCCAGCTGCTTTGATACAGAAAGGGCTGAGAGGGAGTTTCCCACGCTCATCTCCATGGGTCTGAACTCTTTATATAAAGTGAGAAGGTGACATTAAAAAGACATTTGTGTGGGCTGACAAGAAAGAAAATTATGAAACCAGACAGAGGTCTGGAGATATAATGCATTGATAGATAAGCAATAAGCAGCTATGGCAATCTGAGTTCATTTCAGAAGACATAAATCAAAAAAACCTGATTCAGTCAGGACAGATGGAGATGCCATGTAGTACAGGAAAAAGGCTAATGCTGTGACCTGCCATAATACCAGAATTATTTTAAGGTAGAAAACATGGGGCTGACTTTGAAGAGTACTTCATGACACATGCAGGCAGGTTTGCCAAAATCAAGTATTAGGGTATACAAAAGGAAAAAAAATCTGCCAAAGCTACCCTAAGGAAACCGCACCTGTTATTGATCCTATGCAAAAGTTACCTCTGCATCAATTTAAGAAACTTAATCTTGTCTCCCCTTCCCCACCTTTAACTTTCCTAAAGAGAAAATGCTCTGTAAATTGTATTCCAAATACTCCAATTGTATAGTTCCTGAATGTTTTTCCCAACATCTTTGTCTTGCAAGCATATAGTATGTTCATGTTTAAAAATGCTATAAAGATAGGGCAATATAATTTCCTCAGACTCTAAGGGGATTTGTCAGTTATCCCCAGAGCAGTAATACTGGGAATGGGAAGGTATGTTTCCTTGCCATTCCCTTCCCCTGGGGAACACTTAAGCATATTTCAGGTAGGATTTTTGTAAAAGCCATATTTATATGGACCATGTGGGCACCTAAGGAATAGTAAGAAGCACAGTGAGGTTTATAAAAGCATCCAATTTAACGGTGGATTAAAATTTCAAACCTAGGCTGAAAAGCAAAAAAAAAAAAAAAAAAAAACCAGTGAAAATAAATCTCTCACAGTATTTAAACACTCTAAAAAGTCTGAAATAGATCAAATTTAAAAGCATGCAGCACATGAAAAAAACCAATGGGCCTTCTGTTCCTACTTTATCTATGAGCTTAGGAAAATTCCACCTTTAACAGCTGTCCCTTTTTGATTTTGACAAAAAAAGTAAATGTGTCAGTTCTAGAAATAAATACAATATCATCTTAAGTTTTCTGTATTAAACATGAAAATAATTAGGCATATAACACTATTCTTCTGGTCACTCAGGAGCAGTGGCTGCCAAACATTTAATAAAGTCAGTGAATTGACTGGACTGTCTCAGTGATCATTGACGGCTGCTACCTATTTCACTGTCTGTAGTTGCTACAAAAATTATTAGTCTAAGACAAAAATGATGTTAATATCCCAGAATTCTGTTGTAGAGTGAGTGAAGAGACAGCTTTATGTTTGGATCCTATTTGAAACGCTATTCATGACATTTTCCAACAAAAGTTGCAATTAGTGTCACGGGCATTGCTGTCATTGCAATGCAAACACTTTGTTTCTTGTCTGTCAAAATCAGAGCAGCTGTCATAATTTAACTAAACTGAAAAGAATTGTAATTAGAAACCCTACTTTATAAAATTTCTCTTATACTTTAGCTAAAGTCAAAGTAGTAATTATACAGACTTCAGTCAAAAATGCAGTCTTCAAACTTTTAAAATAGAAAATATTGCCTTTTTTGCTTTTCTGACTGCCAAGAGCGATTAGAATAAATGGAGGTTAACTGAGATTAAAATATTACTATATATTCTCAGTATTAGAAAGTAATCCTGTGACAAAATATTAAATTATATAGATTGTATATAATCCTCTATCCCTTAGGTGTTTTCTGTATAGAAAATGGATGCATTTACCCTAGAACTAATAACATGTAATGGGGACAATATAGAGGCATTTAGAATTGGAGACTGAGTTTGCATCATACTTTTTCAGGTACTCACAGAGACAGATTCCACCAGAAAGTTCTTGTTTTTTAAAACCAGCAAATGATGCAAAAAAGTATCTGATGTAGCTGTAGCCCCAACATAGTTGCTGGTTTGGGCAGAATAAGAAGTGAGAGTTTTAAACCTTTCATCCAACTCAGATCTCTACAGGGCTGTTCTAATAGTGAAAGCAGTGTGGTATCAGATAATTTATTAAAAAAATTGCAGCTGTGACTGGCTTTATTAATTTATTAAGAGGTGGTTTAATTAGTCTAAATGTCACTTAAACTATGCAACCATTAATTTTTAAAAATAAAATTGTTTTCAGCAAATTACTCTTTTTTGCAATAATTTGCAAATATTTCTGCTTCATAAAAAATATTTTTTAAAACTTACGCTTTGTTATTCAGCAGAGTCATTATTCAGACAATTTTTATTGTTATTTGCTTGCCTTTAATCTCAACAAATTCACCAGCATTTCTTACAGAGTAAGAAATGGACTCAGCAAAATGTTAATAGTCAAGCCTCTTTCCCAAAATTTCTTCAGAAAGATAACAAGGAAGCTGAATAATAAGGGAGTAAAACTTCATGAACAAACACAAATCTTTGAGTTTGTTGAATAAATTACTGGCTGTTATTAATTTTTTTTATTTCCAGGTATCTTTGATTTATTTCCCATTTGAATGCCCATTTCATCTTTTAAAATATATTTATGTCTCCCTTTATACAAAAGCCCATATTTTCAGAGTTAGACATATGAAATAAAAGCTTTCTGAGTTATTCAAGTAAGTGACCTGATTTTCGGAAATGTTGAGACTCAGCTCCCAGTGTGATCAATATATATTGATTCCACATGCTACATTCTCTTTATGCAGTTGAAAACATACCAATATTGTCATGCAGTATTTCATCAGGAAGCTATAAAAATTTCTTAGATATCTGTATTATTGACAAACTAAAAGTAAGTGTCAAACTATAATCCCAGTGGTGTATAATCTTAGTAATGCTCAACATTGATTTGTAGAGCTTGAATTAGAGAACTTATTTATGTATTCTCTGAAATGCAACAAACAAAAGTTTTCAAACAGAATGCTATAGAAAGGGCTTTGAAAGTGCCTCTTACCTCTCAGACAGTTCACTTGAAACCTTTTTTCTTAGAGATGTAGTTATTAACAGTGTCTATTCATATTCTACTTTTCATGTAAGGACAGTTCCTCTGTGAAGCCAAGCCACTGATCCTAAAAGGTTTGTTATGTTTTGCTCGTATCATTCTTACCATCCTGAAAATGCCATAACTTCCCTTACCTTATAGCTCTTACTGGATTATAAACTGGAAAAATCGACATCCTATCTCTGTTAACCTTTGGCAAAGCTTGAGGAACTATTTCTTGCTCATGAAAAAGCCATCTAATTGCTAATCTATAATCCTTTTAATATGCTCTACGTTGTGGATTGATCTATTGCCAGCTGACCCAGCACTGCCCATGGCTATATTAATCCTATTATTCACATGTTCCAATGGAACTACTTAATGAAGTCTGAAGGGCTTGCATACTACTGATATTAAGGATGGTTACACTTGTATTGCACCTAATTATGGAACACTCTATTGTATCATCTAATTGTGCAAATTACTTTTTTTCTCAAGGCATAATTTATTTCGACGAGTTTTATCATATTGTTTTCATCTGTGTTCCTTTTTTTTTTTTTTTTGGAGGCAATTACTTATTTACAGCTTCAGTGCTATGTTTTTAATATCCTAATAAGTGTTACATTGCTTGACCAGACTGAAAATAAAATTAGCAAGGTAAAGAAAGACGTTCTGAAAAACAGGAGCCATAAATAGTAATACCTTGTATAATAAGAATTTAACGAGAGGATTTAAAACTACTTGAAAAACAATAACAAATTTCTAGACCTTAAATACTTAAAATACTCTTTTATGAAAGCAGATTTAACAATATTCTAGATCTGTAGAGAAAGAAATGAGTGAAACATGTTAACAGCAATGATGCTGTACTATCATCTGCCATAGTTGTTCAATCTTGACTCTTTGACTTTCTTCCTCATAGAAAATACTGTAACAGTATGGTTTGTATTGCCTTCTCCTTCAGGAGTTTGAAGCAATTCACAGGTGTTGTGGCTGATGTAATCACTTTCTGTGTCCCATACTAAAAACAAATCTGTCTTTCCACTTCATGCATTGCACAGCAACTAAGCACATCATCTGTAAGTACAGCATCAGAAAAAAAGTTTCTAATCCAGCCATCTGTAATCCAGTGCAACTTTGAAAACAAAGGCCCCTATTCCCTTCACTGATGCCCTTCACTGAGTCTTATTATAGTTTGGGTCATGTATCTCCACAAAACCTGCCCTGCAGTTACAAGAGAAATCACTTACCCTTCATGATGCCATAAGAAAAATAATAGCCTGCTCACTCAAAAAATCACTCAAACCAATTGTCACATGTTTCCCTGTCAACCATCCCAAGAAATAAGAGTATCAAGAACACAACCTGTTTTCTAAACTGTATCTCTGGTGTGTTATCATCTTACCCCAACTTGGCAGTAGCCTTTATTTGCATTGTATTGAAAATTAACATTTAATTATTAATCCTTAATAATTAAAGAATAGTAAGCATGTTGTAATGTCTCAGCTGTTGAGTGATCAGCAGAATATATATGCTCTTCTCTGCTAAAACAGAAATATCAAAGCCTCAACTGAATAGCAACCTTCAGCTACCTGAGCTTTTTCTCTTAGGTCTGTTTCAAAATATTAAATCTATCCCATAAATCATAACCTTAGACAAGTAATGTAACAGTGGAATACTAATTACTTTCTTAGTCTTGATAAGGTTTATGTATTTATACACAAATACAGACCCCAACAAAATATACTTACAACAGCCAGCTTATACTACACAATAGTGTGCAACTGGCTTTTGCTTGTACTTCCTAAACACCAGAGAAAATGAGGATGAATGCATGTTGAAACACTTCATTAAGGTTGTCTAATTAGAATGCTACTTAATTATCCAATATAATGGCTACAAGTGCTTATAAGACATGCAAATACTCATAGACACATGTCTAATTCAGGGTAATATTTTAAAATGCACTGCATTGGTGGCTTTGGGTGTCATAACTGTAAATAAAACTGTGGCAGCAGCACATTACTCAACATGTATGAGTTTTCTTGACAAAATACTGGTCTCACAACAATCTCTTGAGAGAATAATCTCCTCTGGCAAGAAATAGTGTTCACTTTCAGTTTGGCTTTTCTTACAAGTCAGTTGCTTTCCCAGGTCGATCTGTCTAATCCCTTCATGAGTCTTTCCCTAGAACATCCTTCTCTCCTATCTGCACGTGTATCTGAAGTTCTTGACAAAGAAAAGGGAGACGCTAAGGAATTCATTCTGTCTTTTCATGGCGTCAGAAATTTGGGACCTACTTCAGAGGATTTGTGTCTTACAGCATAGACCCAGACAGCATTTCCCTCAAGTAAGAGGCCAGGAGCAGCTCCAAAGTACTTTCTCATGCTATTTTACATCACTTCCCTGTGCTGTACATCATAACTGTGCAACACCCAGAGATATTACCCTCACTACAGGAATCACCTAGGAATGAGACATACAGGGCTTAAAGAAACTTGATAAGCCAGAACTGGAGACCAAAATATCACCTGAAGCTGCAGTTCAAACAGATACCCACACTGAGTATTCTCCTTCCTTACCAGTAACCTCATTTTGATCCCAATGAACCTCTGAATTAGGTGAGATATAGCATGGACAACAATGTAACAAGCTGGGAAAGAGAGTAGGTAAGAGAGATAAGTGAAAAAATAAGTAGTTCAACTAAGGGAAATCAATACATTATTCAACCTTTGGCAATACATGCAATTAACATAAATGTGTTCATTAGTCTGCTAATAGATTTATCAGCCAAAAGCATTCTTCCCTTTAGGAATGTGAACACCACTGAATATGAGTCTCTGACTCTCTTAAAAGAGAACCATGCCAATGTTGGCTATATTTCCTTTGACCAACACTAGTAAACGCTTTGTTATGAAACTGGTAACAACAACAAAAAATAAACCACCCCAAAATCAATAAACTAACAAAAAAATTTTAAAAAAGAAAAAAGAAAAATAAGTCCAACTGGTTATGCAGGAAATCAACATTGCTCTGGTGATACCTTGGTCAAAGTTGCTTGACTGACACCGGATACCATTAAAGCAGACAGTAAGAATCAAGTTAGGACAATGTTATCAGTCACGTAGGCTGAAAGGATATGAAAGGCCCAGAAGATCATGGATTGCATGGAAAAATTAAAACCATCCTGGAAAATATACGTATAGGTTTATGTTTTTTTCATATTTCAGATTCCTGAGATCCTGCCCAAATCCATTATATTCTCCTTTATTACAATTTCCATTTGTTATCAGCTCATTTTTTAAACGTCTTATCTTTGAAAGAAACTAAAAATGGTACCTAAGATTTTAGTTTTGGAGGGAAGGAGAAGAGGGAAGAAATTATGTCTTTTATCTTAGATTTTAACTAAATGACATTGATAGTCACTATCAGTTTCTTTCCACAGTATTTCTAAGACATCTCTGATAGTTTATACTTAGCAGCCATATTTGTCTATCACTTATCTGGTATGTTGTCTTGGATCTGTTGAAGTAAATTGGCACAGGTTAATTTGGGTCTTAAGATATTAGGTTTTTGTTTTGCTTTGGGGTTTTTTTTCAATCAATTTTAACCCATTTTTAATTGCCATTAAAAAAATCTTCATTTACTTCCATAAGGAGTAGTAATAGATTCTTCATTTTTTAAAGGTAAATATTAGATGACCTTTTCTTTCTGGAAATTAATGAATTTTTAACTCTGCAGGTTGTCAATTTGCAGCTGGAATGCTGCTGAACTAGACTTCGAACACCTTTGCAAGGAGGATTCATAAGGTTTCTATTGTTGATGATACAGTTAGAGAATCCCAAAGAGTGAAAGCTATTGAGATACTTCTACTAATTTATTAATGAGCTCTCTTAAATTAAATTATCAGATTCACAGGTGTGTTTGACATACTCTGTTATTTGGCTAACTTCACTCTGGGAGCTGGCTAAGAGAGCTCAGCACAGCCATTAGCTCCTGACCTCCTACCTTGCAGTCACTTTGAAATTTTGAAAGAAGTTTCTCATATATAAGATCAGTAAATCGTTTATCTGTTGTTTTCTGGATTATACCTGTTATTTGCTTTCTCCAGGAATATGTATTAGAATTCACATATCACAGGTTCATCACAAAAATTTAAGTCATCATAAGAATTTGCAAGTGCAATATGTGATGCTTCTCTGTACAAAGAACAGCACAAATATTAATTACATTTCCCAAAAATGAAACTAACTGGCCACTGTATCTTTTTCCTGGTAGTATACTGTGTTCCTAATTTCTACCAAAATATCATGAACAAGTTAATATTCAGAAAATAAGTGACATAAATTTACAGATTAAGCACCCTTTACAAAGAACAGCTCAACTCTATTTAGAAGTCCAAAATCAAAGTTAATTGTAAATTGTCATAACTATCTGATTTGGGAGTTGATCGATCAAACAAACTTAAGCAGCAATAGATTTCATAAAATTGTGAGAACCTTGCGGCAAAGCCATCAAACAAATAGCAACATTAATCAAAAATGGCTCGCTGCAATAAGTGAAGGTTTAACAAGTATAAATGTACTGAAGCAAAACATTTAGTTAACCCTACATGCTCTGCTGAATCAGTAGACTACACCATAGGTTGTTCTAGTAAAGCATTTTTGTATCATAGAGTGGTTGAAGGGACCAGTTCCTATATTGTCACCAGTCCATTTATTTGTGAAGAAAATTTCAGTGTGGGAGAAGAGAAAGAGGTAGACAGTTCATTTGCAGCAGATAAAAAAAAATATTTTGGTTTTGCTAAGCCAGTGGAAAAAATATTACCTGAGGATAAATTTAAATATTTTCAGGAAAGTCTTATATTTTTTTCTTAAAATCTGACCAAAAAATGCGTGTTCTAGGTAAAAGTTGCCATAAAGGTTGAAAATTATTTAAATATTTTTTGGGGATATATTCTCGTGCCCTTATTTTATACTGATGTGGACCTATCAGTGGTTTTTGTTTGGTTAGCTTTTTCCCCAGGCTAATTCTAGAGTCTTGTTATTCTGAAATACAGCTAGTGCTCTCAGTGAACTATAATGAGTTACACAGTGCAAAATCTATCCAGGAGAAAAAGTTGATACAGGGGGAAAAAAGAAATCAGCATCTTTAAAATGAATCAGTTTGGAATGTACTTTACTTCAAGACAAGCTTCCTTAATTGAGTGTGGGTTTTTCTCCTCCTTTTGGTTATATTTAAGCTCCATATAACTCATCAATAAAAAATATGGTAAAATGAGAAAAAAAAACTTTTCTCCACATGATAGTGATGCCTTTTCCTGGTCTTAGGAAATTGAGAGCCAGACACAACTGTTAAGGGATAAGGGGTTTTTACCTCAGTATTTTAATAAGGATCATTATTGGTGCACTACTTCGCCAAGGTGGGATGTGCTACAAAGCACACACAATAGATCATGTTTACAATTTATAGACCTTACAAATTAACACATCTTGCAAGGATGTCCCAGTGGGAGGCCTGGTTAAATGTTGTGATATATCCCCATTTGAGGAATTCCCCCCTGGATGGGCCAAATCTCTAGTTTACAGGAGATGTTCAAGAGAGGACCTTGGTTTCTCAAGTTAGCATAGGGTTTGGGTTTTCCAGCCTCCTACTATGAGGCCTCTAGGATGTTTGGTCTCCTGGCCTAACACAATACTAGAGCTAGGCTAAGTTATCAGACTTAAAGAATTACAAGTATGCATGCTAAGAATACTAAGGATACATAAAAGTTATATAGAAGGTATCTAAAAGGAAATGCAAAAAATCATCTTGGCATCAATAGAAATAGATAACATAAATTCAACCTCCAGAACAATTCCTTCAATGCATTAAGATAAACTTGATAAAATCTGTGTACAGCTCAGCCTGTAATGCACTATGAACCAGGCAGAGGACATACAGCTAATCCAGGCACTGAAGTCTTTGATATTTTTCTTAAAAGAACTATGGCTGAATAAATATAAGGGTTAAGATTACAAGACTATAAGGATGGACAAAAATATGGATAATAAATAAAATAATCTATAGATTAACACTAAGATTGACACTTAGATTGACACTTCAGTCTAAGGATTGAAGGATGAATCTGAGGATGGACACTGGATCTGGAGGGTTACTATTCAGTGCAGGGAAAGCTGAGAAATGAAAGAGCTGTGCAAAGAGTGTGTACTGTGGAGAAAAATGATATATTTTTGTCATCTTCTAAGCTTCTGAACCAGCAACCAGAAGAACTTTTAAGCATGCACTACCCCAAATTAGTGTACTGCAGTAAACTGAGAATGGGTGATCCTCAGATGAGTCTCCTCCCACTTCCAATCCACCCCACCAGTTTCAGGGTCTTGCAGAGGCTACTGCTGCTATGAGGTAAAACTTCTGGCACAGGGAATCGTCCCATGTCATTTCTACCCAGGTGTTTTGAACGGCTCCCAGGGCCAGTAATTGTGTGGGTGAAAAACCTATTGACTCAGTAATATAACAAAGAAGGGATTTGTTTACTTTTGTTACCTCTTCCTCTTCTACACTAGGCTTCTATTAAACTCTTCAAAGTATTGCAAAGACAAATGATGCAAATACAGTTAGAAATTTACTTGTTGGATCAAATATTTAAATCCTTGGAGACCAAAATTGAAACTGTTTCTGAATTCACAATAGGGACTTGGGTATCTTCTTACATATTACAAGAGTACTCTGACAAATTGTCTACTGGCTAGGGTCCAATAGAGGTTTCTTGGTATCTCTCTCTCTTTCAATTGTTAGAGGTACAAAATAACTTCTAGTACTGTAAAAACTCTGCATAATACATATATTTCTGGTAAGAATTTTAGAAGAAAGTGTATCTGATGAAGTAGCTGGAAATAAAAAATTAAAAATAAGTCCTAAAAATAAGACTTAAAATAAGCTATTTCCTGGTCCTTAACAAAATAGCAGCAAATTAAAAAAAAAATTAAAAACTTGTGAAACAACAAATTTAAGCAGAACAATTATGTTTATTCATCTGCCAGGACAAGCTAGTTAACTAGTTAAAAATAATAAATCATGAACCAGGAAAGAAAAGAGACTGTAATATATCTGAAAAGCAGTATCACAATCAAGTACATAAACCTAAGTCAGAGTTATAATTTTAATTGGAAGGTTTAGCTCTGCAGCTCTTTTGTACTTCTCTGATGAGCATCAGAACCAACAGATCAGGAAATAGCCATTTTGCTGAAAATTTTCTCCCTGTCTTAGCTGACCAAGCGAATCCATTTTGACACAAAGTGAATGCTTTGCTTCACCTGCATAGTTTCAGTGCAGTGTTGGGCACAGAAGTTCCGCTGGAAGGATGCCTATGAATTTTGATGTTCCCTTTGGGACAGTGGAGGAAGAGATGGTGGTGGCTGTGCTGGCTCCAATGGACAGGTTTGTCACTTGTTGCTCTGGTAAGGTCTGGTTGTATATGATATTAGCTTGGTGGATGTTTGGTTCTTGTGGCGAGCTGGCAACCTCAGAATGTTCAAATTAACAGAATTTTCTTTATTAGAGGGAGAAATGAAGGAAGATATTTTAAAATGGAAGTGTTCCAGTACCAATTGCTATAATTCAATGATTTTCATATAGATTAGCTTATGTTTTACCATGTGAAAACTAGAATTACAGAGTTTGTGGTATTTGTAATGTGTTTGGCCTCTGATTTCTGCTTTAGATTTGTACATGATATTAAAGCATTGAGAAACTGGAAAATACATACATTAGAGTTGCTACCTAGTGTGATGCTTTGTGCTTTATTATAAAGTTCTTTATTGCTTGATCTCAAATTTCTGTGAAAATACATCATAATTTGGAATCTTTTTTCATTACATTCACACAAACACTTGAATTCACCAAAGTTTGTCTGGAGGGAGATACCAAACTGAAAACATTTTAATACTAGCTATCATGAAAATGTATTGAAAGTTTTTGTGGGAAGATGCTAGCTGATCTGTAAAGAGTCACTGTCTCAATGCATGACATGAACAACAGCATTAATTTATTTTATAGAAGACCTGGAATAAAGTTCCCAAATCTTATTCTTCCATTTTTCTATGCTATTTGTTATTGTGGCTTAAATCTCTAATTTTGATTTACTACCATATTTAGGTCTAAAGAATCTTTCTGCACATTTCTGAACTTATCTCCCACACTGCACCAGTTCCACAATAGTTCATTTCTGAGGGAATTTTTTCTCACCATCTCTGGTCACGGGTGTAGTAAATAGTCATTGGGGGAAAAGTTGTCTCATCAACTGAGTCTAGGTAGCTATCTGAAAATGGAGATTTTTGAAGATTCCACTGAAATAGTACATCTTCTAATGATATTCACCTTCTTCAATAGATCCCAAGAGAGCAAGATGAAAGTTCAGGGAAGAAAGAGTCTTATAATGACTGTTGCTTGATTTTTACTGAGTAAGGTTTTACTGATCAAGACAGAAAGTTGTATGTGTTTTTAACTGCATATTAATTGATCATTATTTGTAAACACTGCTTTATACTTTAAAGACAGTCACTTGATTCATTGTAAGGCTTACTCTTGCATGGAAAATAAACCTTTCTGCCAGTTCCTTGACTAATGTTTTAAAGAAATTAATTAAATAACTAAATATAAATCCTTGAATTTCCTGGTTTTAATTTGGTCCATATTCCAAGAATGTTTTAGGGGTTTTTTTCAAAGTTGGTACAATAAAAATAAATTTAAAAAGAAAACACACACACAGAGAAAAAAACTCAAAACAAAATCCTGAAAACCTCAGAATACTTGAAACACAGAAACATTTCAAAATATTGCAAGTACTTTCTCTCCTGCAATTTCTTACCTGTTAAAGGGCATCAGCTTTATGGCAGGACCTGCTAAAACACAGTTATATGTGTAAACTTTGAGATAGAAAAATGCTTAATGGCAAAATACAGAATTTGGCTTAACATGGAAACAGAATATTGATTCCTCATAATGTAGAGCACTTTGACAACTGAAAGCAGAGTAAGACCTAGTCCACTGAAGTGAGCAAAAAGATAATTGATTTCCTTGTGTTTTATACATTTTAAATAAATATATAAACATATTCTTTTGTAATTGTACCATATGCATTTAAAGAAAGCTTCTGAATTGAATATGGAACTTTTGTTTAGAAAAAGCCAATTATTCACCCTGGTATTTTCCAAGATAAACACTATTCCAAATAGTGAAAATGAGCAGAAAATATCATTTGAGCATGAAAACAATCTTAAATAGAAAAAAAACCCTTTTCTATTTCAGCATATTTCTCATCTTCCTACTAAACATTATCCACTTTCTCTAATGCAGAATTCAATTTCCAGCACAAAAGAGATAAAACACTGATAATGGTAATGGATATTAATCTGAAATGAAATGAAGAAAAAAAAAAGAAGCATGCATTAATATATGCTAATGTTAGTGTTTGCAAAATATCCATAATATCATGTTTTTAATGTATTTAGGCAAACTGAAAGCAACTGGCATTAACAGTGGATTACAAATCCCTTTATTTTGTATATTCTCATATAATTTATGTGCTGAGATCATTGTTTCTTGTCACACATTTGCAATGAAAATAGCAATGAAATAAATTGAACTGGCACTACTGAACTGGGCACTGTAGTTCAGTAACTCTCAGGTTTTGAGCCTTAAAGACCCCAAACACAACAGGACACACAGTATCATATACCCTAGCTTACCCTACAGAGTTCTCCTAACACACAGAGAAACTGCCAATATGCCCTTGTAAAATATATTGTGTTAAACATGTCAATAGCAAACACTATCAACTTAATGAAACAGCTGTTCAGGATTCCAAGTGGATTGAATGACAGTGATAGCTTCATTCACAAGTAATAGTCAATATAAAATATGATTTTCTTAATAGAGCAGAGCACAGTATTGATAATTAAATAAACTTTTAATAATGAATCTGTCACAGAGCAAGAAGTGCCATGAATCATTCATAGTTACATGCTTGAGGCAAAAAGTGAAAAATGGCTGGTTTTTTTCACTTTTTTTTTCTGGCCAGATTTGCTTTTCCAAATTAGCTGGCCAAATCAGCTGAATAATGAGGTCAAATTTTTGACAAGGTTAAAACATCATGGGTTTACATCTTTTAAATAAGGTGGCAGTACAGCTGTAATGTTCAGTAAATGATTCAAGATTATTTAAAGCAAGAAACTATGATAGAATTTACGTGAGGTTTCCATTGCAAAGCTGTAGTAAACAATAGGTGTTCTTACTATTTCACTGTATCTGCTTCCTATGAATATGAATTCTTTCTTCAGTTCAGTCCAGTCTGGAAATGTCTGACACGACTTGGGGTAAGAACTGAAACACAGCACAACTGTATTTTACAGGAAAGCTCTGAGGTTTCTAAAAAGGTGGCCTGCTAAAGAGAGGTCAGACAGGCACCTCACACAAAGCTGTGCAAAGAGGCAGAATTTACTCAAAATAAAAGAATATTGGAGGAAGATGAAAAGTTGTGTCAAGTTTGCAGATGACAGCAAATTGAAGACAGCCAACAGGCTCAAGAGCAGAGCTGCCACCCACTGGGACCTGTAGAGTCTGGAGGAATGGGCAACAGGACCCTGATGAAATTCATCAGGGACCCATGCATGGGAAGGGAGATCACCTTGTAATGATATTGACTGGGAAGAAGCTCTGCTTAAAGGTCCTGGAGCAGTTTGCAGAAAGGTGAGCATGAACTCAGTGGTAGTTGTTGGTACTGAAAGGTTATAAACTGGCCCTAATATTTTTTGTTCAGTCTGACTCTGCTGAATTTTGTGAAGATGAAAAGAGACCAGGCAGAATAAAGACTACTCAGTTAAATAGCCAATGAAGACTGGAAAGAGTGCTAGAGACCTTCTTGGATAACACACTGCCCAAAGGATCTTGAATGCTCCAGACTCTACTCTTGTGTTATTCTGTTCCTATCTACATCTTCCTGAGGGTCAAGCAACAGCACAAAACATTTCTATGGTGCAGTCTATGTAGTGTAGATTTATATCTGACATAATTTTAAAACAAATTATCTTAAATTACAAAATTAGATAAATTAGCTTGCATTCTGCTCTATTCTGTTGAGACTAGTTTTCTTCCATGTAACTCACTGACAACTTACTTTACCATAATGACACAATGCTGCAAACTGCAAAAGAAAAATAGCTCAGGAGAGAAACTACTCAGTAGATAATTGGTGACCTCTAGTATCGGTTCATCAGGGATGTGTCAAGCATCTCTGCTGTGCAGCACAACTCTTTGGGTCTTCCTAGAGGACTGTACACTTTGTTTTCCACAGGACTGCAAGGCAGGGTTAATAGTTTTGCAAAGACATTTTCTAGTCTGTCTCATATTCTTTCTCTGCTGTGCCATATTTCTCCAGTTTCTTCATTCAAAAGGATTTACTTCCTTACAATCAGATGCACACGGTGAATAATGCAAATAGCTCTGTATTATACTCACGTCCTCAATTAGTTCCTCCCTATTGATGAAGTAGATCCAGGACAGTTTCTCCTCTGGTTGCATTTTCTACTTTCTGGATCATAAAGCTGTCTTCTCAGTATTCTTGGAACTACTTTTGTGTTTTACTGTCTTCATTACCTAATGGGTTTCAAAATGGTTATTGTTAAGTCCCTCATGAATATAGCAGCTTCTGCATTTTAACACTTCAAGGGTTGGTGTAGGAATTTTCCATTCCAAGTCAGGTGACCTATAACAAACACACACAATCATATCTTCATCAAAGTAATTTATTTTTTTCCAAAATATACAGTATATCTAGCTGGTACTGTTTTTTTTTTCCTCTTCTTTTTCTATTTAATGATTTGAATAGTTTATATTATACAGCTGTATTATCACTTTTTAAAAATTTATTTTGTATTTTGTATTTTAATTCTCCCCTAGGAATATGTTGGTTCACGTTTTCTCCTCTTTTGATGTCTTAGCACTTTTCTTGCCCTTTCTTTCTCCTGACACATGTTGCATCTTTCTTTTCTACTCTTTAATCCAAATAGCCTAGAGCAACTAAAAGATTTCTTTTTTTTCTTTCAACTGAAAATTAAGCATTTTACCCTATGGGCTTTGCCAGAAAAGATAAAGATCTTTGTCATCTATTTGTGTACATTCCTTTAAGAAAGCATGTTCTGTATATCAGCTAACAGATACAGTAAGGCACGGTAGTTGCTAGGAGAATTTTTCACTACAATAACAGAACAAATAGTGATTTGTCTGAATATAATTTATAGCTTCCCTAAGGCTGCAGTAAATTATGCATCTTCTTTTACTCACAGAATGTCTTACAAATGTCTACTGAAGATACCTCTTTTTTCTACCTGTGTTTTTTCCCTGTAATGCTTCATATTTTTAATATGGACAGCAATATGTTTATAAGAATGAATAACATTTTGGGGTTTCTTTTTAAAGCTAACATCCACAATAAGTATGATTTCCTAATAAGTACAGTGTGTAAAGTAGCCAGCTTCTGATGACATCTAGTGATTGTTAATTTAGCATCATTATGGAACACAGAATTGGTAGAATGTCTATTCCTTCTTCCTTCTTACCAAGGGTATTAGGACATTTTGTAAGCAACTGAAGTATTTAGGAGAGTCACAGAATGGGTCACATTGAGAGGAGGTTATCTGGTCCAACTCTCCTGCTCAAGCAGGGCCATCTTAGAAAATGAGTGCTAAGTTTTCAGAACTACTTCTAACTTCTTTGGATAATTTTAAAACATGCCCTTTGAGATGCTTTTGAAAATCAAGCCAAAGTAATTTTTTTATTTTTTGAATTGGTTTTCATTTTACAGAGAAGAGTTCTAGTAAACTCCCTAGAAAGAGAGCTCTAATTTTATGTTGTTCATCTTGGTCATAGAGTGAAGCATCAGGGACTGTCACTTGCTTAATTGGTTTTGGTTGTCAGAAATGACTTACTGACATCACATGCCTCTACTAAAATTTCCGGGCAACTTCACATCCTTCCGTTTACAGATTGCAAAATTATTTACAGAATAGTGTTATAATGCACCTGTGGAATAAATTTGTTCCAAAGTAACAACTGCAAATTACCTGAATTTTAAAAAAATGTCTTACATGGATCACAGTTATGGCTTCCAACAAGTTTCAATGTTCTCAAAACAAGAGAGCATTGAGAAAATAAACTCACAAATAAAGAAATTAAAGTTTGAGCTCTCTAGAATATAATTTTTGCAGTGTCCAAAAGTTAAGAATAGTCACATTCCTTAGCAGGATGAATTCAATATTCTTAATTATAGTTTGCTTTTATGGTACTAATTTTAAAGATACAGGTATTTACACCCAATGAAAATGGAACAGCCTTTTATACACAGACAATGTGGAGTCTGAAGGCAGTGGAATTTTTGATGAATGTAAAACATAATGTCTAAGGCAATGAGTGCCAAAAATGACATTAAAAACCATGATAAAAACTTATAGTAAGAAAATTTTTTATTTAAATTATCAAAGAATTTATTATTTATGGAAAAATGCACTTTTGACCTTATACTTATAAGCCTATATTGTCCTCAACTCATGGCAAGGCATAAAAGACTGAACAAATCCAATAGCTTATGTGAATTAAATTATTCATTTCAGTCATAGAACAAGTGCAGTAAATTATACTAAATGCAGAACAAGACACCAGAAGACAAAGCAAATACCTCAGGAAACAGCCTCTTATTTTAGAAGACAAAATTATCTTAAATTTGCACAGCAAATCTTGAAGAAAATTCATAACCATGTTGTGTAGGTTATCTATATTATTCCAATGTATGATTGTAGCAGCTTGCCCCTGGCTGGATATTGGGTGCCCATGAAGCTGTTTTACTAGTCCCCTTCTCAGCTGGGCAGGTGAGAGAAAATATAAGAAAAGCATCATGGATCAAGATAAGGACAGGATGAGTAACTCAGCAGTTACCATCATGGGCAAACCAGACTCAACTTCAGGAAATTAAATATTTAGTTTAATGCATCAAAATACAAATAAATTAATGAGAAAATCTAAATATTAAAACACCTTCCTCCTACTCCTCCCTTCTTCCTGGGCTCAACTTTACTCCAGATTTTCTCTACCTCCTTCCCCCCAGCGGCACAGAGATTACGGAATGGGGTCTGCAGTCAGTTCATCACACATTGCTGCTTCTGCTCCTTCCTCCTCAGGGTAGGACTACTCACACTCTTCTGCTCCAGTGGGAGGTTTCTCCCATGGGAGACAGTTCCACATGAGCTTCTCCCACATGAGCTCTTCCCACAGGCTGCAGTTCTTCACACACTGCTGCAGTGGGAGACCCCACAGGGTCCCAGCTCCTGCCAGCAAATCTGCTCCAGCATCGTCTCCTCTGACTCCATGGCTCCACAGCTCCTTCCAGGAGCTTGCACAGTCCAGGCTTCCCACGGGGTCACAGGCTTCTTGGGATGCACCTCCCTGCTCCAACATGGAGTCCTGCACAGGCTGCAAGTTGATTTCTGCTTTACTGTGGACCTTCCTGGGCTGCAGGGGGACAGCCTGACTCCCCACTGTCTTTTCCCAGGGCTTCAGGGAAATCTCTGATGTGGCACCTGAAGCAGCTCTGCCCACCCCTTCTTCACTGATCTTGATGGCTGCAGAGCTGTTTCTCTCTTGTATTCTCAGTCCACTCTTATCTGTCTGCAGTTGCTCTTGTGCAGCTCCCTTTTTCCCCTTCTCAATTACGTTATCCCAGAGGTGATGGGCTCAGCTTTGTCCAGCTTAGATCTGGATGGTTTTGTCTCCACTGAAATTAGAGAAGCTTCTGGCAGCTTCTCACAGAAGCCAGCCCTATAGCTCCCTGCCCCTGCTACCAAAACCCTGCCACACAAACCAAGTACAACGACTTCCTCTTAAACATTTTTATTTAAAGAAAGGAGACAAATAGTTACAACTAAACAGTTCTTTTGTTTTTTGTTTGGTTTTTTTTTCCACTGCTGCTTTGATTTTCTTAACTGACCTTGTTTAGGTTTTTCAGCAGGATCATATGAGCATCATATGCACAAACATATTAGATGAGAACATGGCTACGGTGGACATGGGCAAAGATGACAAAAAAATTGACAACTGCAAGAGAATGCCTTAAACTCTCCTAGAGAACATTGCGTTATCTGCTGTGTATAGAAAAACAAATCCTCATTTCTATTTTATTCTCTTAGGCCTGTGACATTTGGTTTTAAATTCAACAGTATTCCAAATTACTCTGGGAGTTTTGACTTGCTATGCAAGAAGTTTGCAAATATTAGCTAGTTTTTAAGGAAACATACTGTGCTCAAATGTATGAGCACTGAAGAACATACCATCAGTGCATGGCTATCTTTTTGCAACTACAGGATTGGGGGTTTTTTAAGTTTTGACAGAAATTAAGTGCTGAATAAGAGAAATCTTTCCCATCTTAAAGAAAAATAAAAATTCTGTACATTCATATGGGTAGCTCCCCTCTAGTACCTCAGTATTTTCTACTGAAAATTTCTCAACTTCTAGTATCATTTTTATAAGCTCTGTTACTTAATTCCTGGCTTTTTCAGACTACTAGAATTTGTCATAGTACATTACAAAGGTCTTCCTTAACAGAAGGAAAAAAAAATAGCCTAGAGTTAGTGATAAAAGATACTTCAGCTGTAGCTGTGCAAACTAAACCATTATATGGGCTCAATATTACCATTAACTTTTAGCTTTTACTAATCAGATCTTCCTGGTCTCTAGTTCTTTCTGTATTTCTAAGTTATAGCCAGTCTTTAATTCCTGAATTTGAGAGTGATATATTGTGCATAGTTTGTCCTCTATTGTATCTCAGAGATAGTTATCTGCATTATTAATTTTCTCATGTTTCACACACCCAAGGAACTCAGGAGGTTCAGAGGAGTTTGTAGTGGCAAATGTTTTAGAATATATGGGGGTTTGGAGTTTCTGCTGATTTGTAACCTATGACCTCATACTACAACATCCAAGGTGATTCAAGGGAAAAATTTCAGATATTTTCAAGTTTTCCAAGTTAGTGGTTGACGTGCCCAGCACATAGGAAAAATTTTAAGCACAGATTGAGACACTTCACCTTGATCCCTTACTCAAGTAGAAAAGGGGGAAAGGATTTGACTGTCAGCTGCCAAGGAATGTAAATGAAGATTGCTTTTATTATTAACTTGATTGATATATTCTAGGTAAAAGCACTCTGGAGCACTCCTGTTAGGTAGTGATATTGGATGAAATAGCTGTTTTGCATCTCCCCAGCTATCATTATGTTAATTAAGTTAATAAAGTTACAGCCTCTAGCAGTAATCATATTCTTATGTGTGGATCTTATTTGCCTGAGGTGTTTAAATCAACACACCAGTCTTACCAAGCCTGACAAAAATCCATATTTTGTTACATGGTTACCAGTTTAAAAAGAAATTTTGGGGCTTTGGGATGTATTCAGTTACTGGTACATTGAAATTTTTCCATTTTTAGGAAGTATACCAAAGGGATATACACATGACTTTCAAAGTACAACTGTATCCCACACATACAAACTCAGGTTGCATCAATGAGGATTTTTAAGGAGCCCAGGGTGGTGTAGACAATCATATTTCTTTTTTAACACTATTTTATAGGTCATTATGTCAATGGGTTAACCTCTATCTATTTAAATTCTTTTTATCTAATCGGATGAGATTTTTTCCAAATATCCTAAAATTTCTCATTTCCACAGAGTTTCCAGAGCAATTTTTGACTTTATAATTAAGAGACCTGTTTTCTGATCTTGCTCTTAACAATGATAGTGTTATTGGATTTGAAATTAAAATAATAGTGGGAGGAGAAAATTCACTTAAAGCTGAGTCAAATAAACATGAATAATTTTTATCATTTAGCAATTGTAAACTAGTCTATGAAATCAAAAAAACATGATGGAAACCTAAGGATAAGCCTGTTTCATCACAGTTGGACTTGCTATAGTTTAAAAAATTTATATTGAAATAGAAACATCTGTACAAAAGAAACCCAGAAACTATTTTTGTTTAGACATAAAAAGAATTTGAGAACATCTGAAAGAAAATACTTGATGAACAGGTTAAGCCAGATTATTTCTACAATAAACCACATCTACCCTTCTGAGGAATCCAGTTTCAGCCACTATCTGAGAAAAGCTGTAAAGTAAATGTTCCTTTGATTGTACTGAGGAATATCATTATATCAGACCAACATGATTAAAATAATTTTACACATCTAAGGATTACTTCCAGATTTGTTTCTTCACCTCACTAGAGCCATTAAGCATAAATGATTTGGCAGTTTGGGGAAATAATGTAGAAAAGGAATTGTTGGTGAAAGAGACATTGTTAAAATAAGTTCTGGAAATTCAACAATGTAAAGTATTTCATGCCACAACTGACAAATTAAAATTCAGAAACCAAAAGACACTCAAAATGACACTCAAAATGACCCAGCTAGTGTCTTTAAAAAACAACAAAACCAAAAAAATTGGTCTTATTATTTTTTGAACTAAAGTCAAACTCGTAAGTCTCTGATTTGAAAACTTATTCTGGTTGAGGTTTTGGGTTTTTTCCATAATGTCCAGTAGAATTTCTGTGGTGGTATTCAGTAAAGCTCTTCCATGTCCATATGTGTAATACAACAGAACAATCAGTTGATAGTCTACCAGTTGCAGTGAGACTTTCAGTTGTAAGGAGATGATGTGTCAACCACACTGATATCATAAATAAAAGTCTTTCTTTCTACAGAAACCAGTAAAGTAAGCAGAAATCTTACTGTCTTTGTTTAAAATACTTTGGGTTCTAATAATAAATTTCAGACTTAATCTGAGCTATAAAAGTTCAATATAAAAGATCCCAATAGTCATCAGGGCTTTCGATCAGGTTTATGGTTTTGGGGTTTTTTTCTGAAAGGGAAATCACATCCTATTTTCCTCTAAAATGAGTTAATTGGAGATAATTGTTACACTTCACTTCATGATGTATGGAGAAGTTGGACAACGTTTTTTTCCCAGCTAGTGTCTTTTTTCACCCCTTCTACAACTAGAACCAGTTCTGATTTACCTATATTCCACAATGTAAAGATTTAGCTAAACTATAGCATTCAAACATTGCCCTGCAATTTCATTCTAAAAAAAAAAAAAAACAACAAAACCACCCACAAACAAACAAACAAAACAAACAAAAAAAACACCCAAACGAACAAACAAAAAACCCCAATCTGTTATACTCTAATGTATGATTAGTATGATCATTTGATTAAACTGTGTCTGCTTAATTTCAACCAGAAATGCTAACATGTCAGGAAATATTATCTCAGTCTAGCCCATCTTCAAAATTGTCACTGGCTTATAAATTCTTTTTTTTGTGTTGACACAGAACACATGAAGTCAATGGGCATTTTCTCTTGGATGGCAGCAGGGACAGATGTCACATGCAAAGTGTTGGTATCAGCATTTCCATGGCCTGCAGTCTGTTCTGATTTTACTGTAAATGTTTTTTCCTGCATCTGATTCACCTAAAAGCCTCAGATATCATCAAACAACAAAAGTGTTTATGATAGCCTTTTTGTACAGCCATAATTTTAAGAAATACTGATCAAGAATACCAATTTTACAGAGGTTGTCATCCTCCTTAAATTTAGAGAACTTACTTCCATCACATTTGGGTTTAGTTTTCACTTTTCATTTTCTTTGGGTTGGAGAATTTAGAGTGGAGTTCTTTTCCAGTTCTCTCTAGTTTAGACAAATTAGCAATGCTAGTTCTAGTACAAATCTCAAAGTTTTGGTATTGATTTCACAGACACCTCAAACAAGATTTTGAAAAGGAAAACCTATTAGGAAATTTAATCATTAGTAGTAAAATTATGTTAGCTACTACTTGGCAAGATTGCTTTAGAACTAAGGCTTTGAAGCCTGTCACAGGTCTTAAAAATAAAATTGCTTGAGTAGTTGAGGAGAACTGTATTAAAATGCAAATTTCCAGCTGCTAATATTTCTTCAAAAACCAATAATCCCTCAAGGCCACCAATATGTCAAATACTTAATGGAAAAATATCCCTTAGGCAGAATGGCCTTTCTAAGTTGACTTTTGATTAAACTTAAAATACTATATAGCAAAAAAACTTAAATCAAAAAGAGGATATAAATATAGTACTAGACTAAAATGTCATAAAGAATGCAATTGGAGGGGCAAATTTAAGGTCGCTAATTTTTAAGTAATTTTCTCCCCTTTCTGAGGATTACTCAAGGAAATAATTGCTAATATAAGATATACCTTACAGCACACACCCAAAAATGGGCCTTGGAGGAACAGAAACTAGTAGTTTTTCAAAGTAATATTGATGTAAACAAAAAGTTCTGATATAGTTGGTGTGTATAGCACAGAAGTCAAAGTCTCCACTGCCAAACACTTCTGCTTCTACCCTGTTGTACAAAACATCAAACCTAAGGCTAAAAATAATCGAGAGAGAATGTAAGGGATCTTATTTTCCCTGGCTATTGAATTCCAAGGCTCTGTGCATCTCTGTCAAATGCAGAAGAGAATTTTCCTTTGAAAAGGAATGACTCAGTAAAAAGTCCAGCCCTGTCCCCATGAAAAGCAATGACAAAACATTAATGTCAGGAGGACTGGGGTATAGTTTTATTCAATTGCAGTACACTTTGACTGAGTACAACAAAATTTTCAGGAAATGAAATTGTTGTTTAAACATTAAATCAATCACAGAACCAACAGCTGCTAGCATATTGAATTCCATCATTCCTAAGTGTTGTCCAATAAAACAGATTTGTGGAAATCACAAGATGTCTGTTTACTGATTAGCACACTCTGACAAGTGTGCTGTTGCAATATCACCTTTTACAAGGAAAACTTTGTGGCAGCAACGTAAAAAACCATGAGATACACACAGTTTGTAATAATGTCACTGAGTGAAGAGGCTATTTAGTAGCAAGAAAATGCAGCACCAGGTGTCTGATGAATAATCCAGGCTCAGCTCATTTCTAATGTGCAGCACAATTGTTTTTGAATAGGAATTGGACAAGTGTTTTGGCCAGATAAGAAAATCTTATGTGATCATGAGGAAACAGCAGCTGGATTCTCAGCTGGGGTGAAGCAGAATAGTCTGACTAAAGTATCTTGAACATACAAAGATCTCTATCAGTTAAAGACATGACATT
The DNA here is from genome assembly GCA_013396995.1 of Dicaeum eximium. Classification (NCBI taxonomy): domain Eukaryota; kingdom Metazoa; phylum Chordata; class Aves; order Passeriformes; family Dicaeidae; genus Dicaeum; species Dicaeum eximium. The sequence goes on from VWZP01000227.1 coordinate 286,729, forward strand.
GCATTTGATCTCCAGAAGATGTGTTATGATGTTCCTAATCTGTAATATAATTCCAAAGAACATGTTTTCAGTACTAAAGGTATCTTATAGCCCTTTGAAATACAATTATCTGTATAGCTTCACTTTAACTTTTGAGGCTTCAGTCACCAATGCATTAATCGAGTGAATATGCAGGTAAACACGAGTAAAAGGAATGAAATTACCCTGAGGGAAAATGTATGATGTAAAAGCAATATCAGGTCCCTGCTTTTAAACAGCTCTAGTTTTTTAGCAGCACAGATCCATAGCTTCCCTGAAGAGCTACAGAGACACCCTGAAATCTGTATTCCTCCCAATCCCACATCTAAGATCCCACATCTATTCCTCCAATTCCTCACATCTAAGAAAACAGATTGCCCCAGGCCTCACCCGCAGATGTCTGAGCATCTTCCCATATAACCTATGTTTATGATACAGGATGCTGAATTTTAACCTTCAAGTTTACAGAATACAATGCATTTTCTCTCAGTTGTCAATAATCTAATCTAGTAACCTTTAAAGACTCTTCAAAAGAAAATTACCCATCCTTTTGAAATCCTGTGTGTTTAGTTTCTGGGTGAGCAGATAAAGTAGAATCAGACATGGACACTTTGTGTGATCATCAGGTTTCAAGTTCACCAAGTACTCAATTCTTTTTGTAAAAAGAAATTGAAGTCTAAAGAAACTTTAATTTTTTTTTTTCTCAGTCACAAGGAGGTCACTTAGTGAGTGTTGAGGACACCATGTTAAAGACAATGACCAGTGATCACATTCAAATCTTGACTGTGATCAATGATCAAAACATACTTGTTGACAAAGTGTGTCACAGTAGCATTTCTCACAGGATCAAAATAGCTATACAAACTGCTTCATTTACACTGGATGGAGGATGAAGAGTAGTACTTCTACATTTTCAGTCTGACAATTATATGCTGAAGAGAGGGTGGAAAATAAAGAATGAAGTATAGTTAGAAGTACAATAAACAAAGATCACTTAGAGTATTTGGCATGAACAACTTTAACTGAAAAATATTTCAAGTGCATTTCAATCTAACTCACCGAACTTGTCTTTAGAATTAATTTTGTTGGTTCATGCTTTGGTCTTAGCTACACTTGCAGCCAAAGTACTTGTCATCAAAACCATATAAGTACAGTCATATTGTTATCCCAGATTTACATGGCATTTAGCAATACTTTGTTTTAAACTCATTCTTGGTTGTTTTTGAGCCAGACTTTGCAGCAATAAGTAGTTGTGATGCATATTATTAAACCTAATATGGAACCAGACAGTGCTCTGTATTCAGTTCAGGGAGACCTAGACCCCTTTCACTTCATAACTCCAGGGAAGAAGAAATGAAAGGCTCTTTCAGTCTTTTTGAGATTCAGAATTAAATGCTGTCAGACTTTCACTCCTTTAACGTTCTTTTGGGTTGTGTTGTTAGCAATTTAAGCTCACAATCACATGATAAATGTAATAGCGTTATAGCTTTCTCTCAATGTCAGTTACTCAGCCTTTGTTTATCTATCAGGGTCTTCTGACAATCTTTTGAAAGTCAGCAGTCTTACCCTTCTAATTAGTCTATTTTCTTTATTTTCCCTTTATTTTCCCCCAGGTCCATCAGGAGGTAAATTTTAGTTTTGAACAAATTCAAGCGTCCTTATTTCTCTATTCACTAAAAAGTTCTTTTATTTTGGGTTGTTTTTTGTTTGGTTGTTGGTTTTTTTTTTAATCTAGCTAAATCTAGTTTAATCTAGTTATTCCTAAGGGGCATTTTAATTGAGACAATTGAGAAGGCGTTCCTTTTACTTGTTTACCTTTCATCTTAGAAAGGCTGTGGTAGGTTGACCTTGGCTGGATGCCAAGTGCCTACAAAGCCTCTCTACCACTCCCCTTTCCAGCTGGACAGGGCAGAGAAGATAAGATGGAAAAGAATTTATAGGCTGATATAAGGCACTTTACTAAAATGAAAGCAAAAGTCTGCATGTGCATAAGCAAAATAAAAAAGTTATATCCTCTACAACCCACGAGCAGGCAATGTTCAGACATTTCCTGGGAAGCAGAGCTTCAGCACATGTCAGGTTGCTCCAGAAGGCAAATGTTGCAAATAATAAATAGACCCCACCCCATTCCTTCTCCTGTCATTAGGTTTTCTATCTGAGCTGATGTCATATGGTATGGAATATCCCTTTGGTAAATTTGCATCAGCTGGCCTAGTTGAGTCCCCTCCCAAGATCTTGTCCTCTTCCAGCCCCTTTGATGGGGAAGGATGTTGAGAGACAGAGCTGATGCCGTGCCAGCACTGCCCAGAAGCAGCCAAAACACTGCTGTGTGTTATCAACATCTTCCAAGCTACCAATGCAAAGCACAGCACTGTGAGGGCTGCTAGGGGAAAGTGAACTCCATCTCAGCCAGACAAAAAACAAAGGTGGAGTTTGTCTTTTAGTTTGGTCAGGAAGTTGCTGGAGCATTGTCAGATTTATAATTAATTCTCCAAATGATAGTGTTGTTCATGACTCATTTGGGGGGTTTTGATTTTTTATGTTTGAATCACTTTTACTTTGTTATCCAGTTATAGCATTGACAGCCTTGTTAAATCATAGGTAATTTTTTTTAGCATTCACATAGCAATGGAATCAGGAAGGGATTATGCCATGGTTTACATGTAGACATATGGTATTTTTAACTAAAAATTTCAAGAGCCTTATCTTAAATAGTTGAGAAACAATTAAAGTTTCCATTACAGAAAGAACATGAATAAGTTAAAAGTAATGAGTTTCTATAAAACATATCCCAACAATCAGTGTTGTCTGTAAATTAAATCCTTTGGCATTTTTATAAAAATTGCTTAAACTAAGAATTATATTATGTTGTAAAATTAGGGTTTATCATCAAAGAAAGACAAAAGTAAGATAGAAAAGTTCTGATAAGTGTCTTGGATTTACTGCCCAGAAACAATGCTTATTCTAAATGGCCTCCTTGAATCACTATAAGTAATGGAATTTTTCCTGTTGTGTCTGTTGAGTAACTGTCATTTTGTTGGGTGGACAAGATTAAATGTATCTGTAAGATACATTTAATGACTGGTATCATTAAAGGTGAGTTATTTTCCTTGTAGTGAACTTATGATTTGCTTGTCTTTTGGCCAAAGTGGTAAATAGATTTATAACCTGTCGTTTCCCACTATGGTGGCTTGAACTTGGCCAGGTGATGGATTCCCACCCAGACATTCCCTCCTTTTCACTCCTCTCACAAGCCTCTGCTCAGAGAGATAAAAGATGAAAAGAGCTTGCAGGTTAAAACAACACCTTCCTTTTATCCATCCTTCTTCCCAGGCTCAACTTCACTCAACTTCATTCCTCTACTTTTCCCCTGTTCCAAGTAGTGCAGGAGGATGAGGAATGATGGGGTCACAGACAGCCCATAGCAGCTCCTTTCTGCTGCTCCAGCCTTTTCTCTTCTCCAGTGTGGGCCTTTCCATGGACTGCAGTCCTTCAATGAAACCTGCTCCAACATGGGCTCTCCATGGACCCCAAACCATTTAGGGAACATCCACATGCTCCAGTGTAGAGTCCCCCATGCAGAGTGGGTGTCTCCTTCTGCATGGTCCTCCCACAGGTTGCAGAACAATACCTGCTCAGTCACCCACAGACTGCAGAGGATTCTCTGTTCTGCTCCTCCTCCTCTTCCATTTAGGCTGCCTATGTCAGTAAATGGCAAAGGCTGCCCAATCATGCTACGTATCACGATATTCATGTTCTTTAAGCACTTTCTGTAGAACCATGTCTCTTTAAGTCAGAAAGAATGCAAGCTAGAGTTTAATAGCACGAACTCCCCACAAATAAATTTGAATTATTTTATTGAAAAGCATTTTTACGTCTCTATTAAGATTTACTTTCTATAAATGATTTTGCAAAAACGTGCAAAGCAAGCAGAAGTTTTTTTGCTGTAAATGAAAATAGAGGCAATGATACCAGATGGATGAGGAGACAAAGGGTCAAATTAACCATAAACAGAACTGTGAGAAGAAATCTGATTAATTTGCAACTTGTTGGTAAGTGAATAAGGGCCCTCATTCAATTTTCAGCCAAGACAGTGGCTGTAAAAGTGCAATACCATAGGCAGACAAACATTCTGCATATGCATTTTACATCAGCATGTCAGCATCGTGACACCAAAGGGGCAAAGATGTGTGTGCTTTAATGTAGAAGGGATCCAGGCAAAAACAAATTAAAGAACAAAATAAGCACAAGAGACTGCAAACAGGCAATGCCAAATACATTAGAAGGATACTCATATATAAAACAATTATTAAGGACTAGCAGCTATGTCAATGCAGGGATGATAACTAATCACTTGTGGAGGTTTTAATGAAAGAATTTGATAATATCTTTTTCTAAACCTCAGAACTGTTCTATTTTGTCAGTATATTAAGCACCCCCATCATATCAGTCTCTAACTGCCTAAATTTTATCTATATCTACATATATCTGCACATGTAATAAACTTCATGGCATTTCTCCATCAGCATTTTTAAATATGAAAATTTTAAAATTTTCACATCCAGACGTTTCCAAAATGCCAAAGAATTACCTAGGCATCACTGCACAGACTCATAACAAAGTCTGCTGAGAAAGGAAAACCAAAATTGCTTCAGAAGTATCTCCTTAAACACACTTGCCAAGAGCATCTTTCAAGCTAAGCTAATTTACCAGCTCAGCAAAGCCAACAAAAGGGACTGAAACAAGGGATGTTTCTTCCTCTCTTTACCCTAACATGGTGCTATCACCTGCACTACCAAATCCTAGTTCCCCAGTGGCAAAGAAGCTTGAGATACCAAGTCTCCTCAGTGTTCCTTCTCTACTGGGAGAAGCGATGTAGCTTGGAAAGAACAGAATTCAGACACACAGAACTTCACATAAAACCATCAAATGTGTAAAGTCATGAGGCAGGCAATAGGAAATCTGGGAGGGATAGTGTGATAAGGGTGTGATCATCAGCATTAGCCTGTTCAGATCTCTCTGGGGTTACTGAAAAACTCATTTTTATAGGACTGCCTGAGGAGTCTTCAAGAGCTGGTTGTGACACAAAGTTCCTCAGTCCCTTCAATTTCTTTAATCACATTAGCAGTTTCTGATGATGATGGAGACTGTCTGCATCCCATGTAGGGAATTAGGGTTCAGTCTCCGGTGATCAAAAAGCCTCTGCATTTGGACTCTGTAGAAAACATCCCCTAGAACACACATACAATGCACTTTTTATATCTTCTCAATACAGTCACCACTTTCTGGGGGAAAAAATAATCAAACAACAGAATGAGCATCTTACAAATGTAACAAGTTTTGGTGTATGGGCTAGACAAGGATCCTGATACATGCTGGGTCTTGAGATTTATCCATAGAATGTGTATCAGATCAGTTGTACATCACTCCATAAAGCAATCACAGAAGGGGTAGGCTGTGTCTCTTCTTTACTATTATCCCCAAACCTGATGCATAGGTGGCTTTGTTAATCTATGTGTTGAGTAGTACTTGGAAGGAAAAAAAAAATGGCGCCATAAGAATATACTTCAACAGTATGTAACGTGTTATGTAGAGAAACTTTCATGTGGGAAAATTCTGTTACCTTAATTTTTCTTTTGAAATACCTTATGTTTTGATTTGCTGTTCATTCAAGTGACTGAAAGCTTCTTCTGAGAAGAGATTTAACAGAAAATGAAATAACAAAGTGTGAAAAAAAAAAGGAAAAGAGAGAGCTAATGAATATGATTTTTAGTATGCTGTCAGCCATTTAAGGCTTATACTGCCACAACTCCAGTTAGCTGAGCACAGCAGTAGTTATAAGGAGTAATGAGTATGCCAGACATTTTGAAATTCCTCTCCTGCTGTGTCCTGTCAGTTGAAAAAGAAGGAGACAGTGATGGCCAACAATTTAAACATAATGGATTGACCATAACTGGCACCTAAAGAACAACAAAGCAAAGACCAAATGGCAGGATCTGACCAGCTAGCTTCTAAGTTCCCTTAATATGATAAGGATTGTTACATTTTATGTTTTGCTTGAAAAGAAAAATCCAGCTATAGATTCAGTAGCTGGAAACATTTAATTAGAAATAACCATATACTATTGGAAAAACAAAATTATTTATGACATAATAATGAATATTAAAAATGGCTACATAATTTTTCTTTTTTTCTGCTCAATTTAAAGTAGGGAGGTATTTCTTGATAATTTTGAGTAATACATAAGAAAAAGATGCATGCCACATATATTTTTCCACTTCTAGTAATGTGTCTGTGAAAGACCAGAGATTACTTTCCTTCTACATTTCTCCTCAGAAGATTGAAGTCTGGATTTTTAAAAACAAAGCAGATCTTTATAGCTGTCACCATGCTGCACAGTTAGAGTATTCATTATTTTCTGGTAGAAGAGGGATTGAACATCAGATTTTCCACTCCAAAAGAATATGCCTCTGCCAAGTTACTTAGATCAGATCTATATGAACAATTTATCCTGTTGGAACTTTATTTCCAAAATAATACTTCAGTATTGATAAGAAAGATGGAGGAAAAAAAAAGAAGAAAAAAAATCTCAAAATCACAACAAATGGCTTTTCAGTTCTACTATTTAGCTGGAGCAAGCCAGTCTGTGAAGCTGTTCCCCCTAATGGTATAAACTAGAAGACTCATCAAAAAAGGGGGTTTTACTTTCTCCTGCTAAGGAACCCAAACCTTGGTTTATGGGGCTGAGCTAGTCACCTCATGATTCTGCTATAGACAGCAGAGAAAAAGGAAGGAACCTCTATTCAATTATTTATCTCCCTGACACGATGGATCAGATTAATTGTATCTATTTTTGTTCATATTTGCTATGAATGGAGTCTCAAGTGTTTAATTCTGAATTAAATACCCATTTTTTACACACCTAAAATCTGTGCAAATCTTTTTTTGCCATCAATGTAGCTTATTTGGTTATTTATAAGTATTCTATTTCACTACTTTTGAAATAAAAAAGACAAAGTTCTTTTCCCTAAAATCCAGTTCTTCACGATTCCAACAGTCTCTATTTTCAAAGGGCAGAACCTTCAGACTAAATATATAAAATTTGTATCATATGGTATCAATTAAGTTATGCAAAGTGACTGAAGATAGTATTGATCATGCCTGATCATGCATGCCTGTTGTACCCGTGACACAAGAAATAACAACTGTTTTTTTTTTTTTTGCAGACCACAACAGTGACTTTTTTTGCAGGGCACGTTTGGTCAACTGTAAGTTCACAGCTTTATGAGTTGATCTGGGAGCCCCCAGCCCCTGAATCTGGAATTCAGCCTCTCTGGAATTCATCAGAATACTGCTTAATTCACAGACCATTAGCTTGATGGAATAGTTATCTTAAACGCCTAACTAATTTCCTTTTATTTTAAATATTTAAAAAATGATGGGGTAGATTTATTTCAAACTAAGAAAACAAGGATTGGGCATGCTAAGCTCAGAGCTTCATGTGCTTTGTCTCCATCAAACCTGGATAATGTACGAAGCTCCGCCAGAATTACTTAAGGAAGGTAGTGCTGGATCACAGGGTTCAAATATCCATGTCCAAAAAAAGCAGAGACACAGAGTCAATGCAATGACTAAAATCTTCCCTTCCACATCCATTGGATGTAACTGTGTGCCCACTTTTGTCACACAGAGGGGAAAACACAGTTCTGTCACATCACCTGGCAGACACACAGCTGGGTGTCCCTGCACACGCCCGGGAGAGCTGCGGCAGCGCAGGTGCTGCAGGAAGAAAGGACCTGCAGCTGTCTACTGGCCACGTGTAAGCTCCCAGTGCTACTGCACCCAAGCAAACGCTGGCATCCGACTTCTGAAATAATTCCCTTAACAGACTAAGCACCACAGAAGGACTGCAGCTTTTACAACCAGATAAGGAGAGCAGCTTACAGCAAGAATGGCAATAGGCTTAGGTACTGTAATCCACAGCCATGGCTGGAGCCTTGACAGAGTTTTGTGAACTGCATATAAACCTATCCTGGTGTCAGAGAGTGTTCTTCCTATTCAAAACCATTTCAAAAATTGCTTTTACATGTAGCTCTGTCACCCACTGTAATGGCTGAACTGTATCATCTTTTCTGCTACATGATTATTTTTCATCCAGGATTCCCAGTATAGTTCCTGCTCCTTGAATGAACAACACAGAAGTTTAAGCAGGGAACTTACAAGTGAAAAATAGAAAAGACTAGCCCTCTTCAAATATAAAAAGGAATATTCCTGTTGAAATCTCTCACAGCTTTTATAGTTGGCAATATTTTTATGGGGAAAATAATGAATTTTAAAATAATGATACTAAAAAGCACAATAAGGGGAAACAGACATAACAATAATTAGTAAAGATATTTCAAACCATTTTTTCATACAAAGGAAATTCTCTATTTTACAGTTTTATTTTCTCACTCAGAGAATAGTATCTCTTATTAAACAAAGTAATCCGGGATATTTCCAGCAAATGGAATCCAGGGTGTTTCCAGCACCTGTAAGTCACAACTGAGTCCTTGAAGAAATAATTTTCTCTGTTTGGAACAATAAGAACAAAGCGTTAGAGTGTTAGAAGGAGGCGTGACCTTAATGTTCCAGTTTTTGTAAGCAAGTATTTATGAGATTAATCAAATTTGCAATTAGCTAAGAATTTTGCAGTTAAATGAATGTAATGTCCATACCCACACAGATATCAGTGGTACAATAAACTCATATTGTCTGACTTAGCTGACAGAAACTGGTTTATCCCAGGCTGGGGACTCAGTTCCTGCTCTGACATTGATCCTAATCAAGTTTTGAAAGCAATAAAGTTTTGGGAAGCTATTGTTTTCTAGAGCTAGCAGTGTAGGGCTGAAGTTTAATTCTTAAAACTGAATAGGAAAGCAGCATGGTCTATGTTTTTAGGGTCTTCAGAGGGGCCTGACTTTTACTCTGGTCTTGCCTTTATTCTGGTATGTAACAGGATGCCACTCACTTGTCTGTGTTGCCGTAGTCTGTCTAGATTCTAGCACTGTCAGGGAAATTCTTCTAACTATACATGCTCTAATTAATTCCAAATTGCTATGCCTTGGGTGCGAGGCAAAATCTTCGAGCATATTGACTGCATAGTCAGTCATCTCATTAAAGACACCTAATCTGAATCTTCATTCATTTTTATCCATGAGAATTCTTGTTGTGGTACTAAAATGTCTCTACACAATAAAAAACGTTCATTAAAAATCTGTCTGAAATTCAATAGCAATAATTTTGTTGTCTGAACCAGGTTATCATCTTCCACTTTAAAGCAGAAAGAAAGGTAGGTTTCTGAAAGATGTACATCACTGTCAGAAGATACAAGATAGTATCTAAATTCAGGAAAAGTAAATGATCTGTGTCAAGCAGCAGATATAGAAGTCAATTTCTTCCTTTGTCACTAACTCTGTTAATGTCCTAAGATATAACAATCAGCTTTTTTTTTTTTCTGTGTTGGTCTTCCTTCAAGGGTTAATAATATCTCCCCTATCTCACAATATTTGGTAGATAATCCACACAAAACTTTGAAGCATTTGGACACAAGGCTAGTCTACAAAAGGGCATTCAATAGAGACTCAACACCAGACTCTTATTATGGGCTATATCTTCGACACCTTCACTCATGGCTTTTCAATTCCATCAGCCCAGCCCCCACCCTGCACAGCTGCCCAAAGTGCAGCCACCCAGTGATCAAGACCAGCTTCCACACTTCAGTTCATACAACCAGCTAGACCAGTGTTGAAACCTTTTTATATTTTTTTCTCAAATTTCTCTTATATGTTTTCGTTTCTTTTCTTTGTTGTTCCTCCTCCCCACCTTTCTTTCCCATTTCTGATCCTGAGTCACACTGAGTTACCTCTTGTAACAAAGGTTTCTCAGTCCTTTCCTAATTGGCAAAAACCCTCCCGAGAGGATGACTTTTTAGCATTTCAACATCTCACATTATTGCTGTGATCTTTTGCGTAAGAGCTGCCAGACAAAAATTATTCAGGTTCAGTTTTCCAAATGAGATGACTAATGGGAGTAGACAATGGATCTGCAGATGGACCTGTTTGTCTCATTCTACCTCATGAATGTGCAGATATATATTACCATGCAGATGACTGGCATTTTGGGGGGTTTGCAGGAGTTATTTATAACTTTTTTACATATTCAAACTAGAAAATAATCCTCCTATTTTCAAAACCATTATCTTTTAGAGATTACATAGCCTCAAAGTCATATTAAATCCCAGTGTTGGATATAAAGACTTTTTCTAATTAATTCAATTTGGTTATGCAGATTTGGTTCCGTCTACATAATTTTTTCATATAGAATTTGTAATATTACCTCTTTTACAAAGAGATTAGACTTCATAAATTAAAATAAAAATCTATGTGAAAAATAGGATGACATTGGTCTGCCTTTAACCCTAGCATCTACTTCTTCGGTAAGATAATGGCTGCTGAGCAGACTAAAGTTCTTAAGTTGAAATGTGACTGCATAAATCATGCAAAACAATTCAAAGTTTCTAGGCATCAAGAGGCTTGCAGACTTGAGGTGTGATTGAAGAGTAATAATGTGCGTTTGTCAGTGAGTTAGCTTGGATCTGAAAAATAGACTAGCTGATTGAAGGACTTGACCTAATGATCTCATTCTTCCATCTCTACTCTGTCCTTGTTTCCAGTCCACTCTAGATTTTTGTTCCCCATTTCTTAGTAGACAAAATTTTTCTCTCTGTTCCACTTATGTAAATGAATTTCACTGAGTCTGTTCGTTTTGGTGAGATGGCTCTTTATGGTACCCTTACTATTTTCAGCTGATCTTGTGGCACCCCATGGGGATCAAGCTGGCTCGCCCCTGGGATGTCACTCCCTAATCTCCTCCCCTGTTACCTGGGAGATGGTCCGTCCCTCATTGGGGACACACCCCTTTCCCCTTCCCACTTTCTAGAGAGTTCTCTTCAGTTTGTTCGGTGATTGGTTGGCGCTCCTGCCAGTTTTGTATCCCTCAGATTTCATTTGTTCACACTTACCTGGACCCTCCTCTGTTGCTTTACCATTGGCTATCCGTTCTGTTCATATACCCTGCTCCTCCCCCTGCTCGGGGAGTTGCAGCTCCTGTCACCTTCACAGCTCTTGGGTGGTTGGCGTTGCCGGTCAGCCCCAAGTAATAAAAGTTCGTGGAACACAGCCTGCGACTCCCTTCTCTTCCTTCTCGTGGAAATGTTTTACCACTCTAGCAACCGCGGTGTGGATTGGAGCAACGGCTCCTCTGTTCCGTCCTCCTCTGGTGACGATCACGGGGAAGGCGGTGGGCCATCGGGCTGAGACCCAGACCCGCCGCAGATCTGACAGGCCTAGCATTAAGTAATAACAATAACTGGCACAGAAATCACAGACTTTTTTCCCAGAAAATTCCAAATTACTTAGATAGAAATTTGTTTAATTAGAACAACAGCACTTTAGGTAAATATAGGCAAGATTAAAAAAATAAAAAAGTTTGCAGAAATACTAAGAATCATGAAAAAATATACCTGCCTAAATACGACTATTTAGATTTCTTATGATTACATCTGTGTTGGTTTTGCACAGCCTGGTTTTTGGTAGCAGGTTGGGCCACAGAGATGGCTTCTGTGAGAAGCTGCTGGAATCTTCCACCATGTCCAGCAGAGCCAATCCCTGATGATTCCAAAGATGGACGTGCTGCTGGCCAAGACTGGGCCAATTGGAAATGTTGGGCATGCCTCTGTGATGACATACTTAAGAAGAAATCAAACCAAGGAACCCTTCATTATATTTTCTCCCCTGTCTAGTTGCAGTGGGGGGTGAGCAAGAGGGTTTCATGGGTGCCTGGTATTTGGCCAGCCTCAAACCACCACAACATTATTTGATACAAAGTTTAGTGTTCTTTTTATTCTTAAATCATTCCCCATCCAGAAAAGGTTACTATGGGCTTACCAGTACTTTTCCCAGACCATATCAATTATTTCACAAGTTAAGTTATCATGTAAAATCTGTGCTAAAGGACTACCTGAGATTTTTTTTATGACCTACAATTTCTAATGCAGGAAAAGACTATTTAGCATTCTAACAAATCTTGGAAATAAAAGGTCATTTAAGGAACCAAAAATGTAATTTGCATTTCTTACACCCTTCATAAGTTACCATATCCATAGTTGTCATCTTTGTCATCAGAGAAGAAGGATATTCAAATCTTAATAAAATTCATGTGAATGGCAGTAAAATAATTCACAGGTGATTTCAGATTTCAGTGTTCTTGAAGAAAAATGCAGGTTTAATTTTGAATGGTTAACAGGGAAATTAATGAAGATGTGTGATTTAACTTAGATATAACTGAAAATGGCTTCTATTAGATGTTTTCCAAAAATGCATTCCTTCTAAACTGCTCTATCACAGAAAATAAAGAGATCACTTTAAGATATCTTTTAATTATCTTTATTATCAATCATTTACCACATGCTTCGGCTGTTTAAAAATAAGAGCAAAATCATTGAACTAGTCTTGCTAAAGATAATGCTGCTTGAAATTAAGGGAATCATTTTTCTATATGTTATAATTTTCAGAGTGTAATGAGCGATTGATTTCAATATGTATTCATAAAGTAGTGCTGCATGTTTGTAAATGCTATTTGTCTGTCTTATGCCAATATTATATCTGTGCTACTTCCCACACAAGAAGGTATCCATAAAGGGGAAAAAAAAGTTTTACTTTGCTTGTATTTATAGCTGATTTATTGTTTCTAGGGATTTAATCAAAGTTTCCCCTCAGAAGCCTAATTTTTGAAACCAATTTACATATACCAGTTATTCTAAAATGCAACTAATCATCAGAAGACCCATTTTTATGTTTAATTCTTTAGCTGAGCGGGGGATTTTTAAAGGGAAATTCACCTAGTACAAAAAGGTTTGCAGAAGTTTTGCACTCACTTATGCACTCAATTCAGGCTATAGGTGAAATTCTCAGTGCTGCTTGCTCAAGAGACTTTAACCCAATTAAAAAGCCCTTGACAAAATAGGCTACTGCATTTCAGGCTCAGTTAGCCTCAGGAGAAAACATCAGGGGTAGGGACATGACAACATGGTCAATTAACAGGACTTCAGATATGTTAGCCCAGCTCTGTAATGCCATTAACTAAAATCAAGTGAACTAATACAATTAAACAGAAGAGCCTCTTTATCCATCCAAATATACCCCAAAGACTAACAAAGATGACCCAATGCCTGCCAGATCTTTTCAGGGAAGACACCGTTAAAGTTCCATCTGGAGCACCATTGCAACTGTAGGTACAGCCACCTATTCGAGTCAAACTGGAAATCAGGCCCAGTTGCACTTATCCTCTGTTTCTCTTGCATAGAAACCATTCAAATGACTTTTAGGAGCAGTGAAGCATCATCTCTGCCCTTTTTTTTATTCTGTGTTTCATCCACACTGCACACTTAACAGGCTACAGCACTGGTACAGAACCTGCACAGCTTGGTTGGTTTCCTCTACGTGTTATAATGACCCCTTCCAGGAAGGGCTTACTTGGGGTTTTTTCCCAATGTTTATTTTGTCCATTGTCATAGTTGGGTGATAGGACTATTCATCTTTTCTGATCAAATGTACATTTTAATCTTTCTAATAAAGGGTGATATTGATATACAAACCAAAAATATTATCACCCACTTTGGAAGTTTTTTTGACCATGTAGTCATTCTACAAAAATTTCACTGAGATATAAAAGCAAAAGTGGAATATTATTTTTAAATGTATTGACAGAACAAAGATACAAAACTAATTTAATGTATCTTGAGTGTAAAAGTCTCATAAATCGTATAGACCAAAAAGAACAAGTCCTACCAAATTTTAAATACAAGACTAGAGACAAACCCAAGAACTGCATTGAGCTGCGACTTGGTAGTGGGATACTGATAATGTTAAAAATAAAGTTGTCCAATTTAACTAAAATAATGCAGATGGAAAGAGAGAAAAATGCAAATACTTTCACAGCACCACATAAATTCTCTAACTCATGTTGGATGTTAATGCTCAGAACCTTTACAGGGCTTCACTTAGTCAGAACTTTTATGAAAAAAAAAAAAAAAAAACTGTAGGTGCACAGTGCATGTCAGGAAATATCTTTCTCACAGCTGCAGTTCAGAGCCTCTGGATCAAGACATACCACTTTTACCTGCACCACTTTGTTTACATACTGACTTGAAATGAAGCTTCTAGTCAGGGACATAAAACAAGGCAAAACTTCCACATGATTTGTAACTACCAAGATCTGTGTATGTTCGTGTGGCAAGTCATGAAACTATTACACATATTTATCCCTATCCTTTCAATTTTTTCTTCTCCCTGCCTTCTTGTTTATTGCATTAATTGTGACCTATTTTCAATTTGATCCTGACCTCTTAAAGGGAGAGACTTTTTCCTCTGGGTATTTTGCACAGTGAATTTAGTTTTTCTAAATCAAGTCGTTTGTTACAAATAATATTTGAAAGAACTATTAATTGGTTTGAATAATCAATTTTAGTCCTTTTGTTATTGAATCAGAAAAAAAATAACCATATTTGCTGAATAATCATTTTGAATTAGAATCTAAAAATATTTGGGAAGTAATTTGACCAGCTTAAGTATTCTGAAATTTGTCTCAAAATTCTCCTGGAGTAGTCTCATAGACAAACTGTGGTAAATGCTGTCTGTTATATCTAAGATTTTTTCAGTCATGGAGACAGTAAGATTTTACAGATTTACTGTAAAGGCTGTCAGCCATTCAGGTATTAATTACATCTCTTTCCTTTGACAATCCTTTTGTTGTTTCTGGATGGTAATCATTGCTGTGAGTCATGATACACTGTAGTTTCATGGTTTTCATAACCATGAGAAACAATAAACCAATAGCTCTCCATTTTCACCATTCTAAATTTCTCCCTCAAGTCTCCTTTTAATTCAAAATAAATTAAGATAAATATTTATTTTAGCAGTATTTGATTTTCCAGCACATTGCATTGAATGGGAGTATGAACCACACAGCAATCAGACAACACAGACTCAACAAAACCTGATCTTTCAGTCAAATAATATAAAAAATATATTGTCAGTGTGGATTTGTACAAGATTGTCTTGGCTATTCACAAAAATCTAGCTTACTGTCACAGAAGGAACTGGGTTTGCCTCAGCCTGGAGAAGAGAAAACTTCACAGGGAACATGAATGCCAGAACCTACAAGGAGGGCATCAAGAATGGTCCTTCACAGAGGTGCATGGGGAGAGGATGACATGGACATAAGTTGAAATAACAGAGGTTCAGACTGAATGTAAGGAAAAGAAAATTTTACCATGAAAGGAGCTTGAATGAACCAGTTTGCCCAGAGAGTTTCCATAGTCTCTGTCCCTGGAGATTTTGAAGACTGGATAAAGCCATGAGTATGTTGTGCTGAAATCATAGTTAACTATGAACAGAAGATTCCTTCCATTCTGAATTTTACAATGATCCTTTAATCCTGTATCTAACAGAAATGTGGAATATGGTAATCAGTTATTTGTGTGGTTGCATTGCCCTTAGAATTGTATGGAGATACTTAGAATTGTATGGAGATACTACAGCATTCTTCTTTTTATCCATGTAGAACCATTACTGTTGGTATATAGGGAGAAAAATTCAGCTGATTTAGTGGTTTGCACAATAACTGAATACAGTAGAGGGCCAGGCTAGGGGAGTTTAAGTGCTCAAGTAGAACAGATCACAAATAGTGATATTAAGCATACAATACCAAGTATTTAACCATTATGACTTACTTGCAATAAGACAGGGCATTCATTCATTTTAAATATGCTACTAATCAAAAGTATTCTACTATGTATTTGCACATATTTCTCTATGTTCTTATATACCTACACATCCAGCAACACATAGCATATTATAAAAAAAAAATAATAGAAGTAACTACATATAATCCACAATACAGTCACAGGAATATCAACATGCATGTGAACTGCTTATAAAAATAAATTTCAACCTTGACTTCACTGGAGAGAATTAGCATAAATAGCATCTGCAGAAAGTGTCAGCACCCTTGAAAGCTATTTCATAAACCTGGTTATCATTTCTTTTCAGGCTGCAAAGGAAAACCTCTTCACCATCTTCTTCCTATGCACTTATCCAGGTTGCCCTGTTTTAGTGAACAAAAAAGAATCACCCTTTCTCTGTGAGTGTGTGTGAGTATTTCCTCTATGTATCTATGGGTGCAGATACAGAAATAATAACTGGAAAAGAGCAGGTTGAAGGGATTAAAAGGACATGTTGACACATAGCATGTGACAGTCTCCAAGGAACTGGTGTTCTCCAGGGACCAGATATCCTATTGAGTGTATAAGAAATGATGATCTGAGAAAGCCAAGAGTTGGACAAACCTGTGCAAGGGCAGTAGCACACAGGGGATCAACAACAGACTGTGTATCTTGGACCACTCCCCGAGAGGTGATGACTGCAAAGACTGGAGGGCTGTGCACACGCCTCATAAAAGAAGGGACCTTGAGGAACTTTCCAAACACCTAACTACAAACAGCAGATTGCAAACATTTTAAATAGCTGGAATCTGGGATTCCAGCCTACTGCCTTGCAGAAAATACAGGAAGCTAAAATTACTCAATTTATCTCAAATAAAGGCAGCAATGAGATTTAAGTATCTTGAATTCACTGTGATTGGTAATGCCTAAGAACATATTTTAAGAACTGTTACTTTTGTTCAAGATTTTCTTCATAGAAAATCTGAAGAACCTAAGAAGATTTTCTTCATAGGTTTATTAAGTCTAATAAACCCACAAGAAAGGAAAACATTATTTAACATCTTGATATTTAATGCACAATTTTGTCTTGCCCTGGATGTCTTATTTTACTTACTGGTCCCATAAACAGGAAATGACCTCTCCTGTCAGTTAGAGATAAGTTATAACTTTTAAGTGCCAAGATAGGCACAAATTGCTATTTTGCTTTACTGTCTGATTTCATATTATTTCTGTGATTTGTAATGTACTGCAAGTTCATTTGCAGTCTATACTGTCTTTCTAGGGAGATCAATTAAAGATAACAAGACAAATTCTTGATTATATTCAGGGAGCCAATTTTAATATTACTTACCAGAGGGGATTGTAATCTTATCAAGGATGTAATCTCTCCAGTTTTGCTTTTGCTTACTGGGAGGTTTGAGCATAGTAATTCAAACCAATATGATATGGAATATAAGCAAAGTCCAATTTAACAGTGTTCCATCATGTGAGTTAAATAAATAACAGTGTAATGAAGAGGAATCAAAGCTAAAAAAAAAGCTGCCCAGAAATGCAGTGACATTTCTGATAGCATATTCTAAGAGGCAGTGAATCTCAAAGCCAGTGCAGAGTGTGAGGGAAGTATCAAATTAATATCAATTTCAGAGAAAAATACAACCTCTATTCAGAATGACTTTAGATCATCTTTATATTCAAAAGATAGCATAGTATCCTTGAAAGAGAACAATGAGGTAGCTTGACTCCGCTAACTGCTGCCTTCAGTGAATATGAGAATGTCAGGTACTTCCTTTTTGTACAGGATTTCATGAATTGTTAATAACAGAACACTGATTATGAGGTGGGTGTGAGATCTTGTCTTATTGAAAATCAGAACTGATAGCAGAATGTATTGTTTTAGATGTCTAACCTGGGACTTCTGTAAACAAACTGTTGAGATACATAGATTATATTTCTGTCAAGCTTTCATTTTGCATACATACCTGAGGCACTGAAGGTCCAAAGTGTTTGCTGTTGAACAGGTTGAAGTGTTTGGTGTTGAACCTTTTAGGTCTGCTGAAATTAGTCAAATACTTTTGCAAAATAACATATTGGTGTGAATAGGATTCAAATAATAATTTAACAACTTTCAAAATACCTTGCTAGTCACTTGCTCATAGGTCTAGGTAAAGAGGCCTGAGAGAGGATGGAGTCATTTAATGTATTCTGGAGGCTTTATCCATACAAGACTGATCTTAATGGAACTACTCTGACATAAAAAAGGTGCACCAAAATATAGTACTGTCTCTGGTTCAACACAGCTTCTGACTTCTGCTTGTTCTTCACTGTGCAAGACCTAGTTCAGCTCATTTGAAATTCAAAATTAAATTTAGGCACAACTATCTTTAATTATTTGGGTTTGGAAGATTAGGCAAGTAAAAAACATAGCATTTTGTGTTGCTTTCACTACATTTTTGTAAGAATGGCGCTTACCTTAAACCAAAGAAGGCTAGGTGTCCTGAGCTTCATTAAGAGTATTGCCTCATGCAGATCAAGAAATGTGATCCTTCCCTTCCATTCAGCACTGGTGAGGCCACACCTGGACTACTGGGTCCAGGAAACCTGGACCTGTTTCTTGTTTCCCCAGAACAAAAAGACATGCTGGAGACCATCCACTGAAGGGCCACAGAGAAGATTTAGGGGCTGGAGCACCCTTCACAGGAATGGAGCTGTATTGAGCCTGACTAGGGGGGTAACCCCATCAAAGTGCATGAATATCTGAATGGAGGCAGCAGAGAAGATGAAGCCAGGCTATTTTCAGTGGTGATCTGTGACAGAACAACAGCCAGTGGACACGGAAGGTTTCATCTGAGCTGTGAGGGCAATGGAGCACTGGCACAGGTAGCCCACTCTACATCCTTGGAGATATTTAAAAGCCATCCAGGCCTGGTGCTGGAGTACCTCCTCTAGGTGACCCTGCTTGAGCAGGGTTGGAAAAGATGACTTGGAGAGGTCCCTTTCAACCCCAATGATTTGGTGAATCTGATTCTGTGGCTCTTGTACCTCACATTGCTTTTTGAAAGTATCAGAAATTCTGTCTTTGGTTTGGTCCCACAGGAGCAGAGCCTGGAGCAGTGTGGACGTGGCAGAATTGCTGTTCTATACCTCCCACTGCATCCCTCAGGGCATGGCTTTGAGGGAATTAAAAAACAACCTCCGGACAAAAGTGCACTGTTTTGTTCCATTTCTTCCCTGGGGAAGCTGCCACTGAGGACTCTGTACCTCTCCTGCTGTTGCCCTTCCTGTCCTCAGAGAATACAGCTCCAGACAGTGAACATGATCAGTGCCATCTGATCCATAGCACATCTCCAAAAAGCAACAAACTCAGCCAAGACTCAGCTCTGAAGCAACAGTGAGATGAGCCGGAGCTGAGCCCCAGCCGAGCCCAGTGGAGCCAAGCAGACAGGTCTGAAGCAGCAGCACCACACAGAATTAAATCAGTGGAGTTGAGCAGTCTGGAGGTGGGCACTGCAATGTTTGTGGATGACTCAGCTTTGGGAGGGCATTGCCCATCATCATTTTTCACTGTGTTGGGCATGGAGATGGGGAGCACCAGCTGTGGAGACCCTCTGCCAACTTGTCTTTGTCTTGGCAGCCACACATAATTAAGATGGTAAACACCTTTTTTGTGTAAAGCATCTTGTCTTTAGTATACTTTTGTTATTAATATTGTTGCTGTTACTGTGTGTTTCTTACTCCATTGCTATTTATTTTCAGTAAACTGTTATCTCAACCCATAGTTTCTGCCCTCTGTCTCTCACCAGAAGGGGACTGGGGGAAGGGGAGTGGCTTATTTGGAGTTTAATTCCCAGCTGGGTATTTTAGCCACTACAAGTATATAAGGGCTTTCAGGACCAGTTTTGGCAAATAGGGGCTTGTGAAACCAGGGGAGTGTGAGAAATGAGAAAAGAGACACAAGGAATTGGGCTCACATTTCAGCACTACCATCCTGCCATGGGTCTGCAAAGCCCAAATTCAGGTAGATCCCACTGCACAGGTGCAACTTGACTTCTTAGGGCTTCATGGTGCTGCAAGGTTGCATTCACTGAACACCACTTCTATGAGCTGAAACCTAAACCAACCTGAAAGTCTTGTGTGCACTGCAGGCCACAGGGAGCCTCATTTATATCTGAAAAGACATCCATAGGGCCAGCTGGGCACACATACATCTGTCAGCATAGTTTTTTATTAAAGTCTTTGGGCCCCATTTTTAGAAGCATTTAGGGGTCTTTGAGCTGATCAAAGTCCTGGTGGTGCTAACCAGATTGAAATGATCATCATCATTTAAATCTGCTGTGCAGGCATCCAGTGGAGAGTGAGAGAAGAAAGTGGAAAGACTAAGGAGCTGGATTTGATAGCACCAAGACTGATGTCCTACTGTGCATCTGACATGAAATTAGGCTTCTCAGTCTCTCTTCCCATTTACAGTACCTCTTTCAGACACAGCTGGCGTCACTTGACTCTTTATGCAGATGTTCCAGCTGTTAAGGACTTTAATCTGGCCCTTCTGCTATGAGGTTTACAGGATAGAAAGTGTTAGGCACTTTATGTGAATTATATATCATTCCCAAACAAGATGATCCCAGCTTCTGTAATAGTCCATCTTCAGGGCCTCAGGGCTGGAGCTGGTGCTCCAGGCAGCTAATCAGTAGGGAAAGTTGCAGCAGTGCTCTGGATGCTGTGAAGCTGCCAGTTGCAAGAGACTGTACACATAAGTGAATTGGACACCTGGGAGGCTGGGCTGCAGTTATAGCTGTGAAAACAGCAGCCGTGCCAACACCATGAATCCAAGCACCAATCTGCTGTTTTGGGAGCCTGAATTCTTTTGAGAGACCTAGCAAGAGAGAGACTGTCAAGGAGACTTAGAGCTACAGCTATAACTTGTGATGGGATGTTTCACAAATACTTTCCTAGGTCCTGAGGTAGTCACATCAGACCAGGTCCACTCCAAAATGTGTATTTACTTTCTCAAAATGGGATGGTTGCTTGGACTAAGAACCCTGCAGAGACTGGTACAATGGGTGACAGGGAGAAAATTCAATGAGGAAAGAGCTTCCTTTTCTGCTCACAGCAGTACAGGGTGGATATCCCAAAACTCCAACACCCCTCTGTGACTTATGAAAACTGGACTTCAGGTTCCCAAGCCGTTTTATTCTGGCATTTCACATCTCTTTCTGAATTTCTAGAACAAAAATAATTACTATTCCACCAGTGACAAATAGAAGGCAATGGTGAAGTTGAATATGGTACATTCAGGGTTTATGTTCGCATAAAACATCTGTCTCATGAATATAAGTATCTCAGTTTGTCAAGCAAAGACAGAAAAAATCTTATTTAAAGCAGCACTGTTGAAAAAAGTTTTCTCATAACATAGTGTTGACTATTACCTTCTAATACTTGCTTCTGCTCCTCTTAGTTTTAATAAAATTAATTTTATAGTTGTAGCAGTATTTAATGAAAAAACAGTACAAAAATTTTCTAACGCACAACAAAAAGAATTCTGCCTACCTACTCACCTGTTCCATCTGATGTATTTTAAACTAGCTTTGAGATAACATTGAATGTTCTAAATATATCTAGCAATGTTAAATACAAATTACAAGTCAGCAGGGCTAGTTACAAAGCATAAGCATACTGGCACTTTTTTCCTTCATAAAATGAGACTTGTAATTCAATTATGTACTCATAGGGGGAGAAAATGGTGCATGTTCCAGCCAGCAGCTCCTATTGTCCACATGTGCATTCTCAGATCAAACAGATCTAATAATTCCTTGTTAAAGTCATCATTTCCCATTAGATGAGCAACTGTGGCTGGTAAAAGGTAATGGTTACAGTGTGTTACACAATTAACACAGTGTGAAATGAACTGAAATGTTTTCTAAAAAAGATTTTCAATGGAAATTGAGTATTTAGTCTGTATATATCAAAAATATATACCCAAATGAGGATTGTACTGAATATTTTTACAAAACTGACAGTGTGCTCAGTCACAGCAGCTCTTATACCATAAATAAAATTAGTATGCTGTCAAAAGCATAGCAAACATTCTTTAGGGCTATGAAAGAGAAAACTTGCATTAGAAGAAAATCACTTCAAGTTGTCTGGAAATACATAAATGATGGAAATATTTTCAGGCTTTATAATGGTTTCTGCCACAAAATGTACTAAAAATTCAAATAATCAGAAGGACTGCAATGGATAATAGACAGCAATTTTAGTGTAAATAGAATGAATTTAGAAAAGAAAATAATATGGGTCTGGTGATAAGAAAAAAGAAACTAGCAAACTCATAAGTGAGCAGTTTACTGTGTTATCTACATGATATGTTTCAAACTATCCCAGAATAACTCATGTACTCAGTGAACCACAATATCCAGCAGTTCTGAGGTTCAGAAGTTGCTTATCAATTCAGTTTCTGCAGTTTCTTCAGTTTCAATGCAGTTTCTGCCTTTCAATTCAGAGAGCAGGTTTTGTAGCAGATGTCTGATCTGAATTTAAAAAAATAAAAATCCATACATCCTTTCATGTTGTAGAGCATTTTTACTACCTGTAGGCTAAATGCAATTCTGTGGACTTCAGTGCAATTAAACCATTTTATTTGTCACCTGGGTAGTGACACACTGCTGGAATTTGATAAAAGGTGCTTCAGAAGATAATTATGTGAAATTTGTTCTTCAAGTGCATAAATCATTACCAAAACTAGCTGAGACTCTAGAGCTATTTAGACAGGTCTATATGTGACTGTGTCCCTGCTAACAATTCTTGCTTCTCGAATGGATTTATTGGTATAAGGCAGTCAGACCAGGTTAGAGCACTGGGCAGGTTCATATACAAGTGGCAGCCTCTGACCATTTAGACAATTCCTGAGGTACTGTTGTGCTCAAGAGAGCAAATATCTAACTCTCAGGTGGCCCTTAGGAATCTTTGCTGTTAACAAGCCCCACATCAGAATTATAAAATCAAAAATGGCTTGGGCTAGAATAGAATCATAGAATCATAGAATCACAGAATCATAGAATCATAGAATCATAGAATCATAGAGTCAATCATAGAATCATAGAATCATAGAATAATAGAATCATAGAAACATAGAACCATAGAATCATAGAATCATAGAATGTGCTGAGATGGAAGAAATCTGTCAGGATTAACTCCTGGCCCTGTGCAGGACACCTCAAGGATCACCCCATGTGCTTGAGAGCATTGTCCAACTCCTTCTTGAACTTAGACAGACTTGGTGCTGTGACCACATCCCTGGGGAGCCTGTTCAATCACCCTCTGGGTGTAAAACCTTTGCCTGATATTCAGCCTAAACCTCCCCTGACTCAGCCGGATGACAAGAGTAGAAAATCTCGACACACACCCAGTAGTTCTGTTGTGGTGGGGATTCCTACCATAGAGTCACAGAATCATAGAATCCTCATTGAACCATAGAATGGTTTGGGTTGGAAGTGATCCTAAAGAAAATCTAGTTTCAAGCCCCCTGAAATGAGCAGGCACACCTTTCACCAGGCCAGTTTGCTAAGAGCCCCATCCAACCTGGCCTAGAACATTTCCAAGAATGGGGCATGCACAACTCTGGCCAACCTGTTCCAGTGCCCTCACCACATTCACAGTGAAGAATTTCTTCCTAATATCTAATAGAAACATATTCTTTTGACTTGAAGCCATTCCTCCTTGTCCTGTCATTCCATGCTCTTGTAAAATAGTCTCTTTCCATCTTTCTTGCAGGCTCCCTTCAGATGTTGGAAGATTGCAATTAGGTCACCCTGAAAGCCTTCTATTTCCAGGCTGAACAACCCCAGTTCTCTCAGCCTTTCCTCTTAGAAGAGGTGCTCTACCACTCTAATCATCTTGGTGTTCCTCCTCTGGACTCTCTCCAACACATTCATGTCTTTCCTGTGCTGGGGACCCCAGAGCTGGATGCAGCACTGCAGGTGGGGTCTCACCAAAGCAGAGCAGAGGAGCAGAATCTCTCCTGTGCCCTGCAGGCCACACTGCTTTGGATGCAGCTCAGTGTATGGTTAGCCAGGTGCAAAGATACAGGTAAGCATCTCAGGAAAGGATTTCAAAACACTGACACATACTACAGTAGGGAAAATCTGGCTGAATCTCAAAAAAAAAAAAAAAAACCAACCAACTTGATACACATATATGTGTCTTCCTTTTGGGTCAGGAGTACCTCTCAGGTGAAGGGATACAGAGGCTAGACGTGGAAAAGAAAAACACTTAAAACCTAGGATCTATCTATACTATGTAATGGAGCACAGTACAGTAATCCCACCTGAAACTACTGAAATAGCATGGCAGGTTTTATTATCTATTTTTCCTATGTTGCTCTCATGCTATATTTCTTTTTCAGTTATTCTATTGCTCTTCTCTTGAGTGTTGCTTTACTGTACACCACTGTGCTTGTCCTTGAGGCTTTCATTTTACAAGCCTACCAGGATCAGGTGTGTGATGAGACTGGTTCAGAGAATAATTCGGAAATGCACATTTTATGCTATCAATAGGATACAGTAGCACTGAGATAGTTTTGAGGCACTATGCAGTATCTCCTTTTGCTTCTCTTTATCCCTAATCTTCCTTACTATCCTCCATAATGCACACCTTTAAACTCCTATCTCTGTTTAACTTGTTTTTGGAACAGGGACTGTCTGTTTCTGCCTGCACAGTGGGATCATATACACCATTATGCAAATAGTAAGAAATAAATAACAAGTAATAAATAAACAACCATATGACAAACACAAAAAACCCCCCAATAGCTCTATTCCACTGTTTGCAATCCTTTGAAGGGAGACAACTTTTTGTAGTTGTAGTTCCTTTTGCAGTATCATGATCACACTCTATTCCCTGGGAATGGGATGAAGAGGTGTTTAGTTTCAAAAATGTGGAAGAAAAGCCACCATTAAAACATCCACTGACTAGATCCTGTCTCTCAAAAATAGGGAGAGATTTATTCAGCTATCCTGTCTTATTGAGAAGATTCAGTTATGTTAATCTATGAGACAATTATGACTTTATGTATAGGCATGATTCCTGTGATTATAGTAGTATTCACTAAAATTGTGGCAGAAAATCCAGACTCTAAACTGAATCTTATCACAGATTTTGGTGGGCTTGAAGTTGGATATCACACGAACACCCTGATATGCATTTGAGACTGTTCCAAAAAAGAGCACTTCAAATAATGTCAATGTTTTTACATAAACAAAGAATGGCAGAAATTGCAGACCAAAATTTGACCCAATATAAATATTCAGAAGATTTGACCTTGTAACTATGACCTCTGTGAAAATGGTGTAATGTAACTTGCCTAAACAGTGAAATGCTGGAGCATGATATCCCCTTCTGCAGTTGAAAATACATACCAAAAAATATAACTACTCTTAAATCAAACACACTGTACCCATTTGCAGATGATGTCCAGATAGGTTACTCCAGATGACTGGCAGACAGTTTACAGACAAATCTCTTAGAAACCAGCAATTTCTTTTCAGTCCACAGACCTTCAAAACTACTCTTCGTGACTCAGATCGTCCGAACATGATTTTTTCAATACACTAAGGGCATTTGATAGTTCAATCTTACAAAGAAATTGGCAATAATGGTGCTCTTCAATAGCTCTTTTCAGAAACTCCAAAACAATGACCTGTAATTGTGGGTGAAAAAAATATTGTCATGTCTCAGCAGAATAGCATTTCCTCAAGTGGAATATGTGCAACAAAAAGCCCTTACATAATTGTCCAGAGCAGTGGTCAAGAGGACTGAGGGAAGTGCCAGGTCCTTCACACAGGTCATGCAGAAATATTTTTAGGTAGGAAAAGCAGGCAGATCTATCTTCTTACTTTGAACAGCAGGAAGTTGTATTAGTGAGGAGAGACCACATGGATGCATGAGTGATGCAGTTCCACATGGAAAAGCTGCTCCACAGTTGCTGCCTCCTCACAGAAGCACAGTCCTTGGAAAGCAGAGATGCCACACTGTCTCCTATTTAGACTGATGTTATATGGGACTAAAAACATCATAAATATAAGTGAAGAACGGAAAGACCCTCTTCTGACAGAATTTCTGCAGGAAATGAGTTGATTTATGCCTATCAGGCTGTTGGGCAATTGAGAATAACTGGTATTTTAGTTCCAATAGTGAACAATACTGTAAATAAATTCTGACTGAATTGATTAATCAGTAAACAAGTAAACAGAGAGAGAGAGAGAGAGACTTTCCTCCACAAGAATGTAAATGGTCTTTCATTTGTTTTTCATTAAGCTGTAGAGGTTAGATCCACAGAAGGACAAACACACCTTGAAGCCCATCAAGCTTGTCCTTATGATACTGAACCCAAAATTCCATGCTATGGACTGACTGACTAGCTGACTGACTAAACAATCCCCTTGAATAGCTAAATCTCCTTCCCCAAAAAACACAGGCCAAAATTACCCTTATTAAGTTGTTGTCTATCAGGAGAGAAGGTAAAGCCTACACTTCTTACAATTTCAAATAAAACTCCAGGATATTTGAAAGCTTCTATTCTGCTTAAGTGCTGAACAATGAATACCTAACATATGCTTAAGCCTTACACTTTTCTCTTCTTGAAACTTTGGAGGTGTTCAGAATTGTAGGTTTATTCAGAGAACGTAGAACAGAAAAGAGAAATCATAGCCTTAGAGAATGCAGGTAGAGTGGATAATTTGGCAGGGTAGGGAAGAATGAATTTTGAGCTAGAATTCACATCTTCCACTTTCTAGGTAAGTGATGTAACCAGATGCTTCCCATAGAAATGGTGAGGATGAAACCTGTATATTTTAAAAGCGAAAATTTCTTTCTTTGCTTTGAAGGATATCCAAGACTGAGGACTGATTCAATTTATAGTGTAGGTGTCATGAGATCTGATTCAAAAACAAAAAAGAAAAGTCTGAGTATTTGGAGACAACTGCCCAGGAGGAGAAAAAGCAGAAAACTTCTTTTACCAGCAAACTGCAGAAATTAGACTGGTATTAAATGAAATAACTTCCTCAGTTCCAGTCCAGGACACACAAATTTGTCCATGCACTCTTTTATAGCCAGTTGTGAGCTAACTTCACTTATCCTATGAAGTTACCTCACTTCAGCCTGAAAGCTGTGCATATTTTTCCCCTCAGTGATATTCTCACATTTAAACCCATCACAGAGGTCTATTAGCATAGGAGAGTGTGTTAATACAGATTCTTTCTCACACCCATTTAGATCAGAGCCCTAGCAAAGTCTCTGCCTGCAAGTAATCAAAGAGACCTGGACCTTTGTTTTCACACTCTGTATGTTCTGATAACCACGTTAGAACCAGAGGTAAACAGAGAGCTGATGGCTAATAGTAAAACAGTGTAAAGAGTAGACATAGGTGAGTTTTGCTTTACAAATGTTTGCAGTTAAATTTTTATAAAGAAGGATCAAATTCAGATTAAAACTAAATGATGAAAATGTAATGATGAGAAAACTGATATAATATTTAGAGTGCTAAAGTCCTCATTTTGACAATAAGATACCATTAACATTTCTTAGACGTGATGTCAATTAAAATGTAGGAGCTTGTCTTAGAGTTATGTAAAAGTCATTCTCCCAAACTAGAACTGATCTAGGCAAAGTTTTTATTTCTAACACATACAGACTAACAGGCCAGAGGTAACAGGTACTTCTAATGTATTTAAAAATGTGAACATAAATCCCAAACAAACTATGAACAACATTCTACAAGGAATTATTTCACTCATTAATATGAGAAGGAATTAATAGGTTCTTATTAATTGTCACTGGTTTCAAGAGAAATACTTTTCTGCCTTGACTTTACACGCAATAATCTACTTAAAGTTTATGACCTTTCTTCCTTCCAAAAGCAGATAAATTATAAAAGCAGCTCATTCCCTCAACACATTAGAGGTATCTCTTCTGGTGAATAATTTTTTCAGTCTTCTGTATATTCCCCATTTAAACATTGCTTTATATTTGTGTGATTGTAGTCTAAAAACTGTAACTGTAAAAACACCATCGTGGTTGCTCTCACAATGTTAGGACTCCACCTGTGCCATCTTGGAATGATTTACAATATCATTAAAGACTACAAAGACTATGAAGAGTTGATGCAACTGTGAAAGGGGAAAAGGGGGAGGAGAGAAGTACTTTACTGAATACCAAAGTTATCTTGATAAATGGGGGGATTGGTCTGAAATCAATAACAAGAAATTCAATAGAGACAAGTGCAGAGAACTACACTTGGGGCTTGTCTACACAAACAGATTAGTACAGAGAACTAAAGCATGAATTTACAGTACACTTGCTGCTGCATACTAACTTTTCATGCTGACACTTTGCTAAGTACTAAGTATACTTCTCTGTGATGTCTTCTACATCACGTTTTGCACAGAGACAGCATTAGTGCAGGCTACAAGTGTCCACAGGGGAATTTGGCATGGAGAATCTAGTGTGCTGTAAATATATTTCCTATCTTACTGAAATTTGGTAGTTTAAATTTTACCATAGGCAGGAAAAAAAAATCTAACACACAAATAGAAAATGTGGAATTACAGGTTAGACAACATTACTGCATAAGCAGGTTGTAGTCAGCATAACCAGCATAGTCAGTGACAAATGATGATAAATAACTATGATATTGGTATTACATAGAACAGTTATAAGTACATATAAGAAAGAAAGAAAGAAACAGAAGAGGATTATTCAAATTCTGCTTTTCTCGCTGGTGGCAAGACATAGCCCAGAACAGTCTGCTTTCTTTGGAGTTCCACTTGAAAGTGTAGGCAGGTTTTAGATTAGTCCAAAGAATGCAGTCAAACATGCTATAAGAACCAAGACTGCTGAATCCAGAAAAACTAGGACTGATGGCTGAGTAGCTAACAGTCTTCAAAGACATAAAAGAGTGCTATAAGAGAACTTCCTAGGGTTTTTGTGGGTTTTTTTTTGTTTCCAGTCCAAGAAGACTGGGAAGGAAATAATTGTTTCATATGCAATTGTGATATTCCATACCAGCAAGTGTTGATGTATACCATCCTGAGGGGTACAAGAGCAGGGCAACAGTGGAAACAAGGGTAAATGGGTCCATTACCATTTCTCGTTCCTAACATCATGACATCTTCTAGGAGTGAGTGCAAGAACAGCAGTAAGAAAGAGAAAGTGAAAGACTTCAAGATTAACTTTCTTTGAGGAAAGCGTACAAGAACATAGAGTTTAAGAACTACTGAGTTTGGATACAATTCACCTAGAAAGAACAAGTAATTAATCACACTGGAGGGTCCTAAAAACTATTCATAGATAAACACCTTTTCATGTGGTCTAAACATTCTTGAACCTTTCTCTGGGCAGCTTTGCAACCCCCTTTCATTTCTTTTTAAACTTATAGCAGCCATGCTAAATTGTAAATCTTCTATTGGTGGGTACTTGGCTCAAATATATTCTTTGCATTTGCTATGGAGCAGCAGCACCTATTGAGTGAAGCCTGACAACAACTTAATGGGACTCTATTTTTATATCTGATCATTTACCACCCATTTTTCTGTTTGACATCTAACTTATCTTCCTCATCTTTGCTATATGTAAAAAGAAATTTTATTGTTATACTTATCATAATCAAAAAGAGAAATATGTTAATTAAAATATATGCAAATTGTTATATGCTTATATTTATGTGTTCTTTTATTATTCATTTGCATTTGCTTACTTAATTGTCATTCTATGTGCCTCCTAGTTATCCATTTATAATTTTCATTATTGAATGTGTTCTATGCTGAATTTACAGCTTGCATGTTATAACAGATTTAACCCATCATATATTAGGACCCAACTAGCCTAAAAAATAAACTTTTGAGTTGGCTGCATTTCTATTCTGCAAAGACAGCACATAGAAATGATCTTAAACTGAGAAACCAAAAATCAGTATCTGCTAGAGAAAGAGTGAAGAGTAAATTTAAGGTATGCCAAGTGGATAAACTAAAAGTTCTGGAAATTTACAAATTCAAAAGGTCAAAGGGGAGATTACAGTTACAGAAAGTTAGATGCCTTCTCTTGGTAACTAGCCATCAGCTGGTCTAAGTCATACAAGAATGGGGAAAGGAATTCAGTGTAAAGTTTTTTAAAAATAATGTTAATAATATTATTAAGAGAGAGAATTATTAAGGGAGAATAAGACAAAGTGAAAGGAGTAGAATAAGCCTACAGGCTGACAATTACAATTGTATATTAGCCTTCTACCTAGAAAGATACAAGAAATAGCGGGAAACTAAATGGAAATGTGTATTTCCTAGGATTGATATGAAATTTTATTACTGATTTGTTCTACCACCAAGATAATTACTTTGCCTTTAGTGATATTTAGACACAGGAAACAACTTTTTTACATTAGTTCCCAGCCTTATGAATAAAGTAACTACTTATTTTTTTAATGACATACCTAAATCTTTACCCAAGGGTTAGTTACAAGTACAACTACCCCTTGTAACTTAGTATTTCTAAATGAGTTTACACAATCACCTCATTAGATCAATTTTTAATAGAAAACATAATTATATATTCATCCCTTCCTATATGTTAACACATCAGTGAGCACTACTCACATCTGATCTGAAGCAGACAAATGGACTTCAGAGTAAGAAAAAAGACACTGAACAGGGAAGAAGGCAGACCAGAAATCAATCAGAAAAGAACAAGAAAATATTTCCATCTTTATGATATCACAGCAGTTAGCTAGAAGTCTAAATAATGTGCTAACGAAGTTAATAGACAATTCTTACCTCTGTGAGGTTAGAAATTTATTAAAAATGGGTCTAAAGAGGTAGACTTGTATAAAGTAGTGGCAAAGGAAAGTAGCCATGAATACATCTGAAAACTGCTACTTCAAAACTCAAATGAGAAGGAGCACTGGAAAGCAGTATAATTAAGACTTGTTTCTAATAGAAATAATAGTGGAGAGCTCATTAGCAGTAAATTTCTTGCAGTTTGGGACTTGAGAGAAACCACTGTAACTATGAATATGAAGGAATTTCATTAGAGAAAGCTGATGAGACTCTTTATCACTGGAATTCCATGTAAAATATTGCATTCATTTTGTAGTCTTTAACTGTATTAGAGACTGATGATATAGGAGTTGTTCTGAAAAGACCAACACAGTTCTTTTGGAGTGATTAATTAAAAGCAACTTTGCAGGTAATACTTGTGCAATTAGCAAAAGGAAGCAAATTGGGCAAATTTGTGGAATTCCCATGAATAAATGAAAGAGATGCTTTTACCTCAGTAGGAGGAAAAGTCTGCTTTTGGAAGTTCAGTAACAGCATAGTCTTCAGGGTAAAAAGTAGAAACTTGCTCAACATTTGTAGAAGAATAGTACAAGTTTTAGGAAAAAATACCTCACTAAAAAAAGGGAGATTTCTCATTTCTCAGAGCAATAGCTTTGATTAAAGAAATGGTAAGTCTCTGATATGCAGAGGAGATATTATAATTCCATGAAATGGGATGGTACTGGAAAATATTGGTGGGCTCTTGAGGAAAATACAGTTCAAAATTTATGAGTATTAGTTCTGTTTTCTGAAGGGCTACAGCTGCCTCACTGAAGTTCATCAGCTAAAGGTTTCAGTAATTTTTTTCTTAAGTCAGGGAAGATTCATTTGGGAATTCATTTGATACACAAGCTGTGTTGTCAGTGTCTGTCCACCTTATTAACTGGACATGACCTGCAAGTCATTACCAAATAAAGACTAGACCACCTAATGTCATACACCTATATATCAGTTTGTCTCATAGAGTTTATGAGTGAACCCCACACTTGAAATGTTAAAGTGAATCATGGCTAAATAACTGCATTTCTTATGCCTCTAGATTTACAAAAATGCAAGCAGAAAACCAGAAAGAGACGAACACAACAAAATTAACAAACAGTGAACTCAAGATCACCACGGTCCCTGCTGTTCAAGTTCTATTATTGCTGGTTTGTTCACTATCAGCAATCACAGTTCTGGAGTCCACATAGAGCCAGTTGAAAGGAGTTCAGAGCATTTGCCTCTGGAAAGAGTATGTTGCAATCTTGAAATTTCCTTGCAAAAAATTCCATCTTTATTTCCACTTTATGACTAATCAAAATACTTTACTTTCACAAAAGAAATTTTAAAATGCCTCATAAATATGTCATAATAAATTTAATAATTATAACAATTGGATACTGGAAGAATTCATATGACTTTTTATTTACACTCCATAAGTGATCTCATTTTTCCTTAGGTTACCTGTTTCTAAGTAGACTTTTGCATCTCATTCCAGATTTTCTGTGACCTAGATGAGGAATTAAAGATCTCATGTTATTTATGCCTTTGCCAAGTCTGGTTTTGCTTATTTTCTGTGATGAACAGGTCTGCAAGTACATTGGGCTTTTCTCAGAAACTCAGTAGCCCTGTCATAAAATGGTTATTTACTTTTTGAAATGGCTAATTGCAACATCTTCACTGATGTGTATGAACTGCTTCAAACTTATAAATTTTCTTTTGGTGCCTCTAATTTCTCATTAACAACAGGCAGAAGTCATTTCACACACCACTTCAGCCTTCCCTAACAGCAATATCCCTACTTGATACATGACTGAGGTACAGTTTGAACTAGGAATCAATTCCAAACATGCTCCATCTTCTCATATTCCTTCTTTGACAATAGGACTATAACTCTCTTAAAATTAAAGTTCAGGTGAGTCATTGGCTTGCTCCTGATCTGAAGCACCTACAAAAAAACTACATTGCTTTCTTTATCCCAAAGGCAAACTAAAATAAAGGATTCAAAATTATGTATATCATAGACAGGACATCAGTCCAAGCTCAAGCAGCAATTCATTCGTGTCCGTCAAACAGAATTTAAAAATTGTATAGATATTTTCCAATGAGAAAATACTCCTGCACAAAACAAAGTAATCTGCTTACTAGTTTGGGTACATTAACTAAAATTTAATTTTTAGCTAAAAGATGCATCAATGTTTTTGAGAAATCATGCTACAAGTATTAGATCATATCGTCAGGTGTATACCCCTCAAGGAAATACAATATTCCTACAGTCCCAAAATTTATTGTATCTTTACAAATAACAGTTTGTTTTTAGTGAGTGTTCCTCTCACAAGCAACAAAAAGTGTTAACCATATCCATAGATATTTATTTTGTCAAATTGATCCAGAAAATTATTTAATCTGCCAATTTTATCATAATTTTAGCAAGACACTGACCATTAAAAAAAAAAAAAAGAAAAAAATTGAAATATTCTATTATAGTAAAATACTCTGTTCTTCCACTGTCAAACTATTTTTGGAAATAGTATTTGTATTCATAAATTAAAGAGGCAACTGTAACTAATCAGAGGGGCCAAAAGTGCTTGTATTTCATTGATGTATGTATGAGATTTTAAAAATACTTCTTTTTTGGGAACTGTGTATATTTAACAAAAAAAATCATGAACAGTGTGCTTCAAGTTTATAAGTACATGGTTCACAAGTACTCTGCAGTATGCTGTCTTGAAAATTAGGAGTTCTTGGCATCAAAACCATTCAAGAATAGGTATTTTTATATGTTATGTAGCTCCTAGCACAACAGGTCCTTGATGCAGCCATTTGAGGTCTCTGGCAGTCCTGAGACATGCAGCTAAGTACAGGTCACTAGAGAAAAGCCTTTCTTCCTTTACCAGATGCAGTCAGATACAATTCTACTCCCTCTGCCATGGAAGGATATAGAAGGACCCACAAGATACCAAGACTGAGGTTCTTGGTCTTCTCTTGAAGAATAATTCTTCAGATCAGCTGTATACGCTTTAGGGCAGTTTTACTGTAAGCTTAGCAGATATTTTTTAATCTATTTTCTTCCACGATTCTCTAACACATAATTTTCAGAGTGGTTTATGATATTCTGCTAGAATTGCTATTTACAACACTGTGTTCAGAACTCATGAGGGTGTCATAGTAAAACTGCCCTCTGACCAAATGACTTGAATAGTATTATTTAAATATCTCTGCTAACATGTATTAGAACACTACAAAACTTTCATTCTGCTCTCCTATAAATGGAGTTTGAATATTTCTAAGTTTACTGTAAGTTACTACAGTAATTTTCAATGGTTTCTGGCATCATTATTTTTTAAGTAAGGGCAAACTTTGAAAAACACTGTCTGTGTAAAGACGAATTTATCAGTTTGCTTACTATCAGTGTAAGAGAAAGAAGGAAAAAAGGGATAACATTTTACAGTGATTTCATAGTGAGAGAAGACAGTATATTTTGTGCCCCATGCTGAAGTATTTTGATAAAATGAACAAGTGAAAGCCTTACAGGTCTCCACCACAGTTTAGAACTTTGATCAGTAATTTTTGCAGGATTTTTGGAAACCGCCCATTTCCTACATCTTGGATTCTTTTTTCAAAAGCACAGGTACTGACACATAAATAATATCACTGATCCATGCAAGGCAATTTTAATATACTGATACTTGCTCAATGCAAGTGCATGATCCATGTATTTTTCCACCAGAAATAATTGGTTCCATTAAAATATCTCTATACGTGATTTCTCTATGAAGTAAAAATAAGAGCCAAAGCATGATTTAAAAGTTAAAAAAAAAAAAAAGGTGAACAGAAACAGTCTCTTGACTTCTTAAAAATAAGTTACTTAATCTTCTTTAATCCTAAAAATATACTTTTAGAGATATACATCTTTATTACTTCTAGAATTAGTGAGTTATAATGTGGCAGCATTTGCCTGGCCTAGCACTCCATTAAGGCATTGTTCATGTGCAAGACCCAGACACTCATACATACATTGTTTAACTGACTTAACACATTCATGTTCATTAAAATCCTTTTTCAAATGACAAAACCAAAAGCATTATTTAACAGAGTTAGTGAACATAAAATATTTCCCAAATAGATTGAATGAAATGCAGTGAACTAGCACCTAAGTAATACATTGTCTATTCCGATATTAGGTCACTGTTTCACAACTCAATCACCAAAATAACTCTTTCAAGTTCTAACTCAGCAGTGCTTATGAAGAATAGCAAATTCTTCAAAGTCTTAAGACTAATTAATAGTATGAATGACTATGACAGAGGCAGATAAAATACCAACAACCACAATTAAGAGGATCAAACCATTGCATGATGAATAGTTCTTTTTTGTATGGATGTCACCTGAAAAGTGGACAAATATTTATATATGAACAGAATGTATATATATCATATATTTATGGGAAGTTTTTAAAAATATAGAAAATAAAGAAACTGTACCAGCAATAGTATTTCACATCAATTTTCCAGGAATATAAATGAACCATATAATGCTCAATTGAAATACAGATTGCTAAGATTGTTAATCATATTTAACACTGGAGTTCTACATACTATTAAATGGAAATTTATATTGAAATCAATAGGAAAATTCCCATTGATTTAATAGACCCAAGATCTAACTATTGGCAATAACAAAAATTAATTTATGGTTTATATTCATAGCAATTACTTTTCATAGAGCACAAGGGTTAAACACTACCAGTTTAATCATAATCTTTGTAAAAAGAAAAAAAAAGTGTGTGTCAGCATATTCCTGAATGAGATCAGAATATTAACTACATGGCTTGGAAAATTTCTTTCTCCAAATCTACACATGGTCTGGGGTCACAATTTTGTCCTGGGAAATGTCACACATAACAAAGAAATTCCCACATGCAAATCTATTCAAAGAAGCCAAAGCAATATTAATATGAAAGTCTCCTACTAGTACATCAGTGGGAAAACATTTACTTTCAATAATATTATCCATTTGCTTTGTTCCATTCTCATTTAGGTTCTGCACATTTCAGCAAGAGAGGTCCTCAACTGGTAGTTGCTTTGAACTTTTCAGTTCTTCAAACACTAGTGGACTGTTTATTGGGATTTTGGAGAAGCTGTTCATAATGCTGCACATAGTTGGAAGCTGACCCTTATTTGCAGTTGCAGCTGTGACCCAAGAGCACAGAATGTGGAGGCAAGGGTGGGGAAGAAAGGGGAAAGAAACCATTTCCATGAACGATAATGATGAAAGATATTATATGAAATACTGAGTTCTTCTTTGGGCAGCCTTCTTTTAGGCGTGGACTTCTTACAGTTGCTGGTTTTCTTGATATTGGGGGTAAAGTATGCCACTATCCACAAAATATATATATATATATATATATATATAAAAGCTATGAGCTTTTTCTTACAGGAAGAAAATTCTCTAGTACCATAAAAAGGGATCTCTTCATTCCATAGAGATCAGTACCTCACAGGAGGCTAGAATTAAGGCAAAGACAGGCCTTTGCACACAGAGAGTGGCTCTATGTTTTCCCACTTCTAAATTATAAGGACTAATTTTAAACAAAGCCCTGCACCTGTAATTTCTTATCTGAGTTCGGGCTTCTGCTTGAACTGCAACACCTTCAGTAGTAAGATCTGCTCGCTAGGAAAAGGGCTCAAGAAAGTTTTATGTATTCAACATATATATGTATTTGCACACACTCACACACACATGTACTTATACACACACAAATATGCACACACACAAATTCATAAATAGATGTCTATATATGTACATAGGCAAAGAGACAATATTGAAAATCATATTAGACGTGGAGTATTACCTGCTTGTCAGAACTATTTAAACTACTATCTACACAGTACATATTGAAACTCAACTTTAAGATTTTTTATTTTTATGTACAGTTCATTTTTTTCCTCTGGAAATAAAATATCTAAATACAGACAGACTGTAATGTTGTATATGTATAGCTTTCAACAATACTTTAGCTGAATAAATGCTTTGTACATAGTTCTGTCTTTTAATGGAGTTTACAGCTACATTGATAAAATGGATTCCTCATTTCCTTGATTGTTTTAAACAATAACAAGCAGAGAGACAATTACAAGTTAATATTAATAAGCAGCTCAAATAACACTGGTTAAATTATGTACAATACAAACCATTCATACAAATGAAGACTAGGATATTGAATTTGTTACAATATTTTGTAATAAAGATAAGACAGCCACTTATAACTTACATGTCTCCGCCAGGCATTTTCCTTCTCAGAGATCAATTCCAGTTTTTAAGTAGTTTAGCTGGCCTAAACTCAAAGAAGTTTAAAGAATCAGAGCTTAAAGAGTCAGAAAAACATTAAACCAGAATGTCTGCTCACATGTAAATTCCAAATGTTTGCCCATCTTTACTAGAAACAGGCTTGCTCCATGGAAAAAGAGCCACCAACACCACCTTGAATGTGCCTACTGTGTGCTGGGAAAAGTCATGACACTTTGCTGTGTTCATATAATACGGAATACTGAACTCTAAACACACTTTTTCCCATTTTAACAAGTATTTATTCCTACAGTATTATTTACCAGTACAGCTGCTCCAAGCAGTAGAATGTATGAGTGGGGATTATTGATTGCCATGTACTCAAAGGACTTTCAAGGAGATTTCCGTAACAGTCTGCGTTAGAAACCTTGTACTGTCTAGTTAATCCATTTTGCTTGATGATAGGTTGTGCTGAATCCTTAGATATCAGACAATGAAAGATTTCTTAACAGGAATCTCAATAATGTGCGCTGAAAAGTGAGTGTGTGTGTCTCTGTGTATGTGTATGGTTTTATTTCAAATCCATAGTGATTTACACCTAGATTGAAAGACAGAGCTGACTGGGCAAAAATTACATTAGATTGTTTTCCACTAATATATTTGTAGCCATTTGACATCATCAGCAGCAGGTAGACACATTCCAGGCAATAGATGTGGCCTTCCTCCTTGAGGTTACAGCCCTGTCATTCGACCTCTTTTATTCCCCAGGCTTCAGTCTCAGACACAAGTTGGTCCTCACCCTGAAGGGAAGTAGGGTGTGTCACTGTGGTAGTTGTAATCAGGACACACCTTCTGTACTAGTTTATAATCTGTACTATAAAAGGAAATGTAAATACAGATTACTTTAAAGGGCTTGGAGCAGAGCCATGACACGTGGCTCTGGGTCTGCTCCTGATAACAGGTTTTTGAAGGGTCATAGTTGCAGAGTGTATTCTTGGTAGCCTTGTCAACCTTTTCATACTCGATTCGACAGTTAAAGGACTTGGAATCTTTGGCATCAATCACTGTCTGTTGTGCCAAGTCAAATTCCACTATTTTTGTAGGGGGCACTAGGCTCACAGATACATTCCCTTGACCAGTGGAGTTATGCCTGAAGTAAACACTAAACGTCCCATTGCCATGGTCAACGATTTTCCCTGTTATTAACAGATTTAGCTTCACAGTCTTGATGTTGGAATGAAAATCTCCCCAGCCAAACATTTTCTTAAATTTCCCAGTCTTGACGATGGGCCGTCTCTTTGCTCTGGGCCGAGGCTCTTGCAGGTCTGTGGAGTTCCTCAGCCAGTCCCAGAGATCTTGCTCAGAATAAGTTTCTGGGGCATCATATCGCAGGTCCAAATCTGTATCATTTTCCTTTCCACGAAAAGTCTGTGACAGCAGTCGGCTGATGGACAAGTCTTTGCTACTTTCTGTCCATATGTGCTTTAGTGTGGATTTGGAGCTTCCTGATTTTAGAAGTTCTGTTTTTCCTCCATTTGTTAAATTTGCACAGGTAACCTGAAAAAGAAGGGAAGAAGAAAGAAACAATATATTGAGATATATGATACAAACCCCATCTTTTCCACCTGAGACCAAAATAACCAGATTTCGTAATCATAGAGCAATATTTTTTAAAAAAACTAAATTGTACCTCTCTACTCAGTAAACCAAAAGAGAAACGTCTGTTTTCCTCCACTTTCCAAGTAGTTATTACTCAATTCTCCTTTGCCAGTTTTTTTTTTAATTGGCCTTCAATTTAATCATGGACATTCACATTATTTGTCTGTTATGATGAGCGTGCAATGAATTACTACACAAACTGAGGTACACAGTCTTGTCATCCTTCAGGCTGTATGTGGCATCTCAGAGTGAAGTGTTCTTGCTTGAATGTTCACTCTGCAAAGCTGCTGTGTCTTCCACCATCAGAGACACATTCATTTACTTTTGCTGCCCCTGGAGTCCATAGTCAGGGTGCTGTCTTGGTGGTGCCAGCCTGACCATGCTTGGAGTCCATGTCATTATGAATCTAATAATAATAATACAATTTCCCTACTCCTTTTATGAATACTCATTGGTCTATGCTCCTGACTGGGACCTTCAGTCACAACTACAATATAAATAACAGAATGATGAAAATGTTAATGAGTTTTGAGTTGACAGCTGTACATACAGTGTACTCCACATCAGTTAATGCTGGAGGAGTCACAGCCTTTTCTAATAATCCCTTATAGACCAGCTATTGATTTTCCCTGTCTGTATCGAGTATGACATGCATTTCTGCTTTCTCACTTCACTTCTTTTTCACCATTTCCACCCCAAACTAAATAGTGATCTGTGTAAGACAGAAAGCCTTTTGTATATTTACAAAAAAAGAAAATAGAGGCACTAATTTAAAAGCAGTAATTTAAAAATCAAGCAAAATCACTTCTTAAAAGAACAGAAAATCTTGCACCAAGTTCCTACAAAGTCATATATTTCAGACATGGTCTTTCACAAAATTTACTGTCAGAGCAATTTGTCTTATTTATGTTTTTTTTTTTCTCTTTGCTTTAATTGAGTGGAAAACAGAGAACAGATGCAGGCTCGCAGCTGTCTAACATGCAGCACTGGCAGAGATCTCTGACAGAGCCTACCTGGAAGGGCTGGAATTTGTGCAGGGTGGACTGAAAGGGACTGAAAATATGTGTAGTCCCATTCCCCCTAAAATTTGCACCCCACACACTGCCCAATTTTTTAACATTTTCCCTGCTCTGAAGAGGCCATCAAGTTTCTTACTTCCTTACTTTTCATGGCTACATGTGAGATTCCAAATATGCCTGTTTTATTCCTCTGTGTTCTGGCACTGATTTATGTGCTTCTATCATACTTGCAGTTATATCTTTCTCTTCACTTAAAAATTAATTAAGTGCATTCCATAGCTAGGCAACCCATTGAAAACCAGAAAGTATTTAAATCATGTCCCCTCCCTACTGGTACAACTGGAGGTATATGTCACGGAGGATATCCATCACAGCATGGCCTTTTCATTTCTTAACAATCATGAAATCGAAACACACTTTCATTAACTTCAGTAGTTTTCCAAGGTCATTTGAAGGCATATACATAAAATCAGTCTAAATTGTCTTAATACACTGATCACACAGGAGATGTGCCCCCAGCCTCTTACAGCAAATAAATAGGTAAATAAATCTGTCACATCCTACACTATTCCTCCCCAATGCATTTCATGTGGGGCCAGTAAGGATAATAGATAAAATATGGATTTAATTCAGGACTTTGCCAAAGAGACAACTTCCCCCTCTTTTGAATGGACAGAAGGATTAAAACACAGACTAGCATTTTGATAGCCGGTTCATAGCTGCATCTTAGCAATAACACAGTAGGCCAGGAGAGAAGCTGTAATAAAATGCACTGATGGTGCACTGGTTAATGAAGCAACAATGAAGATGTCACAGGGAGAGAGAAAGAGACTCAGAATATATTTTTTTTCTATGGCATATGGGGAAGGAGGGCAAAATAATAAAAGAAATGTGGTTAAAAGGAAAAAAAATGTGTCTGTCTAGAATGAATCTGTCAACCTACAATGAATCTAAGCAGTTAGCTAGCAGAGCTAGTAAACCAGCAATCTGTAGGTAGGATACAGCCTGCTGACCACTCTCATCTTCTTTGCTTACAGTTTGTTTTTCCTTTGTCTTCCTTTCTTTATCTAATGATTTACATTTCATAGGATTAGACTGCCAGTTCCATGTAACAATATGTAAGAGTATAAAAACCTTTAAAATAGGTCTCTTTTTTTCAGATTTGTGAAACTGAAGACTCAGGAAAGGGAGGAAATTTTCTGAAATGATGGATGACTGGTCCCATACGTGTTTTTTTGAAAGCCACCATACTTCACAGAAATGGATGATTGAGGCTACATGCATTCTATACTGCTTCATATCCAATCTAGCAGATACAACTGATTGTTACTGTCATTGATTTTGTAATACCTGAAAGATTTCTGGCTGTGCTGTTAGCCCTGAGAGCTCTGTTTGTGGTTTTCAGTGTGGGTAACTGGTTGCATTCATGAGTAAAGGCCTGAACCTGCCCTTCCTAGTCAAGAGTCCATGTGAGCACTAAAAAAACAGCCCACAAGCATTAATAAAAAATGCTCTAGAATTCATTGTGCTTCACTAACATTTTCCATCCAACTGATTTTTCATATACTGCTAGAATACTATATATGCTATAGAAAGTATCCTCAGAGACTCACACACCCAATAACACAGAGCATTGCTGTGTAATAGAATTTCTGCAAATGCAGCAGTTCTTCCACATGAACTGATTCCGTTTTCTTCGATCTCTCTTCTTCCCAAACAAAAGGTTGCAATAATCCAAGAAAGAGCATGCAAAAACATGAGGCTTTGCACTTATTATTGTGAAACTGAAACATAGACCTATTTCAGGGGTGCATGGACAAAGAGCCAATTTAAATTGGATAATAAAACACAGAGCAGCCTAAATTCTATGGTGGTTTTCTTGTCCTCTTCCTTGAGGATAACTACATATAATTCAGGAACTTGTGTATTCTACTTTATCAATTAGTTCACTATAACCAGTTTTGCCTCCTTTTCCATAGCCAAGTGTCACTCCTAGATGAAACATTGAAACTTTTGGCCCAATTTTAATGCCCTGACTAGGATGGAGTTCATTTCCTTCATAGCAGCTCATATGGTGCTGTGGTTTAGACTTTTGACCCAAATGCTGGTAACACACTAATGTTCCAGCTCTGGCTGCACAGTGTACAGCACCAAGGCCTTCTCTGTTTCTCTCTCAGCCCCTCAAGTGAACAAGCTGGGGAGGTGCACAATGGATTTGGAATGGACACAACTGGGATTTCACCCATGACTACAGAGGCAGAAGTGACTCTGAATGATGCTGATGGCAGTAGTGTTTGTATGGAAAAATAGTACAGCAAAAAACTTTAGAAGTGCTTATCTTGTGCTCCAAGTGTCATTGGAGAGCACTTATGGAGCATGGCAGACTGATATTTGGTTCTGGTCTTGTACTTTTACTGGAAAGTATGGATTTCCACTACCTAGTATAGTCTACTGAAACCCAAAAGATACCAGGAGCTTTTAATACTGCCTGGCAACTCTTTTCCAACAAATACTGACAAATTGGTTTTCCAGTTCTTCTATTAGTTCTTTGAAGAAGGAAAGACAGTGGTTTCACTGGGCACAATATCCAAAAGCATAATTAAAAAGACACAAGAATTTATCCGTAATTAATTTTTTTTAATCTATTAAAATAGAATACCTCATTCGTTTTGTATCCTATGTTTTGAGGGTGATGAATTTTTTAATGTTTAGCTTCATTAAGTATATTTAATTAATACATGGTAGGACTTCCTAAAGGATAGGCAGTTTATTTATCTCAGAAATTTTGGAGTTCACTTGCAAGACACTGAGTCATGAATGCTTTGCCAAGTCAAACCTTAACACTTGGAGCACAGAAAATGAAGTTAAGGAGGAATTCCAGGAAACCATGAAGGCCTCAAGTGGTGATTTAGGTCCTCTTCTCAGTGAAAAATCAACCATAAGTGTATTAACATTAATTTAAGACTGATCTATTTGAGATTTTAAAAAATATTAATTCAAAAATGTACAGAATGCATCTTGATTTCTCACCCTTTTCCTTTTATTCTAGCTCTACTGCAGTTCATTACCTATAATTACAGCATTGGTTTAGAAATTATGCATTTATTCCTCTGAATATATGACTACTTCAGAGCAAATGAAAATGCAAACAAACAATCTAATACTCAAGGTGGAAAATCTCTCTCTTCAGGTAAATAACTAATCAAAAACCAAGACTGTTTTTATTGACATAGCACTGTAAGAACTTGGCAGCACTATGTTTGCAAATGCGCTTTATAAAAGAATTCAGAATTTTCTTTCCTCGATAAGATATCTCAGATACAACATAGGTAGGAGAGTATTGATGGACATTACAATATGCTGGACCATTAATAAGGCAGGGCAGCACACAGAAAATTGTCACTGAATCCAGTGTCCTTATATTCATCCTATTTATGCAATGGCGGGGGGGGAAAACAAGAAGGAGTTTACTCTTCCATTTAGATCCATTTTTTTTCCTGCAGCTGTCTACATATTGTAGGAAGTTACCAGTGGCATGAAAATATTTTTTTCAGTGAATAATTTCCAGAAAAGTCAAAGGCAATATTCTGCAGGTATTCGGTAATGAACAAAGAAACTGAGAATGCAAATTAATGGAGATATGATTATAATGGGAGAGAGTAAAACAAACTGAAGACTTGTACCTCTTAAATGAACACTTTGGAAAGGAAGGATGAAAACAGAACACCACATACATGGATATTTCACAGAAACAGGCCTTTCTAGTTTTAACTTACAAACCTTTTAGCTGCAAAACATGAAAAGAATAAGGATCTCTGTTGGTCATTCAAAAAATCTGAAAACTCAGATGAGTCTGACAAAGAGGACAGTAACCCATGATCTGCTGTGTCAAATGAGAACTCAAAAGTGGCTATGCAGGATCAATGTTATCTCTGCTAGATATTGTTTCTGTATGTGTTTTCTGTTTCCTCATTTCCCTTTCAAATTTACATTATGCTATCTCATATAAAAGTCTGTGAACTGAAGGACCAAACGAGTTTTCTGTTTCAGTAACTCTGAACAGACTTATCTGTGGTGCAATTGTTTCACTTTGACCCTTTGTAAACTTTTAACATTCATAAGATACTTCAGCAATGAGTTCCACGGCTCTGTTTCCTCCCATGGCTTGTTTTGAACCTGGTTCCTGACACCTTCTTTGGAGAACCTTTCATATGGAAAATCCTGTCTCTATCCAAATTTCCCATGCTACTCATTACTTTCCTTTGCTGTTATGCTTTAAGTACTTTTTCTACAAATACCACTGAGTGGAAAATTTGGTGATTCCTAGCTGCATGAGGAAGGCTCCTTCTAGCTCACTAGTACATGCCTCAACTATATCCATTCATAATAGTAAACAGATATTGATCTCTTTTCCACCCCTGAATCATGTGAATAATCCTTGTACATAGGTTATTCTCTACCTATACTTCTGAATTTCCTTTTTGTCCTTCTCCACTCCCAGTTATGTCTTTAAAATGAGGAGACCGGAATAGTACACGGTATTCAGGATGTGGCAGAACCATAGTCCTGTATGATGGCAAATATGGCCTTCCATTATTTGTTCAGTCCCTTTTCTCTACTAATTAATAATATTTTATTTGGGTTTGGTCATAACAGAGCACCAAATTCATTATTGACATCTAAAAAGAAGCATCTGAAGTTTTTAATATTTTCTAAAATAATCACATTGGGCTATTTGTTTAAGTATAAAAAATGATAATTTGTTGTCACACAGAAAACAGAGGGAATGTAATTTTTTTTTACTATCTTTAGGTTAAGAAATTGAACTTAACATACAATGTTACTGCAATTTTTGTATAAAACATCCTTAGGAGTCACAAAATTCAAAATACTTCTATTAACTGTGCTCAGCTCAACTTT
This sequence comes from Dicaeum eximium, assembly GCA_013396995.1. NCBI lineage: Eukaryota > Metazoa > Chordata > Aves > Passeriformes > Dicaeidae > Dicaeum > Dicaeum eximium. Next base: position 331,290 of record VWZP01000227.1, read on the forward strand.
AAATTCTGGTTTTTTCCGGTTTTAATCTATGAGCTATCATTCCTGCTTCAAATGGCCCTTGTTAAAACAAAAATGTAGCTACCTGAGCTTTTTTCATCATTCACACAACAGCAGTTATGCAAGACAAGAAGCTGATATAAATTCAGGTGACAACAGCTGATATAAATTCAGTGAAATTTAACATCATTGAAATTACAGTGCCTGTATCAGTAGATATCTCTTTGAGATCTAAGAAGCAAAGACTAATTAGAAAATTTGTACCTACAGAAAGATGAGGGTACCAATAAAGCAGTGGCAACACAGCTTTGTTTAGGTGCATTATAATTCTTAACAGCTGTTATCATAAAATATTAAGATATTGGAATGGCTGATCTGCAAAAGAAAAAAGCTAGCAAAAATTGCAATTTTACAGTGCTTTCCACACAATGTAAGTTGTCTGTTATAAATAAATCTGAAAACTAGCTAGTCTCAAATAATTTTTAGGAAATGCAAAGATGGTAAAGCACCTTAAGTGTTTGGTCCCAATAAAAATCCTTAAGAATTAGAGTTTCATTTCCTCTCCCTTGCATTCCTGGACCGTGGGCTAAGCTGTGACACTGCCACAAGCCCTGTGAATGGTAATAGACTGATGAAAAAGGATGGTGGCCTGCCAGCTGTTAGGTCCTCAATTATATCATATTCTTTGACAGTCCAGTCCATGTTTTTGGGTGGGATTCACTGATCTATTAATTCACCTGGAATTCTAGGCCTATTCTGTAATCAAGAGAGAAACACGGATTGTGTCCTCTACCTCCATGAATTATTGATGAACACTCCAAATTGAAAAATGCTCCTCACCTACTCACCCAACAGTGACCAAGAGCACCCTGACCTGTGGTGTGTGACTTGCCCTGGAGGCAACTCTGTGGACAGAGCCCAAAGGGTGTGGGCTGGAATCAGGGCAAGGAATGCTCTGTGTAAATGCCTTCTGAAACTCTCCAGTCCTGCTGAAGTGCACTTCTCCCTGCACATCTGCAAGCATGCTGAAGCTGAGGAGTGGCACTCCTACAGCAAGGCAAGCACACTTGCTAGTATTGCCCTTCCTCTGAGATATAGGAAATTCCCCATCTGGAGGTTTCCTGTAAGAAATGGTATAGATTTGTACTATTCTGTTATCTTTTGAGTTTGGTTTAATCACATGAAAAATTTTCACAGGTATTTAGAATCTGAAAAATTAGTCTTCTTGATCCTGTTTTGTTCACTAATGACTAAAAGAATTGTTTAGTAAGGAGGCTTTTAAAAAGTGTTTAGTCATCTAAGACAGATAGGTACTTTAAATCAATAAGACTTAGATTGTAATTACAGAGACATTTCTTCTAGTAGCAGTGCCCTAATGGATATTTTTCTCTTCCTCCTTTTTTTTTCTCTGCTTCATTCTGCCAGTGCTGCCTTCTCCCCTGTGACAGTCAGATATATAGAAAGATTTTCTTTATTCTTTCACAAACTTTCAGAGTGGAAATCAGGCTCAGAATTAAACATCCAGGCTCCTCTATCTGCTCAGATAAGACTGGGACCTTTGAAGCAAGAACCAAAATCACAAAACCACAACAGGAAACAATGAAAAGCCAGCCCTACAGTTTGTTCCACCCTTTTCCTGGAAACCAGGAGCAAAGACAGGCACTGCTGTCACTGTTGTTTTTCAAAGAAGAAAACTCATTGTTTTCTCTCCAAACATGTATCTTTTAGAGGGGGAAAAAAAGGGAAATTATTGCCATTGTCTATTTAATTTAAAGGTTTGAAAGAATTAGCAAGTCAAAATGAAAGTCTATCTGGTCCTGCACCATGCATTCAACAATGGCTAAATGTTGATTTTATCAAGGAATGCAAAATGAGGGGAAGAATATACTATTTGTACCAGAAAATCTTTCATTTTCAACTCTTTGCAGATCAAAGACTTCCTAAGTTGGGGGTGTGGCTATGAATGTATTCATTTTCAATAAATATCGCTTAGAAGCAGAAGTCCGTTTTTGTATTAATCTTCTACCATGTGAAACACCCTACCACCTCACCTCTACTTCAGACTCTCAGAACTTTCCCATTCTGTTGTTTTGAACAAGTCACCTGCCAGCTTTATCCATCATTGATGCCACCCAAAATCTGGTCCAGCATGACACAACAAAACCTAGCAAGAAGGCAGCATTTTCCTGTGGGGTTCAGGCAGAAGTTTGGTGCCAGGATGCTGAGGCCAGGCAAAGCTGTCTATGGCTGGCACCAGAGGAGCCTCCTGGTTAAAGAAAATAAGGTGTTGTGTGAGTTACAGCGACTTCCAGAACTAGGCAGCTCCGAAGCCATAGTCAAGGAAGAATGTAAAAACTAGATTTCAAGTACACAGGAAATGCATGAACTTTTCACAATCAATTTGTGGGCCAAATTTTCACTCACCACTAAAGTCAATTGTAAAAATCCTAGAGGAGCAGAAGGATGAAGATAATGTGTATTATGTACCTTAATTTCATTTTCATACCCAGTTAAGACAGAATGGAAGGTGGTTGTTTTGTAAAATGTCATTTCTCTTTCAGTCTAGAAAAATATTATGCTCTCACATATAAAAATCTGTGAACTAAAGGACCAAATGAGTTACAATACCCTGTGAAAATCTTCACATTAGAACTTTACAGCTTTCTGGTTCTTGCCTTAAAAGAACAGAAACCGAGCCCAAATATTTCTGATGACAGAGATGCAAGTGAATGTATAAAGATTTGGAAAAGGATTGAAATATAACTGTATGAAATATCCTATTAACTCTTGCCCTAAGTTTTACATTTTTGGAAATAATTTAAACTAAACTCGTGAAGCCTGCTGTCTATGTTGTCATTATAGATTTTTTACTTCAGTGGATTATGACTTTTGAAAATTCACCCCATCCCCGTTCAGCAGGGGATTAAACTACCATGGAATAAATTAAAGTGGGTTAAAAATGTCTAACAGAGTTTTAAGACCCCTGTATTATGCCAGTATCACAGAGTGCTGCTAACTTTGAAATGAAAGTCTAGCTAGGTAAATAAATTTTGACAGGGATCTATTGTTCTTGTTCCACATTCCTGTAAGCCTTCTTTTATTAATATTAGCTTGCCATTTTCTGCATACATGTAGAAAGTAATATTAAATAAAATTAGATTTTATATGAAAGGCCACAGAGCAACATTTTAATCAAAATTTGCACTATAGTTTGCTTTTTGTGTAATAGACTGAAGAAAATATCCATTATCATATGAGTAGCCATATCTTCTGAAGAAAGTGGAAAAGATTATAACTTGACATGTCATGATACTCTATCATGGACAAGGCCACTGTGCCCTGTAAACATACGCTGTTAATATTGCTCATTTTCTACATGACGTTTCAAATCATCCACTGCCAATGCAAAATTTAAACAAAATGAAATCCACCCAAATAGTTTGTTGCTCCTGTGTCTGATGCTATATTTTTTCCAGAGAAAAGCATTAGAATGTTGATGCAGCTGAGTCACTTTCCACATAGATATTCATGCATGCTTCCTAGAAATCTGAATTTGAACAAAGATGTCATTTGAGGAGATTTAACTACTGCTGATGTAGGCAGAGTGCATATTGCCACACAAAGGAATTTTATATCTATATGAGATGCTTGTGGGGGGGAAAACAAGGGCTACCACAAGTAAAAGAAATTCTATTGCAAAAATATCAATTTCTTTCTTTAAAATTCCCTGTTCTTCATCATGAGATATTCATTTATTGCAAACAGCTGAATACTTCAGGAAAGGCATTTTGAAAATATAGAGGAAGCTGTTCCAATGTTCAGAGTTTAGCATACCCCTGCTAACTTCTATGCCTTCATCTTCACCTTATGCCCTTGCTGTATACACATACTAACTTCTCAGAAGTCTTTTGTGATCTCAAAAAAGGTTTTCTTCTCTTTGAATGTTAACCAGATGTAGCAATATACTGCCTTTCTAACTGTGTTAGTTTAATAGGCATTGATCATTCTTTGTTTTAGTCAGTGGCTATCACCATCTATTAAAATTCATTTCTGAGGACAGAGGTGTATTTCTTTAAAGTTGTTCTGGTGAGGAAGGGAAGCATTAAGCAGCTATTCTATTGCAAGTGTATTCAATTAATTTTTATTGAGATTTTCTTGATGGTTTTGTCAAGGTCTGCTAATTCTTACAGGGGTATGCTCAGCCATAAGCAGCATGTGGGCACCAGCTCTGCTAGGCAAGCCAAGTGCTGAGCATTGTTTTCCTGGCTGTGACATACACAAACATGTTGCAATGCTCCCGAAGTGCAAAGATGTCAAAGAAATATGGATTGGCCTGTTGGAAACCAGGAGACACCACATGTTCCATATTTACAAGATCCAGGCAAAATTTAGTCTTGATCCAAATCTGAGCAGGACTCTATTATCAGTGTACATTTGCTCAGTCAGGATGCAAGGAAACCAAGTAGCCTCAGTAAAAGTCCTAACCTCACTTGCCTACAGAGCTGGTCTTTATGTAACTCTGGACATTGCATTACAAGAGACTTATTAAGCCATTAAGAGGAATAAAGCTACTGAGTACTGGAAGGGGATACCATAAACCAACATTCTCTACATCCTATAAACTATTAATATTCAATCTATATGGTGCTTCTTTGTGCTGACTATTACTGAGTTTACACAGACCCGTTTTGAGGTCTATGGTACCTTTCTGAGCTGATCCAGATGTTGTCATGGAATTTACCACAGCCAAACAAAACAGAATAGAATACTCAATAGAAAATCAACATTGTCGCTGCCTAATAGCAGTCTTGTATTTTCTCCTGCAATAGTATCACACCTAATTAAAAGTGAAAATTGATAGCCAGCAGGATTAATCAAATTCCATATGCAAATAGCTGGCTCATGAGAGCCATGGTCCAATTGCTAATACTATCACTAAGGTCATTAATTTAAATTGAGATGAGTTAAGAGTCCTTTGGGTATTGACACATAAGTTGAAGGAGGTTATTCATTGCTAAGTTTTTCACACTGTAACAAAAAACTTAGGAAAGGAATACACGAATATTGCTCCAGCATGTCAGCTTCTAGGATAAGCAGCACTGTGAACTTGTCTATGGGGGCCATGAGTCTTCTTCTGAGTAGATCTATACATCAGTTTAAATTCTTATTAAGACATACTGTAGTAAGTTAAATACAAGACAGTTCAAGGTCTAGTAAACTGACATCTTTGGGATTATTTAATGCCTGCCAACTTTGCTGAACACCTCCAAATAACAGAAAGGCTTCTATTTTTTAAATAAGACTTTCCCAGCCTTCAACCCTCATAAAAGATCCAGACATTTCCAATTAGCAAGAAGTATTAAGTCAGCTCATAAAGAGAAATACTGCAGCACTGGTTATTCCAATGCAAATACAGTGCGTTCTCAGTTTACCAGCTCACCTCAAAAAAGTTCCAGTGTCTTGATCTACCACTGCATTTCTAGTCATATGTCTAGTCACTAGACAGGGTGACTAGAAGAAATGTAGTCTTACAGGCAGATTATAACATAGTGTTACACACCTATGAGCTTTCTCCAAATGCTTATGGCAAAAATATTTTAAATTGCATAGTAATAAAACGACTGCAGAGTAATGAAGTAGTGATGTAATTACATAACTTATCCAACATAAAGAATAAAAACATAACATTTATTACTCTGACCTTGTATCCCAAGAACTTCTCAGGTATGTAAAAAAAATTCAATTGGTCTATTGAAACAGGCTTAGACTAAAGACTAAAGTGAGACCTGCAAATCTTGGTTGCCAGAAGGCTTCTTCTAAATTTAAAGAGAGCACTGGGGTCTGGAAAAATTAAGCCAGAATCTTTACAAGTTTGGGCTTCATTACTCATTCAAGATCCTGTTTTCATTTTCTTAGAGTATGGAAAATTCAGGTTTCAGGGACAATCAGGCATTATTTGTCCAAAATCTGCTCAAGTTCGGAAATGAGGTGGCACCAGAAAACAGATAGATGAACAAAAACTTTCCACATCAAGTTTCAGAAAGCCTTCATCTTCTTTGACTGATACATGGAGTCCACTCTGCTTTGACCTCAGGCAGTTCTAAACATCAACACCTTGACCACACTGAAATATTTGAGCCAATTCTCTCTGCATTTCCACTCGTGCAGCCTCCTGCATGAACAAGATTTCAGTGGAGTGATTCAGACAGGAATTAAGTGCTTTGCCTTTCATAGAATAAACATTTCATCAACGACAGATCAAGATCACTGTTACATTCATCTGTCTGCCCAAAAAAGCAAATAACTTTTTTACATTGTCTCATCCTTCTATATCTTTGTGGCTAAGCAGCAGCACAAAACAATTTAACATTAGCAAGTAAATTTCATTTGTTACCTGCCAAATGCTGATACAAAAGATAAATATGAAAAAGCAATATTATCATTATTCTAAAGCAGAAGGTAACATGTCTTTGCTATAATATACTTGCTAAGTAATATTCGATGAACTCATAAAAGCATTTAATTTAAATATAAATGCTTAGCAACTCCATTTTTCGGGGAGTAAATAACAGTCCTGCCTGTGTTTCTCTTAAATGTATTTTCAAAATAGACATCCTTTCATAACCTTTAGTTGGTGTTATATATTATTACTATTACTGCAACACTCACAGACCTCCCTGTGGTCAGGGTTAAGGTGTACTAGAAGCTAAACGTATATAGTCACTGACCTAGAAAGATTTCTCACTGAAACAGTGAGCAAAGCTAAAAGAAGGAATATTAGTGATGTCCTAACTCAACTGTAGAGCTAAGAGTTAGTGCAAATCTCTAGACTTCTCTTTTCCATGTCATATCCAGTGTGTAACAATAAAAAGGCCAATTCCAATAATTGTTTACACATAATGCCACTTTAAAAAGGATGCAAGCTCAAGGAAACAAAGTCAGCTTAGAAGTGAGTTGTGTCAACAAGAAGCCTGAAAACCATTTGCAGACCATTAGGTGGTCCCAGTTTTCAACAGGAGCATGAAAAACTGCCCTTGTTAAAGAGAAATGTTTGATTTGTTCCTCTGCCAAAAAATAATAGTGAAAATTATCATACTCATGTCTAGTATGAATATTGTATTACAATGTCATTATAAAACAACAACAACAAAGAAATAAAATTGGATTCACAATTTGGAAGACATTATAAATTTCTTTCAAAATGTGAATCCCTCTGGCTCCCCTTTATCTTTCAGCAGCCAGTCAACAGCAGCTCTGGGTAGTACATGAGCTACCTAGTGAATAACAGGAATATTTTTCCATTGTTTCAAATTTACTAGATAAAAATCTAATGACATAATTTTTATAAACTTAGAGGAAATCAGAAGAACATTACCTTATTCGAGTTATTAACTTTTTTGAGTGTTTTCTTCCTTAGTTTACTCTACAGATAACTAAGACAAGAGACCATAGCACAGCAAGAAAATTCCAGCTGGTACTTGTTACAAGATACTTTAAAATTTTTATTCATCCATTAATTTTTTTTCCATTTATCTTATGGATTTTATTGCTAAAATATGGAAGAATTTTCATCTAGTATAATCCAGCAATATTCCTAGATTAATTAATAGACCAGATTTCCTGGTAATTTGAGAACAGCTTTTCCATGGAGATCAGCATGCACACCGATTTGGTCTAAAAGATTTACAAGACATTCTACCACTCATGAGTTACAGGAGTACGAGAATACAAAGCTTTGGAATTTAAAGTTTTGCTATATCATGGTAGTAACCCTAGGCAAATGCCTCAAGCCTAAGCCCCAGCCCCAAACCCTTACTCATTCTAAGCCCCTATAATATACCCTCTCACCTCATCCTAAGTTCTTTGATGGTAAGAAAAAGAAGGGCAGGCCTTGTATGTATAATATACATAATTTTGCTATACATTCTCTAAAACTACTAGTGCATTTTAAATATGATTGTGTACTTTGAGTAATGCAGAATCAGATCTTTTTCCAGGTTCACTGACTACTACTTAACTAATTTTTCAGCAGATCCATGTCAAATTAATCCAGCTGAGCATCAACCACATATATTTAAAATTATAAAATAAAACCTTCCAGAGTTAAAATGCAGGTTATTCTGCATTCAGAGCCCTTGAAATAATTTTCAGCTTTGTTTTAGGTTCAAAATATGATTTGATATTACTCAGGGTGAAAGATTTCCAAACAGAATACAAAAATCTCAGACAGAGAGACTGAAACTTTCAGCTTGTCCTTGAGACTGAGAATGGCAGTAATTTTGGTTATGGGGAATGGCAGTAGAAGCTGCACGGCAGTTCTCTGTGCCTGTTCAATTGCTGTCCATTCTAATCAGATTGCTAACAAGGGATCATTAGGAGTTTGGTGTCTATGATGTAAAATATCTACTAGGAATTGGATTTTGATCATCACTTCATTTTACATCTGTTTCCCACTAACCAATGGAACAAAGATTGTTAATCACTCTTGACCTTTCCTGGGCTGGAACTAGTAATTTAATTGCTAATGCTCACCAAGGGACCCCAAAGTACACCATAGAGCCCCCGAGGCATGCAGCCTGACCCTCTCTGCTCAACACTGCCTTTAACCAACAACATCATCAAGAATGCACTCACATTTGACAATGCTAATTGCAGCTTTGGCCATCGTTTCCAGATGAAGTAGAAGAAACTGTCTAACTAGAAACATTAAAAATATCTGCTGAGCCCTAGGTGATTCTACATGAATCAAAAAAAGTCTCTCCAGCCAAGAAGGCCTTGCAGCCAAGACAAATCTTGCAGACTCACACTACTGCACTGTCAATTTGCTCCTAAGAAATGCCCAGTTCCTGGCAATTAGAATTCTTAAGGGGCTGGTGAAAATCTGTTAGTTTTGGCTTGTTTCAAAATCTTCCCCCAGATGGTAATATAATTCTAAACCAGCTGAGATTCACTTTGTGTTGAATTTCATTCTAAAAAAGGATCATACAGAAAAAACCAGGAACAGAAGCTTTTCCCCTCCTCAAATTTCAAGTTACAGCATGGAGAACATTTTCTTTGAGTCATTCTTCTGAGTACAATTAGGTTATTCTAAACTCTATCTCCAGATCTAAACTTTTGCCTTGATTATTTTCAAATCTACATTCAAATATATTTCAGACTAACATTTGCTAACTGAGAGAGAAGAAACACAGAGGCAGTATGATCTATCCATGCACTCAGGTCCTAATGCAAAGCTTAAAACCAGAAGAACACAAGCTTCTACCTGCACGCACATTTTCTGCCAGATTAAAATCACATTAAACTGATAATAATTTTTCCTGTAAATACCACTGCCTAATACTATTACGGTTTGTCACACAGTTTCATGCTTATTACATGTGTTTGTCAATATATATTGGTTTTTTACAGTATTTAAGGTCATATTTGTAACTAAAATTAGAACCACATTTCTGTTTTAAACCTGACTGTTGAAAATTTCTGTACTGCATTACGTTTATTTTTCTGTAATACTCAGAGCACATTGCCATTGCAAACTGGAAGGCAGTGTCTACTGCCCTGAAATATCTCAGACTGAAATACTAGCCAGGTCCCTCAAAGCAGACAAACTGTGGAGATGAAGTTGGGCAGCAGATAATTAAATCCACCTATTAGTAGACCTTAACTGGGGCACTGTACAGCTCTGTGCTTACTGGTTCAGGAAACAGCTTGCACAGAGGTCTGCACTGAATTTTTTGTAATGTTAGAGCCCTATGCTCTTCATTTTTATCCATTGAAAAATGTAGGTCTTCCAAAGTAAATATAAATCACTGAAGTTGTTCACTGGAGGGAATCATTTCCCATGTAAACTGAGTCCAGGCTTCACAGAGGAACACATGAAAGGTGCCTCTCAGTTTGATGGGCTACCAGCCACTTGGGTTGCACCTCAAGGGACAAAAAGAGAATGCTGTTTTTCTAGTATAAAAACAGAATCATTGACTGCACTTTACTGGAGTTCCTCCTGAACTACACTGTCACAAACAGAAGTTGGAATCTGTCCCACACTGTTACTGAATAGCCCAGTCAATAACAACTTATTAAACGAGTAATTGACATTTGTCAGGATTGAGAACACTTCCCATTTTCTGCTGTCTTGATCACACTAAGACAGGCCTATACAGGTAACAAAATTTATTTTAAAATAAAACTCCCTCTGCCCTAAGATCTTGGCAAGAGACACCTGCAAGTGCTCACAGAAAGCTGCTGTGTTGAAAATATTTCTTTGACTAAGAATTTACAAACTTTCATTTGACAAATCACACACCAACTTTCTTAAGCACTTCAAAGAACCAGCAAAACACAACAAGAGCCATGAAAAGGCTCAGGACTTCTGAACCATTCCCAGCCCTGTTTCTGTTGCTGCAGCTCCTCCAGGAAGGCGGCTTGCCAGCTTCCACAAACAAATCCCCAGCGCGGGGCTACTGAGGTATTGGATGGAGGCAGCCAACAGGAACTTGTGGCCAGTGTGCCAGGCCACCTGTTCTAGGGGGGATCAAGCCATGGAGAAGGGCTGAATTCAATTTCCTTAGCAATTCTCTTTACACAGCTTCCCAGCATTTATCTAATCTCTGCCACCTGGAGAAACTCTCTTTATGTCTGGCAAAGAGCAGGAGCAATGAACCAGAATGTGTTTCCCCATCCCCATAACAGATTGACACTGGAAACTCCTAAGTAACTACTACAAATATTACAATGGAAATACACATTTTTCCTCTAAAGAATGAAGAAATTTCTGGCAAAGACAAAAAAAAAAAAGGCGAAAAAGTACTCATTTCAATTTCATTGAAAATTAATTAAAACTTCAGGGGGCTAAATTACTGAATCAGATGCAGTCCAGAGGGAAGTTTCTATCCATTGTTGTCCCATGTTATTTACCACACTAAAGCTCAAAAGTTCACAGGAATTTAAAATTATTCACTGCAAACTTAGTATTCTTCTTCTTAGTATTATTATAGTCCAAAGTCAATGATCTCAGCAACAAACCAACAGCAAATTATAACACAGACAAATACATATGAAAACCACTTTTTTCCTTTACATCACAACATAGAGAACAATAAATATTTTATCTATACTGGAGAAAAATATTTAAATTATTCTATTCAATGATAGTATTGACCATTTATAAAATTATAAAATTATTCCATTTATACATTTATAAAATGTTACAAAAACTAACTACATTAATCTTCTTCTCTGTGGGAACACAATATTAAAATAATATTCTTTTAAAATACTGAATTTGTCCTAAAGGTATCTAAGAACTTTACAATAGAAGCAAGTCTATCAACTGCATCAGAATTATCAAAGTACTGAATGTTACATAATTTTCTCATGGCAACCCAAAATTTTTCTGAATGTTGTTTTGACTGCAAAACTGTAGAATTGCCAGAATGAATCCAAGAAGAATCAAGGATAGTTGTGTTGGATTTTCAATGACTGTAGTAATTCAAATATGGTCCTGGCAGAAAAGAACAAGCAATAGAATTTTTTTCTTTTAAGTAGAATCAATTTGAAGTTAATAAGTATCTGCTTTGATTAAAAATTCAGGAAGTAATTGCAAGATTAAAAATAGAAAGTACATATAAGTACTAGCATATTTTGAAAGGAAATGTGTAGTTTTAAATACAATTTTTTTTGCCCCACTGCAACTGAATTTGGCATAATGAAAAATGAGACAAGAAAGACAAAAATGCAAAGCTTCCCAGTGCTAGTCCATCACTGGCAAAGTCTCAGAGAGGAATGAAGGTTTATACTTGGTGTGGACCCGTGTGACACTTTCTGGAGAAGCAAGCTTTTTATTCAGCAAAGGAACAGATGTTTTGGCAGATAGCATAGAAAGAATCCTGTCAGAGACTATAAACTAGGCTTGAAGGGGAAAAAAAGAGTCCGGAAAAAATGTGAAGTATAAAACAAAAGAACCAAAATGACATGGATAAAATAGAAATGCAGAAAAAAGACAAGGGCTTTGTTAAAATTGAAAAGAGAAAGTAAATGTGCTCAACTCCTTGTAACTTTGGAAGAAGTTTTAAGGCAAAAAAAATGAAACTTATCTCTCTTCCACTGACACAGCTCATTGCAGCATGACACTGGGAGATTAATTTTATAGCTCCAGACAGAAATCAAATAAAAGGAAGAGTCAATGCCCTTTTTAAGCATCAGTAGAGAAAGATCACAAGTACACAGCCAATATTAAAATGCAGCCAAGGTTTATGGCCAACATTTAAGTAGATTTGTACTGGAAGAACAAAAAATAACCAACTGTGTAAATGGAGATGAGCATACTACCACCTCACCTGCTCTGCACCCAGAAGTTTTCCTCTTTCATTTCTTGGCAGTAAAGAAGCCTCTTCTCAACCAAACAAATATGTTTAAGAAGACTTGAAACTCAAATTCAGTAAGCCATTTCCTGTCAATACCTTCAGTTTTCATAAAAAGAGCTTTGTCAAGAAATTCTCAGCCTACTCCATCCTGAAATCTGCAGCTGCTGGAAAACACTTTTAAAAATCCTCTGTAACCTCCCAGAATAGGCTTTTCTGAAAAATATACACTGATATCAAGGTATCCAAGCCAATTATGCATGGCTCCATCCTGCCATCTGCTAAGAATGAAGTGCCAGCCAAAGATACTATGGCACATCTTGGTACAGACATCTAAGTGGGAAAAAATGTGGCCATAAGGAATTTGCACTCCCAGATAGCTGTGTATCCCCTGCCATGACACTGATATCTGAGCAAGTAATCACAAGAGATTCAGGTACTGTATGTCAGCTGTCTCACAGTCAGAGCCAATGCACCTATCCTTACCATGATGTAAATTCAAGGCAGTTCAAGACCACTTGTGAATAAACAACAACAAAAAGTTGCCACAGGAAAAAAAGCAAGAGCACTGATTTTTTTTTTTTTTTTTTTTTTTTTTTTTTTTTTTTTTTTTTTTTTTTGGTTAAAGAATACTCAAGTTTACATTTTAAATTCCACTGCAACAAGCTTCCTACATCCAAAAATGACACTACCTGGCCTGGAAGGATGCAGCTTAAGGTGCAGTCCCTGAAAATATCTTAAAGACTAAATTTAATGTTTAGATGTTGTCCCAAATCACTGTTTCTATGAGGAAAGACCCATACAGTAACACTGACTAGAGTAAGAATTAGAAATGTAATATTGCAATGAAAGTTATATACTTTTGTCTTTTGGATTGTAACCCCTATATTAAATCATTAAAGAGGTGCTGTTTCTCACACAGCAAAACATAGAATATCTCTGTAAAAACAAGAAACCATGAAAAAATTTACAGTCAGAAAAGTATACAAGGAAGAACTGCAAGGAAATGAATACAAAGTCACGGTAAAACTGACAGGAAGAAATAAGAAGGTTCATCTGGATAGAAAATTGACCATATAAACACTTCTTTGCATTCCATATATATTTCCATCAGAGGTTTCCATTTAAAATGTTCTCAGTCTGCAGTCAAAACCAGATTTTCCTGTCTGATGGACATGAAAGCTCAAATTCACCTCTGCAAATTAACTATGTTCTTTCCGCTTCATACGTCAGCTATTATGTGCAACGTTATTTCTGGAATTGTATCTTAGCTCACAATTTGATGATTATGGTACATCAGGGAGAAGAGAATGCACCTTGCTCTGCCACAGCTACATTTTTATTGACTCCACAGTACTGAATTGGGAAATTTCTTTTTGTCAGCAAACTAAGCAGGTCTGACTTGGAAGATTTAAAGGCTGCAGACCTGGCATCTGTGATCAGTTGATGCCTGCAATGACAGTGGGGTGGCAAAAAGAATCTGCTTAGTCTAGGAAGCTACTGCAACTATTTACAACTGAAACACTAAGGGATAATAGTGTACCAGATTTTGCCATAATTTTCTCTAGGCAGAATGTGTTTCTTCGTGAAAGAGGAGAATTTCTGCACTCTCACCTCCAACCCACCTCAGCATTTGCAGCCTGTTATTCATTAATAACCAACAATACAAAGAAATCTCCCCAATGGTTCCTAGTGAGTCCACAGATTTTGGGGTTTGTGATATATTATCCATCCTCCCTGGTAAAGTCTCTAGCCTCCCAGTTTAGACCTTCAAACTCCAGAACCATGAAACATAACATTAAAATCTGGGAGCTTGCTCTCTCACAAATTCTCTGAGGCCCCTAGCAAGATCTTTCCTCATCTACTCCTAGACTTCTCAAAATCTTCTTTGACTCTGAAAACTGGGTTTCTCTCTCCTGAGGAATAAATTCTTTGCTGGTGAGGTCTGATGAAAAGTCTATCTCCCTTATTCTGTAAAGAGGAAACAATAGAAATAATTTCTTACTGAAGGAAAAGTCCCGAGTCCAGAATTTCAGAGGACAGAGGGATTGATCAAAAGGACAATGAAGTCTTTCAATTAACTTTGATAGACTTTGGTCTTAGGTCATCAATCAGCACTGTTAAGAACCGTGGCTCTTGTAAGAGTATTGTACTGGAATAACAGAGAGAAAAAATATAATCTTGACATTTCCACTAGACAAGAAAAACTCAGGGGATGTACTTCCAGCCATACCACAGTTGCTAGATTATAATAACCAGCTTCATATTTAAATAAAGCAGGTCAATGACAAATTAAATATGGAACTAATGGCATTTTGTTTATCATTAAGTTTTATGACTGGTTGTTGCCATAAATGGTGGCATACACATTTTTCTTTTCATTTTAGAAATAAGTGCTGTGGCTAAAATAACCACAGATCTTTATATTTTCCTTTCCAGAATTATTAGCCCATATATTTTTTAATGGACATTTTCTATATATTTAGAAAGATTTAGAAGATTTAAATTTAGGAGATTTAAAATTTAAAATTACATAGACAATAGAAATTTTGGTATCATAGATTTTGTGATTTTTTATAGCAGGCTAAAATAATTTCTATTCAATGCAGTATTTACTGAACTTTAATGTTCCTTCAGGTTTTTGCTGTTATTACATAAATAATTATGTAAAAAAAAAGTTATATGCTTATAATTCTTTCATCTAGATCATCCTCCTGATCAATGTTAATTTGCATGTGACTTTGGAATATTGTCTTTTTCTTGTTCGTCCTACAATTCTCTTACATTTTTTCACCCAGTATGTGCAAACAAGTTCACTGAACTATCCCAAGTAAGTGTGAATTACCTTGCTGACTTGTATCAAAATGCCATATTCTACACAAATTCTACTTTTTGGTGTTTTACTCACTTATGCTCCCAGTTTATGTCACTCCAGTAAGTGAAAATTAGCATTATGCTGATCCTCACAAAATGGCTGAAGTAATTTGCTTTCATTTGTGTTTTTTATTACCTGATAACACCAGAACTCTTTCATCTCCTGAAGATAATCACCTTCCTTATCCACATAAGATGAAGGTCTCAGTGGTTGCTGCAGCTGCCACCGACCAATATTTAACCCAATCTCACCAATGTGGATCTGAAGAGTGCAGAGCCTTCTTGGTACCACTGAACCCTCAGAACGCTGCAAGGAATCACCAGCTCTGAAAAGGAAGTCCCAGGAACACATACATGCAAAGAGATGCTGGCTGGCTAGAAAAGCTTTTAAAAATCTGGCCTGTCTTGTAGACTGTGTTATAGACAAAGCTTCTTAAAATCATCAGCACTTACATGCCTTTCTCCCTCTCCCTAGTTCACTTTTAATCTGAGACCACTACTTAAAACAGCTAAATGTTTTCATTTTCTGAGTTCTGCCTGTAAACAAATACCTTTCTGAAAATGAATGTTTAGCTGTCACTGTCTTCAAGAGCAGAAGTGATCCCTAAATATCATTAATTTCCTGTCTCTCAGTTTCTACTCAACACTTTTAAGTCTACCAGTATTTTCTATTATAATATGATGTTGCCTCTACCCACATAGGTTCTTGGGTTTCTCATCTCTGGGACAGACTCCATCTGCCCCTGAAGTTTTGCTAATCTTTAGACATTTTTATATCCAGATCATCTGTTCAGGTATGGTCTTGATTTCCCTCAGTATTTCTTCTTCCTCTCGTAGGAAATTTACAACCATTTCCAGCATCTGTCACCCACTCA
This sequence comes from Dicaeum eximium, assembly GCA_013396995.1. Taxonomy (NCBI): domain Eukaryota; kingdom Metazoa; phylum Chordata; class Aves; order Passeriformes; family Dicaeidae; genus Dicaeum; species Dicaeum eximium. The sequence continues at coordinate 347,392 of VWZP01000227.1, forward strand.
CTTGTGAATGTTAAAGCAAATCATTAATTTAATGTTTAAAGTTCTGTCTATTAATTCTGTTAGCTTCTTACTCCAGCTACCTTTATGGACTTCCCATGCAAAGTACTTTAAAATTCCTTCACAAAAGAGCTCAGCATGTCTTTTCTCATATTGACTTTTCTATAGGATTAGGCTTCCCACAAAGAATATGTATTTGCCTTCCTCTTCTATGAAAGCTAAAATAGAAATCTATTGTGTGCACTAGTTTTTTTCAAATCTCCCATTAACTACCTGGTCTCAACTGTGACATGTACTAATTGCCTCAATCATCTGTATTAAACCCCTGATTTTCATGGAACCTAACCTCTTTTTCTGAAAGCTTTTTAATATAATCACTCTTGAAACTGAACTTTTAGTTGTGAGGATTATTTTAAAAATGAAAGTAACCAGACTTGAAGCTTTTGAAAAAATGTAATGAGATGGCATAATTATGTCTCCAAGAAACCCAAACAGAAGTTTCTGTTGCTACGACTGCTCATGCTGTATTTTTGTATGTATTTGTTTTGTAGCTTTCTTTATTGCCATCATTTAGACAAGATTTTTAGCTTTCTGTACTAGAGGAACAAATTACACACTGACACAACTTTGTTTCGACACCAGACAGTGCTTCCCTTTTATATATAAAACTTATCACGTTCCTTCTAGATCACATCATCTGCTTTGTAAACAAGTCAATGTCCAATGCAATAAACTTCAGCCAAAATTTTTTGGTTATTTTTGCATAGCACCTTTAATGAATGCCCACTGATGTTCACCCACAAAGGTCTTCTCCACACTGTCATAATCCACTTCAGATCTCTACCATCATAACATCTGTTCCTCTGTTTAACTCTGATCCCCTCACACAGAATCTAATGGAACAAAAGTGCCAGCCTTTTTGACCAATGCCTGTTTATAATTTTCTAAATAATCAGATATAAGCTATTTGCCTTCATCTTCAAATTCTTCCTCATTTTCATCCTACCTATCATCTCCAATGAGCTCTGTCTCTAGTTAGATCATAATGTTGGCTTCCATTACACATTTGTCAGATATTTTTAAAGAAGTTCCTCTGTGATTTTTTTCCAAGCATCTGCCACACAACCTCATTATCTTCCTTCAAATCCCTCATTAAAACTCTCTTGCTGTGATGCCTACAAAAAAACATGAGAAAATGTTTAAGCTAATAATGCACTGAGATGCTTTCTCTCATACTGACCAACATTGCCTCATTGTTTCCTTGTGCTCCTTCAGCTGTCTCTATACATGTGTTGTCTCTTACATTTGAATCATAACCTCCCCATGTGGTCCTGGTTTATGACTTAGAGCTCTTTGGTGTTGCTAATATAAATAAGAATCAGAAGAAAAGGCTTTTCTCCTCATTATACATGGCTAGCTCCTGCAAATATGTTCACACTTCTCTTTTGTGTTAGTTTCTAGCAAGTAATTATAAAAAGCACTTAGAATCTCAATGTCCTTTCTCCTTTTTCAGAGGGGAACACCCAACTAAAGGACTAATTCATTCTCTATTAAAAAAAAATATATATTTGAAATGAGGAACTATGGGCAAGAGGGAAAAGCTAGTGTTTCAGCACACCTTTTTCCATGGAGGATAGAGAAGTTCAACTCCATTTTCTCTCCATCTTGTCCCTGCTCCTTAGAACAGTACAAGCAGGATTCACTTCAAGGGAAGGATGAGGTCTTTCCTGGAGATTAGCAATTTCCTTTCATCCTTCCCTAACTGCCATTGTTTGCTGGGTATAGCCCAAGTCCTGCTGCTTTTGAGGGCACAGACTCCTGCTACAGCACTTCTCATGGCAAGGATTTTCCTTCAGGATGGGAAATAATTATTTTTTCACAGATAATGGAGAACAGAATTAAAAGTGAATGTTTTTCTCATCACATATTTCACAGTCTCTGAGTTCAGCATTATTACCATCATCAGACCTTAAAGTTATTTGTAATCTTCCCAAATACATGCATCCAAAGCAGCTCTGCACCTGCACTAAGAGGAGCTCTTTCTAAGAACTGAACCTCCTCTGCACGGATCTCAGAGTTACAGTGGGGGTTGATGTTTCCACTTTGGCTTTTGAGTCCTCTATGTATATAATATGCCCTTAGCCACTGAATTTTTTCCCTTTGCATCTTGTCTCTTTTTGTCCTTTTTACCAGATTAAATAACAGTCATAGGAATGACCCCTATTCACAAGAAGGATATTTCCCTGCTCTGACACATTATCATTGCAAATACTACACAGAGGTGTAGAAATTGATTTAGACAGATACAATTCATTAATGTGCTCAACAGATATCTGTCTGTCAGCTGGAGAACTTTAGCACCTTTCTAACAAGAGATACACATGCAAAAAATATATATATATTTATACACCTATCAAGTTTCCCACAGACATCAGTAAATCATACATCAATTGCTGTATTTTGAGATGTAAGCAGTCAGTTTTGACATCTTTATGTTCTGTACAGACAAGAACACACAAAGTCATGGGGTTTGTATTGCTCAAATGGCTTAGGACTTTAGGAAAGCTTGATACTAAATTTTTCCTGTGTTTCTATTTTGTTAACAGAAAACACCAACAGTGCAAGCTATGAAATTATGTCAGTTATGCTCATGAATGACACAACTCTGCATCATATCTTTTTATTCAATATGAGTTATGGGAAAATGATTTAATTATGAAAATTTAATCAGTCATGGAGTTCATTAATCCCATAGCACATCCACAGGAGGTAAGCATGGAATTGCAGTGCAAGTACTGGGCAGAGCCAGAAGCTACTCTAGCACAGAAACAGTTTGGAGACATAGAGCAGGTGTAATCTTCACCTCTTCAGGAGACATTTCAGAATTGCAGCTGTGGAGTTTCTTTGTGCTCCTAGGGGAGTGATACAGCTCCATGCTGTGAGCATAATCTCACTCCACAAAGGCATTAAATGCAAATGTACTGTCACCCCTTTGATTTAATGTTGACAACATTGTGTCATGGCTGATCAACCAGTCTCCATTTAATTGTAATTTCTTATCTCAAGAGAAATTCAACTCTTTACAACTTTCACATCAGAAACCTGTTGGAAAAATAATAATAAAAATTGCAGTTGAACAGCAAACTGTTGTCTGCAGTTAGCACCTGCTAGTGCCTTACTAGGAGCTACACAGCTCTGATGGACACATTACAAAAGAATGGACTTCCCCTCCATGTAACAAAAAAGTTTGCTTGTTATAAACACAGCAGAAGCTCAGCTTTGAGAACTTACAGTCTAAGGACTTTTTCTTCCAAATGAACATAGCTGGCAGGCTTCTTGTCATTTCCCATGAGAAAGCTACCAACAGCAAACAGTTTCATCTTAAAATTCTGAACCACTTTAAGAAACTCAAGAACTGTTGGGGAAAAAAATCTTAAAAAAAAAACCGACACCGTCAAAAAAAAAAAGAAAAACACCACACCCAAACATGTAAGTACATAATCTTCCAGAATTTCTCTACCTGTTTCTGTTTTTCTTCAGTGGGTTTTGATCACTTTTCTAATATCACTTCCAACACATTTCATACCAATATCAACTTCAATCTGCCTCCAAATCCAAGAAGATATCTTTACCTCTTTATCTGAAATAGTACTCTGATTTAGCAAGAAATGACCTTGCAAGACAGCATGATGGGCAATTTAGGTGAGCTGAGGAAATGTTAATTAACAAGAGATTAAGATATTAGAACTTGGTTTCGATTATTTGTGTAATGCTATAAACAAAAAAAAATCTTAATCAAAAAAGGAAAAGCAATAATGTGATCATGTAACAAATGAAATTAAGGAGGAGAATCAATTACCTGATCTACAGTCGATGGATCCAATTTGAAGTTATGCACCATTTACAAAGATCTTCTGAATAATTCACCCAGGGGAAAAAAAAAGTTCAAAAAGTGCTGTCCAATAAAGCACAGAGCTTTACAGTTCATTTAAGATATGTTTCTTTATGCACAAGTACCCATATCTCCATTATGCATCCAAGGGTGCACAATCACAAAACAAGGTGGACTGTGACAGAAAGGGACGCGACCTGTTCCAGCACACAATGCTCATTTAGTTGAGGAAAAGTAAAATAGGTATAAAATGTCAAACTGCCTGATGTACCCTAAATTAAAATAAATGCTCATTACCTTTGATGGTTTTATTCTGAGTTTTGCTGCAATAGAAAAAAAGGATGAAGAGGATAAGAAAAAAAAAGTAACCACTTAAAGAAATTTCCCAAGAAAATATATTTATGCTGAAGCTGAGACATGCAATTTGCAGGTTTTGTGGCCCCACATATATTACCAACATCTTTTACTGATCTGCAAGGTAGCATAAACTATCACTAGTAAAGGATTTTGAGCACTCAGATTTCAAAGGAAGTAATAGCTAGCAAACCTCTAAATAATTAGACAATACAAATCCAATAGGACAGTTTAGTAAGTTTGGCAAAAGCATCAGAAGGGATTTTTTAAAGCCTCCCAAAAACATAAATTTTATGAACAAGGAATTGTCAGAATCTTTTACTACCCGTGGCCTACAACACCTGAATCAAATGGATAAAGAGGAGACTGAGTCAGGTGAAAGTTCCCATCAGCTTGGCATCTTTAGAAATTTTTAGTAAAAGGAAAATTTAATGAAAAAATGTACTAATGCTATTTTGTATATTTGCCAATGGCCTAAGGACTGTGAGAACATACTGTCCCACTCTGCTGTCTACATTTCAAGAGAAATGTTGATAAACTGTACTCAGTTGACAGAAGAACCTTTCAGCATGCTTAGCAGATCAGAAGATCTGCTTGTAGCTAAATACTCCAAGAGCTCAATACTTTTACAGAAAATTAGGAAAGATTTAATCTACAGCTTAAAAGACTGCATATGGGAAACAGAAATTTAATAATGGCTTCTCTGATCTACAGCAAAGAACAATTTTAAGGAGTCATCCCCAAAACTTAAAAAAAAAAAAATGAATAACAATATGAATAAAAGCCATCAGCTTTGGAAAAAATTAGGAAACAGAAATGTGGAACATCTGATCTTATATAGGCCAAAAGTTCCTCAAACTCTTATAGCACAAGCAAAGCAGAATGGTGCACACATCACAGACTTCTCAGAGATAAGATACATAGAAATAGAGAAGGATCTACATTCACAACAAAAGAAAGAATACAAGACATGAAATGGGAACAGTTAAAATACATTATCAACAGAAATGCCTTTGAGGCCATTAGTGGACAAACATTCAATGAAGATTAAAAGGAGATAGCTCAGCATTGACTTCAGCAATATATCTACTTTCACTGAAGAAAAATAAAGATCATTAGATGACGAATGCACTGAATATCTTCAACAGCTGTAAGACAGCTTACAGTTTCTACAGTTTTAGTAGAGGAAATGAATGAGTTAAAAAAAAAAAGGGAAATAATATAAGTGTTTCATGATATTGAACTAGATTACTTTGAACAGATTTTATGAAGTGCCTTTACAGGGTACTGCATTTTCTGCTACAACTATTTACCAACACAAGAGCACAGATGGAGTTACTATTAGCTACACTGATCATGCACTTACTAAGACAGAAATCTTTGCCTCTTGGCATCAAAAATCTAGAAGTAGCTAACAGAAGCTAACAGTAACTCATATGACTGTCTCATAAGAGAGTAATAAGAAAAAAGTTTACATAATAGAGAAAACACAAAAGATATGAGCACATATAGAAGACATTGTCTTTAGACAATTCAAATTATGCACACAAATGGGAAGTATTGATTCAAAAAAAAATTCTGGAGTCTGCTATATTAAATTGCAGATGTGTTGATAGCAAAAAGAAATACATTTGGAAAACAAAGGACAGCACAAAAGCAGAGCTCCCAGAAATACATCCAAATGTAAATGAACAACTTTGACCTAATATGCAACATGGCCAGCGTGCCAGTGTAATCAATATAACCAGAAACTACAGAATGTGAAAAGGCTGAAGAAAGTGTACAAAGACAATACAAAACTTCAAAGAAAGAATTAATCAGAATAAATTTACTAAAAACATGAGTATCCTTCATGAGTTCAGGACACATTTAACTGCATGAAGAATATTGTGTTCACTCTTGGATCCTTGGTATGGGGGGGCAATCCAGCTGGAGAAAATCCCCTGGAGCACCATGAAAATGTCTAGGGTGCAAAAGCAGATGACATATGCCACTAAAGAAACTGAGCTCAGTCTAGAGAAAAGTGTAAGGAAGGACCTTGTCAGATTTCTACTCCTTAAAAGGGAGACACAGAGAAGACTGAGGCAGGCTTTCCCAGGAAATTTTATATGAAAACAAGAAATAAAGAGAAATTCCTGCTGAACATGGTGAGAACATGAATGTGATAAAACATGGCAACAGTTGCTTGAGAGACTGTAACATATTTATTTAAAACACATCCTTGATCAATCTGATTATCTTGAAACTTAGCTCTGCTATGAGGAAAACATTGAGGTAAATTACTTCCAAAAGGCAAAAACAAAATACAAAACTGGGGTAAGCCCTCCCTCAGATTAAAATGAGTAACAAAATTCAAAGTTAAATACATACTGAAAACAATTAACTACATTGAAAAAAACAGTTCCAAAATCTGAGAAATAAAAGTTAATTGATACTAAGAAGTAGGAAAATTTTAATAAGACTTTAGGTGCAAAGTTGAGAGGCAGAGGTAATTATTAGCTGATTATTAGCAAAGAAATACAAGGAAATTTGTGTAAAAAGACTGACCATTACTGTTCCCTGAAGTGTGTAGCTACAAGGCCCAGCCTTTTAGTCTCCAGTGGGATTAAGAAATTTTGCTTTCCAAGCTTTTCTTTTAAAGCTATTTCATACCTTTACTGCATTAGGCCTGAAAGTTCAGAGAGGGAAGGAATATTTTGTGAAAAGCATTCCCCCACTGGAAAATGGATTTTTATAGCCATTGTTGGTTTTCTGTAATTTCATTCAATTATGAATTTGTTGTTTAATTATATCAGTTCCCATCCCCAGTTTCCCTAAGGGCTTTTGGTGTGTTAGGTGAAATACATTATATTCTGGGAAATTCAAATACAGAATTCAGTGCTTTCACTGGTTCCTTTGGAGGAGATACTTACTCTGGTATGATTGTGAGTATTGGCAAGTTGTACATTTGTTCCTCAGGCAAGAGTGGACCTTTTCAGAGAATTATAGTCTGTAGAGAATTTGTTTCTGATGACTGAGTTTAAGAAGTCTGAGACTGTTCAAAAATTTTACAGTGGTATCAATGCATGAAAAAAAGAATATCGATAATAAGAAAGTCTGATAAAATATAAAAATGAAAACAACCTTATTACAAGGAATGGAAGTAGAAAATATGTTAGGAGTGCTTAGACAAGCCCGGTAAAGAAAATGAAAAGGCCAACAACAAATGGCCACCTTCCAGGCAGCTCAGCCAAATTTTAAGGAGATTCAAGAGGCAATCAGAACCCTTAGGAATAACAAGCACCAGGTGTCAACAGTGTTGCTGCTGAAATGTTAAAAACAAGAAGCTGTAATCTTAGAGACCTTATCTCATTTTTTTATATGGAGGTCTGTGAAAAAGCTAAGGGAACTGAAGAGAGCAGGCATATTTCTAATTTCAAAAAGGAAGACAAAATGTAAAGAGACAGTCTGCTTTCTCTATTTATTATGATTCATGGAATCCTAGCTTTAACACTTTTATATAGATTTTGCCCTTAGAGGCAACAAAGAATAGGAGAATGCAAGTGTTTCCAGGCATATATAACATTTCATAAATCACATCTCTATGTATCAAACTTTTTCAATGCTTCAGTGGCAAAGAAAAATTGTAGTATGATCATCATACATATTTAAATGGATTTTAAGGTCTGTGTGATAGCATTCTCTAACATGGTATTTGCACTGCAGAGAAAGAGATGCTTAATAAAATAACTAAGGTAGCCCAGTTGTCTTTACCTGACTGAAATTTAGACTACGGAATGGGAATGGGAAACTCCTATGCAATTTTAGCACAATATAGGATTATGAAAGGCAAAACTGCGTGTGGAAAAAATATGGCATGAACCTGTAAGAAGATTATTACATAGGGTAGAAAAAAACTTAGGTCTCAAGAAAATTCAGTAGCAGATCATACAGTCAGAATTCTGGGAAAATGTTCCAGTTAAAAATTTCAATATACTGTTCTTATACCACTATTGGATAACCATATTAAATGCTGACCAAGAAGGAGGCAGAAAAAAGATGGCAAACATTACTAAGAATCTGTAATGCCAAGGTGATGAAAAAGAAGAAATAGAATCTGAACTCAGTTCGTCAAAGTGATGTAACAGTTCACCTTCTTCACTGAAGTTGAGAGTTTCATGAGTACAATTCCAACAGACACTCAGAATGAGTATAAACTCAGTGAGTTTTGTTTATTCATTGAGCAATGGCTTCCTTTGTTTTAGTGGGTATTTATGGCCTGTCCTTGTTGAAGGTAAGTTTCTGAATTATTGTTAGACTTGACTTGATACTGTTTCATTAAAATTTTCCTGATGCCCAATTTTAATATTAAAATGCAAGATACAACAGTATTTTGTCTCTATTTTGTTTTAATTTAACGAAAGCTTCCTACCTCAATCATTTCTGCTCTCCCTTTCGCTTTCAATGACCATTTCATGCCCTTCCTCTTTATCTAGTAATTATTGCTCCAGGCAATTGCTAGATCCAGTTAGAGTCAGTTCATTACTAGGTTTGATTTGAAGGTTCACATTGTTTTTCAAAATCATCAGCAGAAGAATCACCTTATATCTTATTGGAGATTAGCATATCTTGCTACAGAATACATCTTATTCTTGTCCCTTTTTAATATACAATTTCTAATAGGAATAAAGCTGCATATTGGCATCTCTGAGCCAAAAGGATAAATAGGACATTGACCTTGGAAAAGAGTCACATGCAGAATTCAGGGCTATCATGTAGCATTTCATCATTATGAGATTTTATTCAAGAGGCAAAGTTTGCCCCTGCTCTCTTTTCACAGATCATTAATAGCTTTTTAATCAAGAAAAATTAGCTGAAGATAGTTCATTTAGCTAGAGCTATATAATGATCTTTATAAATGTCTCCTGAATATAGTGTCAAAACTGAAAGATCTCCCCAACAGTTCTTTCATTTATTTGCTGTTTCTGTCTAATGTCTGATACTGTTTATGAAAATTACAGCTGAATATTACGGCTGAGGAAAGAATTAAAATATCTTTTGAAATAATGGAACAAAACTCACCTTCTTCTAGTTCTTTCTTAAAACAAATATTGAATGTATAGATCAACTCATAGAATGCCATAAAATTCAACAAATAGTATTTATTGGGCCAAAAATTCCAGAAAATCCTGGAAGTTTATGCTAGCCATGCTCTCCAGGAGGCCAGCTGTAGGGTTTCATCACATCCCCTAGGAATGTTTGGGTTTGCACAGAGACAGTACACAGGTGTAAAACAAACAAAATACTCTGACCTTGGGGTTAATGCTGTCATCACTTAGCTTTTTACCTCACCCTGAAGAAGCAGCAAAGGATAGCTTGAAGGTATCTTCTGCATAACTCAATTGGTGTATAGCTTTAAGTAACCCCTATAGACCTATTATTAAAGGTAAGATGAAAGGAAAGAATATTCTATTCTGAAACAAGGAGAGGGTGTTTGAATTGCTGGCTAGATTAGAGAAGGTCTTGGTCAATGGCAGCTCCCAGAAAGAATTCCCCACTAGCACAGCCTACCTGGGATCTCGGATGACCTAAAGGTGGTACCTGAACTGAAGGGGCTCAGGTTTTAAAACTGCAGCCTATGTGAAAGGAAAGGCCTATTGTCAATGCAATAACTGAAGTAAAGATAGATTGAAATTGCACATCAGTGTATGAACTAGGAGGAAATGATGGAGGAAATGCAGAAGATTCATGTTATGTCAGAGCCATGGTCCCCAGAATTCTTCTCCCCTCACCACGTTTTACAGCTAAGTGACCCTGGCTCAAGTTGAAGGGACTCCATGCCACTAAGAGCGCTGCTCTCACCTGGGTAGACTCATTTGAGCTCCCCATGCAGCTTTCTGTACCCACTTGCTTTTGCCCTAAACCACTCCATTAGTTCAGATGCCTGTAGCAGCAATTTGTAAAATTCCTTTTGAGTTTGGAACATACATAAGAAACAGATTGCTGAGTACATTATCCAATACATGGGTGTTCACTTGGATTGTCTCCTTCTTAGGTGTATTAACTTGCTGGCTATTCCGTGTCCTGTTCTGATCAGAAACTAAAGAAGATCAGCAACCACAACAAAAACAAACAAACAAGAAAACCCCAGACAATATAGCATATTCTTCTAATGGATTATCTACAGTGTATTTTCTGGTAAACATCAACAAATACCAAACTTACCTGACTCACTATTCCCCATGTACTTTTACAAGATCAAGGACAGCCAGGTAGATGGGCAATGATAGCAGTCTGCAGAAAAACAGGGTGACAGCAAGATACAATGGCAAATTCAGTAGAAGAGGGAAGTTATAAAGAGTGATCAAAATAAGTGAGAAATATCAAGAAATCTAAAGCAAACTCACTGTCCTGTATTACAGGTGATTTCTGAGTGTGGAGAGAGGGATCACCTCAAAGGAAATGAAGATTGCTGTCACAAGTGTAAGGGCTTGATGGTGAGTGTCAGAGGTTGGTTGTTGTACTGAGAGGTGGGTCGGAAGTCAAAAGGGTCAGATAAGAAGGGGAGATACTTGCTCCAGGTAAAGCTCCAGGGTGGCTTTGAAAAGACCTACCTGATCATAGACCTAACTCTGCTGCTAACTTTCTACCCTCAGGCAATTAATTTTGTTTCTTTGAGATTCTGTTTTTCCTCCTGTCTTCCCTGACATCTATTTTGAACTGTATGTTGTTCGGGATAGCAGCTGTTCTTACACAGTTCCTTGAACAATGGGGGTCTGATCTCACAGGAATCATCTAGATGCTCCTAGAATACAAATAATAAATAATCTTAATTTAGCAAATATTTATTGAGTTCTCTCAGGTATTAGAACTAATTACTGCCACTTTCCCTTAAAGAAATAATCCATCACTCTGCTGATGATAAAAGAGCTTTTTGAACAATGGATTTAAAATCTATCTGTTCAGAAAAATAATTTGTTCTTATTTCTTTCCTATTACTTTATGCAAATTGCTTGCTTCCCTGTGGGACAACTCTAAACTCTCTAAAAAGTGTGAACCAAACCAGTATTGAGCAGGTTCAGATTCTGTACAATGTAAAGATGCAAAGAGATATTTTCTATTTCCAAAGAAATAGAAACTGTGTACATACAAAATGTACATTCCATTCATAAGTAGGTAATAGATGAGCTGAACTATGTGGGAGATGAATGCATAACCATCTAATTTGATAATTCTATATTAAAAATACCATTTTTCTATTTATTAGATTTGTGATTACACTATAATAATTCTAAGTGATCCATTTCTACCAAGACTATCTTATAGTAGCAGACCACATAGCTTAACTACCTCTGTGGTAGGCACATTTTCAAGAGTAGACATTTCTTTCAAATTGATCAGTTTAAGACCTTAAATTCAGGTATTCAAAGACTTCTTTTCATAATTAAATGAGTCCTTATAGTCCACTCACAAGAAAGAGACAGAAATTTCAAAAGTTGGACATCCTGCATGGGAGGTTTGCCTACCTAGAAATTGTTCACTTCAGCTATTTAGAAAGGGCTTGTTCTAGTTATTACTGGAAATATTCCCATGAATTCCAGCAGAACTCACCACAGGGAAATGGCTAAGAATCAGAAAATCTCCTTTCTAATAGAACAAAGGAAAATGTTTTATATTTTGTCTACGTATGTCAAATATGGATTGCATCAACACAAAACCACAGAAACCCATCTTAAGTTTCAGCTCAACAGATGTAATGTGATGTGATATAACTGAAAAAGAAATGCTGTAAATAAATTCTTTTATTACTAATTAATTTTGTGGAGGTTTGAAATCCCATTCTATCTATATGCAACAATTTAAGCTACATGTTCTTCTGACATTAAGCTGCTGGGTTACCTGCTGTAACTGGAATGAAAATTTTGGCTTATGTTCCTAAATTTTGTCAGGATAAAGGTTTAAGAAAAAAGCCTTACTATAAAATAGGCTAATGGCATTTCTAGTTGGTATTTTAGAATTTTATCTACCTTTAAAAGAGAGCTCTAGTATGGTCACAGATGGTAAAGCAGATCAATCTAGAGAGGATGCTAAAAAGAGAAAGATATTGATAAGATAAATGAAGTAGTTCTTCATTTACCCTATTCCATAGGTATCATTAGTCTCAGGGAGCAAAACTGGATACTAATCTAGTGACAGAGGACTAAAAAACCCCATTACATGAGATATACTGTGGTGAGCGTGAGTCATGGGTCAGGTGATAAGATATGTGGTTTCACTGATTGTTTCAGTCCCTGGACAATCAAGCAACTGATAGTCCCTAAAGCTGCATCATTCATCCCATCTAAGAGTATTCCTGGTGTTCAAGGCACAGTCTAGCAGTGGACTGAATTTCAAGGATTAGGAGGCTAATTCAAATTTGGGTACTCTGAGGTGTATAACCTTCTTCATTTCATTGTGTGACTGACTTTCCCCTTTTGTCCCTGTACTGTTTAAGCTCTAAGCTTTGCGTGGCAGGTACTATCTCTTACTATTTATGTACACAGCTCCTAGCACAAGATGGCCTCAACCTCATTCAAAATCCCTGGGTACTTGTACAACTAAAAACAGAATCAGAAGCTCCATCAAAGCAACTCACGATACCTCCAGAGGCATATACACAGACCTGGGAACCTCATTTGCTTCCCAAGTCCATATGGAGGTAAACCCCCAAAAATGTGTTTAAACATCATTTAAACCACTGGAAGAAGAATCTGGTTCAGTCACAACTTCTTCTCACCACTGATACAGACATGAAGAAGATTAAAAGAAGAAAAAAGAAACTGGAAAAGAAAGACAATGGACATGGAGACTGGAGACATGAGGCAGCAGAGATCTTTCACTATCCAGAACTATGGGCACTAGAAGGATAGTACATGATTTTTCTTGATGAACATGTGCAAGCAACATCACCACAAATAGCAGGGCCACAATACTGCTCGTGTGAGACTTTCTTTGGCTTCCTGAGATATCTGACAGCCCAGACTGCTGCACTTTAATCGTGCCTTAGGGAGATGATGTTCTCATGCACTGCTTCAGTATTAGTTTGCTTTCTGCTGATAAGTTCCTGGAATAAGCTCAGAATCAAATTGCATCAAATTAACCAGTTCCACAACAATGCTCCAATCTCCTGAATGCCTGTTGATTGTGGAGAGCCTGCAAGCCAGGACTTGGATCTTTTTCATCAAACCAGGACTTGGACCTTTTAATCACCTCTGAGATTCTAGACTGATTCCTCTCTATGAGTTTAGAATGGTTACCACACACTCAGTCTGAAGATAAATTTGATTTTATCCTATCCAAAAATAAAAATTAAAAGAACATAAATAGATTTTCACTTTCAGCCATTGGCTTCCAGTATCAGCACAACAATTATTTGTGCTTTCAATTTTGTGCCTGCTATTAAAGTAAATCTGCAACAATGTCAATCTATTAAAAATTAGAACCAAAGGTCAGGAAGTTTTCAATAATAATAATAATAATAATAATAATAATAATAATAATAATAATAATAATAATAATAATAATAAACTCTATATAGATTTAAAATTCTTATGTATCTTTCCAAGTAACACAAAATCATTCTGTTTGACAACAAGAATAACTAAAACAATAGATAGATTCTTAGTAACCTAATGACCATTTTTAATTTATTTTGGGCCTGTACAGTATAGAATGGTGTCTAAAGCCATGCAAGACTAGCAGAGTATGAAACAAACAAACAAAACAAGCAAAAAAACCCACAAAAATAACCCCTACCATTTGAGCAAGAAGTTTGCTTAAATTGTCCTTTTCTCTCATTTGTAAAAAAGCTGTCACCAGATGGAATACGTTCTTGACTGCAAGGCTCAAAGGTACTCATTAAGTCCAGAAAAAAAATATATTTGAGATGAAATTTGTACATAACCTTTGCCCACAACACTTTTGAGGTTCAGACCTATTCCAATAAGCTGGGAGTAGTGTTTGTTTGAATGGCTTGCTGGTGTTTTTGTGATTGTGCTGTGTCAGGTTGGTTGGCAGGCTGGCTCTTTATTTAACACAGACTACAGTCCCTTAGTAGTCAAGCAGTTTGCAATCATTTGTTTGTGCTCAGAATATTATAAAATCACAGGAGAGTCATTTATGCTATTGCACAGCTAGAGGACAGATGCAGACACAACTCCACTCTAACTTGGTTTTGGTACAGACTTACAATTTTTTATTGCCACTGAGTGCAGGATCACAGAGCATCATCATTGAGACACCTTGATTGACTAAAGGTGGCAGAATTGCATCCAGATCATTAAGATTAAAACTTGGAATGTATATTTCCACAGTATTTTAAGGGAAGAAAGAACCTTCCTCATAACCTTGAGTGAACTGCATCAAGTAAGCAGATAAAGCCCACTCAATAAAACCCATTCAGACCTGGTCTAGTTGGGTCTTTGTACCTCTGTTCTGCAACAGGTATACAAATTTTCCCATTAGCATAATATTTCTCTGTCCACCCCTGATGCAGGCAGGGTGTTGGGCAGGGACTGTGAGAAGCCAGTCTGTACTTCCAGTGCACAGCATCTCATCCTGGATTGATGCAGGTATTTAAAATTATTATCTAGAACAAAATTAATTTTCTCAGTGTACAAGGAACATCACAGAAACAAAGCCTAAACCCCCGAGTCCCAGTCCTGTACCTTTGGCTATGATATCATCTTTCCTGATTGACTGTAAATCAGTTTGAAAGGCTGGTGTCAGGTGATGTCCAGCTTAATTCTGCAGGCAGCTTGAAATTAAAGGAATCTGATCTAAGATGTACTGCAAACACTGAGAATGATTTCCTAGAGATATCAGTGGCCTTAATATTGCAGATCAAGTATGCAAACACAGCCTGCTTGCAAAAGTAAGGAAATCCTTTCAGATCCATGTTCTCCATATGCCTTTCAAGGATACAGAGTTAAAAAAAAAAATAAAGCCAAAACACCAACCTCTCTCATTTTATTAGGACATTTGTAAAAGTCTTGTTATAATTTCAATTTCCCAGTCAGGTTGATTTATGGATTTCCCCCCTTGTTTATGGCTTTTTCAATGCTCCATTTTATAGAAGCCATGAATACATCAGGATTTGCACCAAGGACCTCAAATAAGTAGCTCAACATCAGCTGACAAAGCAGCAGACTGATTTAATAAGATTTTTTTTGCTCCAGGTTTTCTCAATCTGCTTTGCACCAATTACACAAGGTAGGGTCAGAAAGAAGGCTTAACCTAGAATTTTTTTCAGAGATTTTAGCAATGCCATGTTCAGAACTGTTTTTCCTGATCCCTATTATGTTAGCCCAGCAGAGGGAAGAAATATGTCACAGTAGGAGCTGTCTTAATATTAAGTATTAGATCACTGACGGGAGGAGTGAAATATTCTGGTTTTGTTGTTGTGTGGGAAGGCTTGTACAGAATTGCTAAATAAGGAAACATGATTTTACTTTCTTTTTTTAGAAAAATAAAATAAATGTGAAGGAATCACTGCATGACCCTGTTAATACAAATTGAGTCAATGCCATGAATGTATCATGACTATGGATGCTGCAATAAACAGCTCAGAAAAAGACCTGCTTTTCTGGACTTTTTTTTAAAATTGGGTCAGAGTAGGTCACTCCTAAATCTTCCAGAAACCAAAAAGAACTATTTTTTTTCCCAAATGCAAAGTAGTTCTATGAATATTCAGATATGATCTAATTAATTTTCTAAAAGCCAATGTCTTTTTCTGACAGAACATAGATTATCATAATTTTATCCTTCAAATTTGAGAAAGAAAAATCATTAAATTCTAAATAAATTTTAAAACCTTCAAATTATTATATTGAAGTTCCCTGTGCACAGGATAATAACAACAAGCAGTTCACAGGTTTCTTAAGCTGGAAGAAGAAAAATACCTTTAACCTTGTAAAACTTCAAGGTATAACAATCTAATGCTTTAGTTCACATAAATTGGTATGATTTTTATCAGGACTAATCAGACAAGCTTGTGATTTTTTTTTTTAATCCTTTAGGCTTCCACAGCAAACCTTTTCTGGTTTTTCATGCTCTGATCTTTATGTTGAAAAATTTGAAAAATAATATATCACTATATATGTGATAAAAATATACAGACATATCAGCAATATAGAATAATTTCCCTTCATTTAAAAAATGCCAGTGTTCCTGGTTACTACAGAAGGAAAATTCTAGCCTTACATAAGATAGCAAACATTGTGGCTTCCAGTCCTCAGCAATAAATCTACCTGGAATATGAACAACAGTGGCATTCAGCCTGAACGTCCATCACCATTTTAGGAGTTTGAAGTGCATCTGGTCCTTGGGCGTGCAATTCCTGTGATTACCCAGTTCAAGTCTTTCCCCACTATTGTATGTGTCATCAAATGACAGCAATGAAAATAACTGCAGCCATTATTATAGGGTTTAGGACTTTGCCATCTGTTGAATATTAGCCTCTGGCTTCCCCCAACTGGCATGCAGTTGTGCCAAAATCGACACAGCAGCAGTGTCACCACACTACATTTGTATACATTTCTACAGCTCTTTTGTTTACACATACCCCACAGAATTCCACAAAGCACTGTTAACAGAGCCAGTAATCACCAATAAAAGAGGTCAGATAGAACAAAGGTAGTTCAAGCACTGACACCCAAATACCACGGCATGGAGAGGCAGGAACTGCAGCTGAGATTCCCCATGGCAAGATATGGATGCTTAAAAAGCTAGCACAACTGTGTTAAGCATATGTTAAGATCTGGTAGTGTCAAACCCTGATTCAAATAGATTTTTTGCTTTGCAATCAGCACCTGTAAGGAGTCTTACGTGGAAGGGAATATAAGGCACTAAAATAATACCCTAGAGAACAATTAATATATTTATAGAGCTCTCCTTATAAAATACAACTGTTTGTTGTCATGTACAACAAAGCATTGGAACTGTAGCTGCTGAATGCCAGAAATTACAGCCCAGGCTTTAGACCATAAGGCTTTCTCTTGCTTTCTGAAGACTCAAGTCCTTTGAAGATAAAAATGGATATAAGCAGTCTGATATCAGAAATTCCCTGAGTTTAGAGAGTTCATCAGTCACAAGACTGCATCATCATTAACAATATATACATTCACACTGCACTTCCAAGAGACCATTCTAAGCAAAATCCTCACAGTTGCATTCTCACCTGCTATATCACAGATGACAAAGATGACTCTTAAAATTCACATGCTACTTACTGGCACATGCTTGATTTTAATTGTGCCTACTTCAAAGACAGTTTGTCAGCATTAGCTGGGAAAAAAAGGTCAAGATAAACCAAAAACCCTGTGAGGATTCATTGTGTTGACTAGGAGGATAAATTAAGAAATAAAGATTGTTATATGAAGATGGAAATTTCTTAGGGAACATTCATACTAATCAAATCCTTCATGTTTTTATGCCTGGAATGTACCATCTCCAACACATTTTTGTTCAGAGGTTATTATTTTGGAAAAATTGTAACACTATGGTTTCATTCTCCAACCCATGGAAACAAGCTGAATGGAGGAAAATGTCAATCTATTGTCTTCAGCCAAGGAAGACAACGAGACAAGGGTGTCTCAATACTGAATTTGACTGAAGAATGAACACAATCAAGTATGAAGGAGGTCCTTACCAATTTTTTAATAGCCAAAGCTATGCTCACTTCTGAAAATTCATGTGAGTCATGTACATGAATAGCAAAAAAAAGTGCTACCTACAACAACAAAAAATACTAAGAAAACCACACAGAATTGTTTAATCTCCAGACGGACTGCAAGAGAGAAAATGCAGCTGGTATTTCCTGACAAACTACCTCCAGTTCCATACTCAACTAATCAGAGTTGTTGGTATTAAAATAAAACTAGTAGTAGCCTAGAACTCACAGCCTTATCAAGAACCTACTAGCAGGGTACTTTGGCAACCAATCTAACCATTAAACACTTATTATTGCTCTTTCAGACACAATCCAAGGCTGACTATCAGTGCTACAATGAACTGTTACTGCCGTCCCTCTTTTCGGAGATTGCTGATTTAGCAGCAGGAGAGCAAAGAGATTTAGAGCAACAAAAATCAGCTGCAGTAAATCTAATTAAGTTTGCTTAATTCAAGACGCTAGATGACTCTCATGTCATCTTTATAACCTTAAGCTCTTAAATTACATAAATTGAGCAACAGAGGAAAGACTCATTAAAACATGTGGAAGCATGGCCAGGATTTTCTTTTCATTTTCCTCCCAGTTCCTTCTCAGCTTGCCAATATGTCTGCACATTTCACTAGTATTTTCCCTATTATCATTACCTAATTTTTTCATTTTTGAAATAGATTAAAAGTGAAGAAGATTGTAGAGAGTAACTTGCTTATTTCAGCCCCACTATTTTTTGAAATCACCACCATGATTTTCCAAAATCCAGAAGGTGATTCCTCTGACGGAGAAGTTAAACATGAAAATGAACGAGCACAGAACATCCAGAAGAGTTGATATACTGAGGAGTAAAGTGATCAGCCACCAATATGGTGAAGACTCATTTTCAGTTCTTTTTCATAGTCTCCCCACATTAATGCACTAAGAGATAGCAGCTCTCTTGGGTTTCAGCTCTCTCTCACCTATCTCACTGTTTTTAATCAGAAGTTCAACCCTTAGAGGATAGAAATCTTTTCAATTAGGCTTACTGAAATGCTTCTATTACTGTGAAAAGTTTTGGCTTCTGTAAGTTGGCATATTTTTAAGACATACCATTTCATCAAAATATGCCTGAAGAGTGTAAGGCTTCAGAATCAACTGGGTCAGAAAAAAATGCGGGATAAACTCGGACCCTGTAATAGAAACAGAGCTACATGCAAGTCACATTTTGCCATAGCTCTGTGGGAACTGTAATCAGGCTAAGTGCTGTAAAATGTAGCTGCAATTATTTGCAGATTAAAAATTCCAGCCACAGTTACTTCTTGATTCAAAATTGAGGATGAAGAATTAGAGGTCACTCTGTTAAAATAAGAACATTTTAGTGTAATATTTGTCAAGGTTGTCTTGGTTAGGTTTTTGTAGTTGCTTTTGTACCATAGTGTAAAAATAAATTCTATAAATCTGCACAAAAATTCTAAATATTCAAATGCAAAACCATGGACTATTCAAAATGCTGCCAAGCAAAATAATGCTACAGGCCATCTTCAGTGATAGAAGCACAGCTGTATTGAGAACCTTCACTGAGATCTCCACTAGAGCATGGGAGTAGAAAGATTGGAGAAATGGCCCTGTAAATGTGCAATGGGCAATCTGCTGTGATTTTTAAGGACACAAAATTGGATCAAATTAGAGAAAATTATAAATCCAGACTATTTAGCCATCTCTGGAGTTAAAATGCAAAGTATTGGAGTAGAGAAAAAGTCTAATAGTTTCATTAGACTATGAAGCTGATTTACACTTCTCTATATCCCCAACCATCTGGGAATAACCTGGAGACAAAAGCCTTTGTATCATGTGGAAGGACACTAAGCTATATCATCCACAGCCCTAAGTTCAGAGAGCATGTTAGGTGAAGGGGAAATGTGATAGAAGCTGCAAAGAAGATAACAGAAGCCAACTAGAGGGAAGTCTGTCTGGGGAATACATGGGGGGGAAAGGCTATCATACTGCTGAGCTAAAGATACACATATTTCATGTTTTCAGGAGTACTGCATAAACATATATACAAAATTCAGCTTAGTGTTACTTTCAACTCTCTGCTGGCTACTAGCCATAAGACTAATCCCTTCTTACATATACAGACTTTCTGAAGAACACAAATAGCTCCTGTTAGTTGAGCCTGATTGGCATCCGGCCCCTCATTTTGATGAGGCACTGAAATATAAGTTTCTTATTTCATACCAAAACCAATTTTTAAAACAGAAAAAAGATTAAATTATGACTTAACTATGACTCCTTGAAACTGAAATTAAGCTTCTATCAAAAAGAATTACTGTGATCCCTACGTGCTAAAGGTTAGGCAAAAGCCTGTGAAAGAAGTTGCATCCAACAAATATGCCATACAGTAGGACTATGTGACACAAAAAAAACCTGAAAAGTACATAAAAACAAATCCAGTGAAATTCATTAAAAACCAGGCATGCCTGCCAGCAACAATTGCAGAAATCATACAGAATCTTTTAGTAAATGCTAAAAAATGTTTTAAATCTTTTTTAAAAAGAGAAGCATGTTGCTTTCTTAACTCTGTGAAAGATCCGGAGTCCCCAATAGACACACAGTGATTCAATCAATACATCTATATAGTCAGGAGATATGGTAGTTATTACTCATTCATTATGTAGCATTCTCTAAAGCCACATTAAGAGGAGTGAGATATTAAGGAATGGCTGGCTAGTTGATTGACACATGCCATTGTGCTGTATTCGATCAATTAAACCATCCAGATAGTCCTTTGAGGATAAATGAGTGGATGCTCAAAGAACATATCTGTGCAATCTGATGAAGACATTGAAACAGCAATTCATCATTGCTTCAACATGAATGGTAATAAAGACTAACCAAATGACAGATGTTCTATACAAAGTCAGACATTGCAGACAAATGCAAGAGATAAGACACTTTAACTCTTTCCTGTAATGACTGAAAAAAATCAAGCCAAAATTCCATGTTTATAGAAATATTCAACTAGAGAAAAGTCTGCTGTTGGAATATTCCATTTTGCTCTGCCAAACTGCTGTAAGCATGCACTCTTGACACAAACAGCATGAAAATCAGGTTACTTTGTACCAGCAACAAATCCTATAGTAATTCTTTGATACAAGTCACCATTTGTTTGAAGAGGAAGCTATTCAAGCACAAGAGATATGGCACCACTGGAAAGTGGCTGGCAAGAGTGAGGAACACACGTAGCTGATCCACCAGTTTAGTTTAAAAGGCTGCTGGGAGTTAGTTTGCAGAAGTGAAAGTAGTCTCAGGTTCACACTGAGTCTACAGATGATTCTTAAAAAGTTAAAGCACCCATGCATGCTGAACTACTCTTGCATTCTTTGTTTTCATCGCATCACATTTGTTCCTTTCTCTTCCCCAGCTGTGCTCTAGAACTGTGAGTCTTCTGTCCCTTGAGAGCTTAGAAGCTATTCATAGGTGATCAAAATGTCTGAAGGACTCACTGGATCATTTAATGATAGTTTTAAGCCAATCAAAGGTTCCCCTGCTGTCAAAAAGAAGGATCCTCTTTCCCATGGCCTCAGATTGCAATTTCCTCCTTTTCATCAGCTCTAACAATAAATGGAGCCATGAAATGAGTCACATCAGTTCACTGATATCTGATTTCTGGAGGCTTAGTTTTGGTGTAAGCCATCACACAATCAAAAAGTGCCAGCACAACAAGCAGGCAAGGCTGGGGGAAAGGGAAGGACCAACCTTTTCTTCATGCTGGCCTTGGGCTAGCACGATCTGAACACAGCACAACTGCCTTAGGAGGAATGATATTTAGCAGCAATTCCATTCTCCACAGAGCAGGGAAGCGAAAAGCTACTGCTAATTAGTAGCTGCAAGTGTCTACACTAGCCAGGGGACTACTAAACGCTCGTAATTTCTGGCAGAAGCTCAGATCCTCCAGGACCAAGTGCATATTTCCAGCATCAGCCAATAATTAGAATTGATTGCCATTCCCCAGCCTCCAGGAACTGAGCTGCTGCCAAATGCCCAGATCAGACAGGTGCTGGGGAGCCCAAAGGGGTCTCACAACTTCAGAAAGTGGTTCAAATATGGGTTCTTCCATCAGAAGAACAGTTTTTCTTCCCAGGAATAAGGGCCCAGAAAAATGCAGAAGTTGAGATCTCCTGCAGGCTCTTGAATACTAGCAATTTTCTACTTGCAGTTGGTTCTGGCAAAAGATGCTAACCAATTGCATGTAAAGGTCTGATGATGTTTCAGCAGTCAGTGCAACCTCAGAGAAAACTTAGACAGCCTGCAGTAACAACACCCAGAGCATTCTGTAAGATAGAGACTATTGCACTTTCTGGTGGGGGAAAATGTGCCAGCTCTGAAATGGGAAGATATATACCTTGGCTCACCATAAGGCTTTCAACATTTTCACACAGCTACAGACTGATTTTCCATGTAATACAGCAGAGCTTCAAGGAAAATGAGTATCACAGGTGTGGCAAGCATTAGATCTTTGCATGTTTCACTGAAGATGGAAAATTTCCAAGACTTGACTGTGGAAAAGATTGTTGGTACTAAGTCAGGGAAGAAACTAAACACAGTATACAAAATCAGTGAATGTCTGTACACATTTGAACACCACCAAGCCAGTGTCAAGAAAGCTTTCAGTGTATCAGTGTTGGGATTTTCTAATTTTTGCAAAAAATTAGCAACTTCCAAACCAAACTTGTCTTCTACTTGCAAATGAAAATGAAAATGTTTCTCTCGCTTAATTATCCTAGTAATTAAAAGGTGGAATAATGACATAAACTAGAGAATATTTTGTGCTTTCTCTTTTCCCAAATATTTACTTGTTTCTCATTTGTTTACCTCTTTTTTCATGGACATGTAGGCTAATTCTTCAAAGGTACTCATCAGCAAAGATCCTTTCAAGTGTCAAGGTTTTAGAAATTTTATTTCCCAGAAACTTGATAGGTTTGCATTATACACTTTCCAGTATCACCTCCGATGAGAATTTTTATAAAAATGGGCCTTAATTAATATTTGAATGGAGTATTACATAGTGAAGGTGCTGATTTTAGTCTACAAAGCATTCTGCAACATTTGGGTTTTACCAGAGAGTAATTACTTTTTAATAGCCAAGCCAGCAGCTGACATTTCCATGTTCCAGATTTCTCCTAACTGTGTGCTGTGTTGGCATGAGGACAGCCTAACTGTAGTACTATCATCAACATAGAATACAAAAGGACAGTCATCTTGATATGCTAGAGAGACAATCAAGGGAAAGAAATTAAAGCAATTAATTTTGGAGTGTTCTGTTGGTTAAATATAAAATTACTTTGCTTTTCTTCTTTTCAAAAACTGATTGCTTAAGGAAGGTCTCTGTAACTGTTGCTAGTATATTTATCTTTGGCATACATAACAGCAGTGACAAAGTGGATTTCAGAATGTTCATTATACTAAATCTCATTGCATAAATTAATTATCTTTATTAATATAAATAGCTTTTGTTCAATTGGTCATCATTCCTATTATCCATCAGGAAGATTAAGCCCCCTGGCTTGTCCTGCTTCTGTCCATGTATCATACCAGTATCATTCTGCATCCTCAGCCACAGGAAGTCCTTGAGCTGTAAATTGTTGGAGAGTGAAGATGCATGATGGAGCCCTGCTTTCCTGGACACAGCTGAAAATCTGCCTGTCCAGAAAGTGATGAAATGGTGAATTAATTCCTTGTATTGCTTTGTTTGTGTGCTCAGCTTTTGCCTTACCTATTAAACTGTCTTTACCTCAACCCATGAGTTGTCTCAGTTTACCATTCCAATTCTCTGCCCATCCCACTGGAGGAAAGGGTGTAAGCAAGTGGTTGTGTGGGGCTTGGTTAAACCAGGACAAGGAGGAAGGCTGTCCTGTGTCCCCAGTCTGAAGTGCTACAGAGAATTTCTCCATAAAGCTTGCTTTCTTGTATTTTACATTGGGATAACTGGCACTTATTTTTATTTCTGTTCACCATCAGTTGACTTCAAAGGTATTTTATAAATGAGAAGATTCTGACAGTCAAAACATTATTCCTTCTATGATCTGTTTTTATTTGCTGGAAGATTTTCTTATGAAAACTCTATTTCAAGATTTTCTTATATTCCAGTTTTATAAATGTGAACTGAAAAGCACACACAGAATATTAATCAGGTCCTAATTCTGTCTTTAAGGTCAAACAGAATTTTTGAAGTTGATGTATCTGACAAAGGATTACAACTACAAGAGTCATAGCTGCATCTTAAAAGCAGATTTGAG
This sequence comes from Dicaeum eximium, assembly GCA_013396995.1. Classification (NCBI taxonomy): domain Eukaryota; kingdom Metazoa; phylum Chordata; class Aves; order Passeriformes; family Dicaeidae; genus Dicaeum; species Dicaeum eximium. The sequence continues at coordinate 371,591 of VWZP01000227.1, forward strand.
AAATGCCAAATGATTCCAGTTCTAACTGCAAAGCCAGAGATAACACATTTCCACAGAACATTTCATCTGTTTTCACTAATTTACTCAAGTATTAGCTTTCCAGGGTAGATAGCAAATATACAGAATATACAATGGATGTAACAGTTTCAACAATGTTGTCACAAGTGTTGTGTTACCATAAATTAGGTCACCTCCTAGTCAGCAACATCTGAGACTCCACAGAAGATTCCCAGCAAAGACTAACAATGATTTTCTATCCTCCCTCTACACAATATATGGAAAAAACAACCTTTCTCACCTGCATGTGCCCTTCAGCAGTTTATGACTTATAGTGCATTAGTATTTCACTATCTCCTTTTTGTTTCATACAGGGTGATAGGGCTTAGGGGTGGAGGGTAGAGGGGCAAAAATATGCATGGGTTTACCCTGTATTTTATTGCTACAGATGTACTTTTCATGACTGCACAGCATCAGGTTGTCCTCCTTCAGGGTAGGAGAGGCAGCTCATTAAAGCAGAATATCACTGAACAGCCTATTCATCCTGCAGGTTGAAGTTCCCTCAGAAACAGGAGTGTCCAACAACAACTGATACTCAGAACTATGAGTAAAGAACACTGTCATTTCCAATGTTCCCTAGAAAAACAGTTAAAAAAAATGTGTTGGCCAACCCTCACTTGAGAAATTAAACAATTATGCCTTAGAGTGTATTTGTGTAGGCTCTGTAGTAAACTTCTGTGTTCTTCATTGAGACTACTCTCTTGGAGAACAGATAGATTTGTTTTTCTCTGAGTCCAGGTGATGGCATGGTACCATACTGTTTAGTCAAGAAAGAAATCATGTTGGTCCCACTGTTGGCTTCTTTTGGGGAGAGGATGCATTAGTATTAATGCACTAATCTCCTCTGGAAAGGAAATGTGAGATAAGAGCCTCCTCCCAAGGAGAAAATATTGAAAAGGTCATATTTTTATAGCCAACTGAAGAGCAAATATAAGCATAGAGGCAATTTTGTGGCAAATCCTATTTTGAGAGCTTCTTTTTTGTTTTTCAGAAGCAAAAATATCGTCTGAACTGATATTTTTCATTTTTTGTGCTCAGTCTGCAGTTTACCGCCTTTCATGATGAATAAAGTAAAATGTGGGTATTTTTCATTAAAAACTGCCTTTTGTACTTTAAAGAAAATGTCCTTGTCATTTTTTTGCATACTGCTCAGTCCAGAAAAGAGTTATTTGGCAAGTTTCAAATGCTGTATGTATATAGTCAAAGGGGAAGATTTCATACTTGACTGAGTTTAGAAGTAGCAGATAAGAAACAAATGCATTAACACATAAAAAACAACATATTCTAGAACATCTACTGGCCTTTGTAGAGCAGGATATTTGTAACAATCCTGACTCAATGCTCCAATGCAAATGGACTACAAGTATGCTTAAGGTACTATAAGGTCAAGGATTCAGGTACTGATCCAGTTCTGTAAAGTCAAAAAGGAGTCTCTGGGTATTGCATTGGATATTAAACACATAGAAAATGCATCCTGGCATCCTGGGAAGTGTTGAAATGCATACAACATAATCAAAACAATTTCCTTGTCTGTTCAGCACTTCTGATCATATGTTACCATTATGCAAACATAGATATTGTTAAGCTACTGATTACATGGTCAACTAGTTGTCAAAAAGCTTCCACACCATGCAATTTTCTTTACAATACTACACATCACAATTTACTATTTTTTCTTTTTGCATGTCTACATTTTTAAAGGATGGAAAGCACTCACTCTTAAAAAGGAAGGAAAAAATTCTTAAAATAATATTTTTGTGACATTAGGTTAAGAAATTCACACTTATCAAAATGTCAAACAAATCAAAAGTTATGATTTCCAGGATAAACACAACATCCACACTGAATGTAGACCTAGAAATAGCTGCCAAAGAAAGTGTTATAAAATTCTCTGCAAGGTAGAAGAGGACTAAGTTAAAATTCCTGTGAGAATCATCACTTCAAATTTCTTGACTCCTCTGTGCATGTACATTCTTATCATGACATTGCACAGACATACTTTTTTGCATTTCATACACTTCCACTACATTTGTAACAGCAGAATATTTCACTGTGAATGTTAAGCACTAGGATTCTAATACCTTGTTCTTATGGAAAAGGCTTACCAGAGCAGAAGCTGAGCTGTATTAATTTATTGTCATGATGAAAGGGATAGTGAGAATCAGAACTGACACTAACTCTTTCTATTTTCTCTGCTACTTTTTGATTGCAATCATTGTGGTCTCCACGGATGTCATATCCATAACAGGCACACCAGCATTTGAAGCAGTTTACTGAGGCTAGAAAACAATTCTGATAAATATGTGCTGCTGCCAGAACTTGGCATATTAGAGTGTCTGAAAAGATTGCCAAGGCTGGCATTTTGCCTCTGTTGCCCAGGGCCATAGAAGATTGACATAAACTAAAAATAGTTGTAAAGATCAACTGTGTGTGTTTTTATGAGGCACTTTTCTTTTCTTTTAAAACACAACTTGCCTGACAGACCTCAAGCACCTAATACAACAAGGTGCTGATGGTTTCAGGAATGGTGCTGGGGATCATATGAGCTTTGTTTAGTTTGAGAGCACTGTACAGAACCAAATCTACACATGTTAATGTGCAAAATATTATGTGCAAGGTAGAATTTAAAAAAGCCAGGGAGTCAGAAAAGCAAATGTCAGTAAAAATCATGCAAATCATGGAGAAGTTGATGGACAAAACTAAAAACAAATAGGAGATTAGTATTTGATCAAGTTTTTGATCAAGCATTAAGTTCTGTGACCTTTCTGTGCCCACAGAAAATGCAAACCTCAAGACACACACAATCTGAGTAATAGTACAAGGTACATTATTCTCCCTGGTTTTGTAACACCCTCTTCAGATTTTTAAAAACTTGAAATTTTGCCCCATTTCTTACAGAACCATTTGGATGGATGCAGACGCACATACACAAAATTATTTATTTCCTTTCTATTTTTTACATCATTTTGCTTTTTTTTTTTTTTCATCTTTTTTGTTTTTTTTTTTTTTTTTTTTTTTTTTTGTGGTTTTCCTCTGTAAGTCATCATGAAGAGAAGTTGTACAGGCAAAAACGTGCACAGCATGCCAATTTCCAAATCAATTATAATTGACTAATAGGTCAGATGTAGCAGCCTCACAGCCAATATCCAACTTCTACAGAGAATTTTCCAGAATGTAAAGATTACATTTTTAATTGATTATTCTAGGATATGAAGGAAAGATAAGCATGGGACAGCATTATATTGAACGTTTTATAAATAGAAAAATATGTTCACTAAGTTCAAGTAATCACTGACTGTGAACTATTTACAAACTTTAGAACTTCTTGCAGTCTTGGAGAAAAATGAGCCTAGGACCAGACTGGACATGGCTCTGAGCAACCTGATCTGGTAGGTGGCATCCCAGTCCATCTTAGTGGGCTGTAACAAGATGACCTTTAAGGTTCTTTCCAGTTCAAACCATTCTATGATTCTATCACAGACTGCACACAGACTGCACACAATTTTCCAACACTTACTGCCTCTCCTTGACCAGACCTTTACTAGAATTCCTTTGAAACAGGCAAACTTTGTAATATATAAATTTGTATTGCATAACTGGAAAAACTCAGGGGAATTTTAGGTTTCCTCTACTGGATTTTCATAAAGCTACTAAGAAGCTCCTTTCATGTTTTGTACATACAAATGGTGTAAATAATTCACACTAAAATCTCTGGCACCTGACGGAACTAAAAGAATAAGCAAACCTTTCCATGGTTTCAGAGAGGTAGAACTAAGACCAAATTTCCAATCAATTCAATTAATATTACATTAATAAAAAATGAGGTCTGTTTACTACACAATGTCTCTGTGGAATGATATTGTGTTTGTCTCACTAGAAAGCTGTTTCTAGCAACTTGTTAAAACAGGACCTGTAGTGTATCTGAGGAATATTATGACTTTCAAAACCGGTGTCTTTCAGCTGTGGAAGACTGTGGGTTCCATTTCTTCTTGGATCTTATAAAAATACTTAATTTCTCAAGAAAAGTAAGTAAGAAAAATATTGCGGCATGATGAATTTCTCTGAAGAGCTAATAAAACTTCATTTCACTTCATTTCTCTTCTCTCAAATGCTGATCCATGCATTTCTACTTACTGGTTGTTGGGTGGCTGCCGAGTCATCAGAGTGACTGACATACTCTTGACTTTAAAAAATGCTTATTTGGTGCATCAGTAGCAGTTTTCAATACACTGGTTGCTGTGCCCTGCAGACCTCTGAGTGGAATTAGACTGTCCTGGCCCACAGAGGCAGATTCTCCAATTATAATTTCTGCAATATCGTCTCTCCCTGCCACTTCAAGAGCAACAGTGGTGGTGAATACTACAAAGTACAGACTCCATTGGACTTTTGCACTCACAGCTTACTTACATGCTACTGACAGTCATTGTGGCATAGATTAATAATAAATACAACCTCTTAATCTTGAGCACAAATCATTCACCAAAACACCTCATTCATTTAGCCTTCTTTGTTTTTCCTTTTCTCATAGGGAGGAATATGTGTTTTTTCTGAGGAACACATTTGATATGTTCATCAAGTTTGCTTCTTCATTATGCTGCTAGTAGTGGAGCTTGGCTCTGTTGGTGGCTGTGATTGCATCTGCATGTTATTGGTCACCTATAGAGATTGAGGGCATGTGTGGATGACTTCCACTACAAGAAGTTTCATACTGAAAGTTGGCCATATGGGAAATATCTCCACGATTACTGGGAAAGAGGTTAAAAGTATCAATGCAATTTTGTTATTTCCATTGAGGGATTCATGGATTGTAAATTTCCTCTTCTCAGTATCTACCCAGCTAGAAGTAGATGTCAGTGGAGCAGCTGTTGCCAGTCTCAAGCATTCAGAGACATCCTGATTCAATTAGATTTTCATTGATTAATTCATATTTCTAATACATTTTGGTCCTTAATTTGTACTCTGCGCAAAAAAATAATTCCTACTTTCTCCAGTCCTGCTCCTCATTTCACCAAATCTTCATAAATAAAAGCATAAAAGCACAATAAATGAATGCTATTAGTGGAACAAAGGATGCAGTAGTACTTTTAGCTTCTTCCAAATTATTGCGCAGACTCCACTAAAATGAGGCCATTTCAAGGGACCTTCATTTTCATTTTTCCTATGCTAAAAAAAAAGGTATTAAAATGTCCTCTGTCATGAAAATTTGTAGTATATGTGATTTTACACCATGTCTTAAAAGTATTGAAGAGTTTTCATACTAAACCAGGGGTTTTGATCAGAAGGTAACTTGAAAAAATATTTGCATCATGTCACAATCATGAACAGCATTTAGCACAAAGAGAGACCTTGACTAATTACAGAACAGCACAATCACCAACCATGATGAAGTTGAACAAGGGAAAGTGTCAGATTCTGAACCTGGGATGGGGCAACCCTGGATGTACAGACAGACTGGGAATGAGAGGCTGGAAAGCAGCACTGTGGAAAGGGACCTGGGGGTCCTGGTCGATGGCAATTGAACCTGAGTCAGCAGTGCCCTGGCAGCCAGGAGGGCCAAGTGTGTCCTGGGGGACATCAGGCACTGCATGGCCAGCTGGGCAAGGGAGGGCATTGTCCTGCTCTGCTCTGCTGTGGGGCAGCCTCACCTTGAATAATGTGTGCAGCTTTGGGTGCCACAATAAAAAAAAGACATTAAGATGCCAGAGAATGCCCAAAGGAGGGCAGCAAGGACGGTGAAGGGTCTAGAGGGGACACCATATGAGGAGTGGCTGAGGTCACTTGGTCTGTTCAGCCTGGAGGAGATTGAAGGGAGTCCTCATTGCAACCTACAACTTCTTCATGAGGGGAAGAGGAGGGAAAGAGGAAAGATCTCTTCTCTGTGGTGAACAGTGACAGGGCCCAAGGGAATGGCCTGAAGTTGTGCCAGGAGAGGTTTAGGTTGGATATTAGAAAAAGGGTTTTCACCCAGAGGGTGGCTGTGCACTGGAACAGGCTCCCCAGGGAAGTGCTCACTGCACCAAGGCTGCCAGAGTACGAGAAGCATTTGGACAATGCTCTCAGGTACATGGTGTGACTATTGGGGATGGGTCACACCATGTACCTGTGCATGGCCAGGAGATGGACTCAGTGATCCTTGTGGGTCCCTTCCAACTCAGCATATTCTGTGATTCTGTTTCCAGAGCTGAGGTCTCTGCTTTCAGTTAAAATAAAAATAATAATGCACAGCAGATCTTCTGAGTAGTGACACATTTTCACAAGCAGCAAACTGATGTACCTACTGTTACATGGGACTCTAGACAAGAATGATATCTACATATGAGTAAATTACAAAAACTTACTGAAGCAAAGGATTCGGATTCAAAATCCACAAATTCTTTATTAAGTTTACAACTATCACCTAAATTATCATAACACTCAATGTGGACACCCTAAGACTACCTCAAATCCGATATAATGACACTTAGCTTAGGCTTTCCTTTGAATTTTAATGCAAATCCCATTATCTTGCAACTGGACTAGATTATACACTTAGATAATATATATATATATTATATAATAGATTATACATATACACTTGCTGTGCCTGTTGATCAGATGACTTTTATGACTTTTGATCAGTAAAAAAATATAGGATCAGGACCAGATGCCCAGGACCCAATACAGTTGAGTTTCAAAGCTTGTTGAAGCTTTGCTACTAAATTACATAGGAGTTAACTGTATAAGCAAAATTAAGCTCAAAACTAACATGACCGAGTTCTTAAAATGAAAATATTTTTCTGCTTTGTTCTTTTGTTATACTGAAAGCAATAGCAGCTGAATTTATTTAAAGAAATGTACTGGTTATTGTCTCTGAACCTTTCAGCCATTCAAATTCTACCTAAGACCCAAAAGAGTTATAGTGTGCATGTAACTCACAAATTATATCAGGATCAGACCTTACATGCTGAGATTTCTGCATCTTCTTGTGTTAACAGTCTGTCTTTAACACTCACACAGCACAGGCCAGGTACTCTTTCTTCTCAATTACACCATGCCTTCAAGTATGTTCTCTGAGCTATCACACTCACCCACTGGAAAAGGGATTTTCGAAGGTTTTTGAGAAGGTTTGAGACCTTTGTAGAAAATTTTTACATGTTGTTGGAAAATCTAATGTGTACTCCCATAGCTGCAGGCACTGAAGGTAAAACTTGATCTAATGATAAAAGCAGTCAGGTATGTCTACTAGAACACATTTTTTGCTGAATTCAGCATGAATAAAGTAGTTACTTCGTCTCCTGAGAGCAGTTGTTTGGTCTCTTGAGAAAGGGCCAGTTTATAGAAACACTTTTCAAAGTGTTAAGCAACACAATTCTCCCTATAACTTGTTTTTCCTGTTGCAGCAAGTTCTTAGCTCTTTGCTCTTGTAAACAATTAATAAAGTAATTCATTAATACTCCACTTAACCAGATCCTCTGTAAATCTCTGTTCTCTAATAGGAAAAGGAGAAAATATGAGAGCACTTTCTTGTGGTTTATTATGGCCTTTAACAGCATTGGAAATATTCCATCAAGAAATTTTAGTCACATTATTTGCTGTAGGATGGATTCATCAAAAAAGAAAATTCCTTTAAAGGCATTAACCTTTGCTAAAAACTGCAGATGGCTGTAATGACAATTTTTATACCTTAGGTATTAGATGATGTACAAAGTGCCTGATCCAGCAAAAAATATTCATATCCTTATGGACTATGCAAGCACTGGATGCTGGTTCCACAGCAGGTGAGTTGACATATTCAGATGAAAGGTCAAACTGCAACAGAAAGCAAATACCTCAAGTACAAGTAGTGAATGGACTCCCTGTGTCCATCTGTCACCATCCCTGGTCTCTAGACAATCTTCCCACTGAGAATCATGTGAATCACAAGACTTCCATTTCCCTGCTCCACTTCTTTCCTCACTGTACTGAGGAGCTGTGAACAGCACACTGCTCCTTCACTACTTATCTTCACAAGTACCTTTTGCTTCCTCGCTTCTTAGGCAGGTATAGCCAATTATTAACAAATCCACTGGAACACTGATGACATGGGTTTCAAAGCCAGATCACCAACTCAGAATAGTTCATGCTGATTCCTGTTTGTCCCAGCTGAAAATAAATGCAAATTTCTCCACACCAAATAAGTTTTAAATGTCTGGACTTTCTATTATCATTATTCAGATAATCAGAAGAGATCATTTTTTTTAATTGCTCACTTAAACTAACACCTTTGTGGGACAACTGGCAAAACCTTTATCCTAATAGCACAGATCCCATACAGTACCAATACCAGCAGCTTGTTCTTATTTAGAAGTAAAAAGCAGGAAAACTTTGAAAATGTTTGAGAGTAGTTCATGTTGGATAACAGAAACACCCATTATACCCACAATCACCTGCATGTGAATGAATAATCCAAACCTACTGTACCTATAAAAGTGGGCTGAAGAATAATGTTCAGGGCACATCTTTAAGAAGAATTAGACTTATTGTAAAAATTGTGTATTTCTTGTGGTATTCCGGTTCTGTCCTGGGTGAAGGAAAAAAAATGTAAAAAAAAAAAAAAAAAGGAAAAAGAAAGGCAGCAAAAAGTGAAGAAATACAAAGCACAGCTCTTGAGAAATATTAAATATTTGCCCTAGGTTCAAATGCAATTTCTGATGGAGGTTCATATCTAGTCCTGTTTGTCAAAGCTTCATTCTTACAGGAAGAATTTCTAAAAATAGATGCAAATATGTATTACTTTTCCTCTCTCTAGATGCCCACAAACATTTAAATTATGTCTTCTAACTACATGCTGTTCATGTACTTGCCTCATTATTGCAATCTATCATATCTTTACAGGTAATATTAAAAATCTGGTCATGTACATGGGATACTTTAAATCAAACAATTAATTACTTTTAGAAGTAGGGCTCTTTTTCAAAGATGAAGGAAAATATTTTAGTTAGTCAAGATATCTTATTACTTCTCCATAATATACAGAGCTTTAGGGAAAGATTAGGTTTATTAAGTCAGATTCACAATGCAGGCTTTCAACACTGCCATTTCCAATAAGTACACATTTGTTTAATATTAAAGTTCCCTTTCAAAACAAAGTAGTTAAGCCTACCCTCACATTTATACATCTGCAGTTTGTTTGATAACTTACAACATAATTACAGGCTGTCCTCCCACTAAATGCTGCATTCAGACTTATGAAACAAGGTGGTAAAATATGCACTGGAGTCTGAGTACTAAGCCCGTAATTTACCACAAGCACTAGGAAAAAAAAGAAACAGAGGGAACCCTGCTATTTAAACTGCTCAGTTATCACGTTTTCCTCCCCCACACATGCAGTAGCATATAACCCATTCATATTTCAATTTTACATTTCCCAAACTGTCATCTTGTGTTTCAAGTTCATTTGAGATCCAATCTGCTTATCAGAGCAGCAGTGAATGCTGTTGCAGATCGAGAGAGAGCTGTCACTCCCTGCTAACAGATAGGTCTGTGGCACATGGCTTGGTGGAATAAAGCAGTCTTGTGGGGTTAAGGAAAGTGCCCAGAGTGTTATGCAGGGAAGAGGCGTCCAGCCCCTTCCTTACCTCCCACGTCCAAGCAATGAGAGAGTATCCTCCCTCTCTGCTGGAGCTGCAGCTAAAATAACTAAGTAAATTCACAGGTAGAACCAGGGAATGTGGAAAAATGAGAGGCTGACCTCATTTCAGCCCTTTTGGCCAAGTTTCTCATAGAGGGTGGGCCACCCCAGGGGAGGCACTGGAGAGGCCAGCTGCCCGCTGTCCTGCAGGGCTCACTGCGGGATGCCTCCTCATTCCATCCTGCCTCCAGAGCTGCCTGCTCACAGAGAAAACAAGGCTCACATGGTACCTTGGCTCTGTCCAGCCTTTCCTTCCAGCCTGCCTTCCCAGCAGGAAGCTCCAGTGTGCCTCTTTCCTCAGAGACTGCAAGCCAATAGCCAGAAACGATGCTTTCGGGTAGTTACATTCTCTTTCTTTTTTTTACATTTTTTTTGTTGTGGTGGTTGTTGTTCATTTGACTCTATCATCGTAGTTAAACAGCAATCACAGGTTCTGATTCATGATTTTCTGTGATATGCATGTAAAGCTTGCCTTGCAGCATGTTCTCAGAACAGCTCCACTCTGTAAATATGCCAGTTCACTTGGTGTGCTCCAGACAGAATTTTTCTCAGACACTACCTACAACTGTAGCAAATTACCCAAGTTTGAGATCTCAAAAAAGAAAGCCTCATCTTCACATATACCATCCACTAAACACATCCTGTACTATAAAAAATAATAATTATTAAAGGCATACTTATTTTCTACAGTGCTTTTTCTACCTTTTTGCTGCCTCTGAAACGCGCACCATAAGTATCAATGAAAACACAGTCACAACTGCATTTTAAAATCTCTAAGCTACATTTGGCACATTGCAAGATGTGAGTTCATTTGCTGTGAGAAAACAAGACTAGAATAACATCTTAAATGTAGGTATGCGACTTTCATAACAGTGAAAGATTTATTAGGGAAAGAAAGGAGATAATATACTGAAAGCTGAGCGTTTTGGAGTCTTTTGTTTGCCAAAGCATCTCCATAATGTGATCCTGAGAAACCTAGGTTCATCCCCACTCATTCTGAAGTATTTTGAAATGCCAAGAAAATTAGAAAATCATATTCCACACCATTTGCTCACTAAGCTTCCTCTTAGTTCTCAGACCTGTTTTATTCAAGGACACCCATCTCAGATTTTGTCTGGGCTTTCAAAAAAAATAAAGGATGTTTTCCTGAAGCCAAAGTCCATACTGTTTTTTCCAGAGTACTCGACAAGCAGATAAAACTAGTAAAGACACAAACTACCAAGAAGCTATTGAAATCTGTTGAAATTTTGTCTGCTCTGATTACATCCAAAGTTGCAGCCTTACTGGGGTTCTACCTTCTATGTGAGCTAAACCAAAGTGGTATCTATGTCTGAAATAGTACAGGAATCTTTAAAGCCCAATTTAAAAAGGTAAAAGCTTTTCTGACCTATATGGATGCAACACATAAAACATGGCTAGGACATGAGGCTTCCAAAGGAGTCCCTACTTCCATACCGTCCTTTAAGTTGAGCCAGGGCTGGTTAAAATGTTCAAGTCCCATCACCTGCTCCAGAAAAAAAATATTAGAAGGTGTTAGTGGAAGAGACAGACAGATAAAGAGGAAAACCAGATGGGTCTCTTTCAGTATTTTTGCTAGCTCTTTTTCAAACTGTGTTGGAAAGCTAAGAAATCCAGTGCAACTGTTGCAATATCAGCAGAAAAAATATGTCACTACTGTAAAAGAAAGGATGTGAGGCAGCATGTCAAGGTGTTTGATTCTTAAATAATAAATCAGACTTATGTTTGAAATAAAGTTCCTATATAAAACAAATTACAGTTTCTGTTCTTATCTGTCAAAGCTGGCTACTTGCATGTCTGAGTGCCTATATAATCTAAATCATAGCAGGTATAATTTGTGCTTTTTTCCTTAAACCTTTGTCCAGAAAAACATTTCCTTGGACATATTTTCCAAAACTCCAATTTGTCATTCTCTTCTTTTCCCCATCTATCAGCCAGAAAAATATTCTTCAATGCACTGGTGAAACATGATGATGGTGTGATAAGTCCACCTAGAAGAGACACAACCTCTACAATACAAGCTGGTACTTGGGCATGTAATTCCTTTGGGTTTTGAATCATTGCCTAATTAACATCCATCTATAGTTCAAATAGTATCAATTAAAGCATGAATGTGATGATGTCCACAAAAAAAAAAAGAAAACAGATTATAAATGACTTCTGAAAAGACATTTCACATCTGTGAACTGACCCACTTGGCAAGAAAACAAGAACAGGAAGGCACACACAAGACTTTATTTTATGGTCTGCCTAATTATCCAACAATACCTTTTATCCCACATAATTAAGCCTGCAGTGAGGGAAGGAATGGTGCTAATGGCTGGATTCACAGAAAGGTCTATTGAACAGTGTATTTTGATGATGGGCAGTGTTCTTATTTTTTCTTGATTCCTGCCAGTTATAGGAATCAACTGCTGACAGATGTACTACAATTCAGAGTTAAATTGCTAGGTGGCTGGGCTCTGGATTGCCTGTTGCTTCTTTAAAGTTCAACAGCAATGATCTTTGGCAGCAAAGCTCTCTTGTTTCCACAGCTAATGCACTGATTTGGGGTTTACTCACACTACTCTGTTTTGTGACAGCATCTTAAGTGCTCCATCATGGTGAACTCCATGAAAAATTGCGATATAACAACAAAATTGCAGCTAAATTCTTTTTGCAGCTCTTTGATCTGGGAGCCTGAAGTGAAAGGTCTGCTCTTGCTCTAAGTCCTCATCACCCCCAGGCTAAAGCACAGGTTGTAGTATCCATTTGAAGCCTGGGCTTCTGTTACATCCCTTCTCTTTGCCAGAGAAGGTAAAAAAGTGGGAATGTGGTTACCATTCTGCACCCTGGGTCCATCTGTTGGGCCAGGATGGGCTGGGAAGCCAAGCTCCCATGTGGTCTCAAGGCAGTCAAGGTTCAACTTAGTAATTTGCTGACCCTTTGGCAAACCTGCTTCAAGCCTAGGGAAACCCCAGTGCCAGGGAGATATATGTCACTTGCTGTATTTCAAACTTTGTCTTTGGCCTTTAGGAAATATCTCCTTATATTGTCATTATTGTAAACAAATCTATAGCTCCAGCAGAGTGAGAACAAGTTTATAAAAGATGTATTTTTGAATTGTCACTTATCAGGACACAATTGCACTAGACTAGAGACCCTATGGTTATGTATTCACACTAATAAAAAACAAAATTTTCCATGCTACCTACTGATTTGGCTTCTCCTGGAGTGCAGCTCAATAAGAATTGACTTAGGTTAGGAAACATAAAATAGAAGAGTGGGTTTTCAACAATTTCAGGCTCTATCCATTCCAGTAGAAGTCCAAACATGCTGCTAGACCTACAAAAATATATCCACAGGCTACATCCAGCAGTACTGATGTTTCCCATTCATCATTATATATATTAAGTTATGCATGAGGACAAAGTATGCTGAAGAGCTGTTAGGGAATGTGACACTACCACAAAGTATTCATATTCAAAGCAGACTTTGAAATGGATTGCAACAAGTATGAGATATGATAGAACATAGCAGCCAACAAGCCAAGGGTAAAGACAGTAATCTACACCCCAAATGGTCCTTCAAAACAAGGCTAATCATTGCCAATACTTCACAGCTGAACTATTTCAGACAGTGTCAGCTTCCCAGACAGTCACTAATGCTGACTGACATGCAAAGTGAATGTGGAAATATCAAACAATAGTCCAATTCCTGAGGTTCTTACTCAAACATTTAACGCAGTTGTTACTAGGGCAATTTTTTTTATTGAAGTCAATCCATTTTGACACCCTGCTCTGAAAGCTTGTTGGACTTGGCAATAATAATTCCTTCTGCTTCTTTTCATGTGTTATCCCTTCAGCCTTGATCCTTTCATCTGTGTCCCCTGTAGGAATGATGTGAAATCCCTACTCTATTTCAAATTATTGAGACATCTGGAGATGGGAGTAAAGAGGCATGACAACCAAAATATAACAAAGGACCCTAAATTTGAAAAGCAAATTGACCTTATAGTTGCAGAGAGAAAAGATTGCTATGATTATAAACATACATTATAAACATCTGATAATCTGCTCACTATCTGAAGTATGTTTAATTCAACTGAATGCAATATCTTTTCTCTTGCAGATATTTTAGATTTGAGTAAAAATAATTAAATTGCGATGAAAGATGAAAAAGATGAAAAATATGAAAACCCAGACTTTTTTTTTGTTGAAAACAACTTTACCAGTTGAGAAACAACTGAAATGAACAATGAAAATCCCAAGTCTCTACCAAACTGCTTCTGCAAAAATTTGACATCAGTTTGAAATTTCAGCCAAGTAAAAATGGTGTACAAAACTATAAACTGCAAAATCTTTTTTTTTTTTTTAATCTGATTATTTTCAATTATCTGATTATTTTCAATCTCTTCTATAAACAGTCAATGCCACTTAATTGAAAGAAACAAAGCTGGGAGATACTAGATGATGTTTAAATTCAGGATGACAAAGAAATACTGGCAACAAATATTTTGATGCTTTGCGTCACGGGTCATGGTGAAGACATGTTCAACAACTCAGCAGAACATCAATGTTATGTCTGCCAAACAGGCAGAATTGAGAACATTTTGTCATGCCTCCAAGGCAAACTCTCTCTAAATTAGTCTACAAGCCAGATTGACTTCTACCACCAGAACAGAATACCCTGAGTATTTATGAGTTTTAGGCGGCCCCTTGTAACCTCCAGCCCACCAGGTCTCTCTGTACCACGTGTGCTACAACATCAGTGCCCTGCTTTGCCACTTGTCTGCCACAAGCTCATAGGCATGCCAGGCACCCTGCCTAAATTCTCAGCAATCATCTCCCTTCAGGGTGACTGATTTGAAGGTTCCTGCATGGACAGAGGAAAGCCTGTTTTATAAGCCTGTATCATGCTGTGAGACCAGCTCCCAGCTTTGTGTCATGCAAACCTTAATCTCTTCACAACCTGTCTAATTTCATCTCAGTCTGGGGTGAATATCGTTGCTCTGCTGAGGGATCTGGATTGCTCATGATCTAACCATACCTCCTGTCACCTCAATACAGGTTATTTCTCCTACATCTTTCTCATAGGTGCATACTTCCAAATGTCAGCTAAAAACAATGTGACAATACCAGTAAAATGTTTTGCTTTACCAAGTGCAAACCAGACTGTTGGGTATTCGAGCAAAATGGCACCATCTTGTTTTCTAACTTTTAATCCTAATGCTTGCCTTTTCAATGTGCTGGTTGTTTCCTCCTTGCTTACCTCTGAATCAGACAGTGACAGTATGTTTTCGTACTGTACTGCATTTTTGTAACTCATGTAACCCAAAAAGTGGTTTCTGAGTCTTTTTTTTTTCTACTGACTACTTTAAATGTAAGTCTTCATCCACTGATATTCACAAAGCATTTCTGTGAATATCCCTGAATATACCTTCAAAAGCAATCATTCCTCTTGCACAGAAATGTAAGGGCCTTTTAAGTACATAACCAAAAGAGCACACGTCCTTGGGATCTGTGTGTGGGTCCTTCTTTACTTTTACTGTGTCTTTATTTCGATGTTTATTGAACTTTTTACCCTCAGATCCAAACCCTTAAAAAAGAGGAAAAAACATCCTCTTGCAAGTGACAGAAAAGGAAAAGCCCATGCCAAAATCTGAAAGTTGAAGGAAAGATCCCAGTAAGATGACACAGCTCTGTGTATGCAGGGCAATAAACAGGAGAGTGAGCCTTCCTTGTATTTAACCCTAGCTGCAGGAGAAGGAGAAAGGGCAGCAAACTCAGGTCTTCCCAGCAAATGAAGAACCAGAGGGAAGGAGGAAAAGACAAAATCAGGCACATCACTGGGAGCAAACTGTCCCCTGAAAATTTTTTTAAAAAATCATTCTTTCCCCCAAAAGGGAGGGAAGCAGATGAGATGCTGTCCTAAGGTCTGTTTGAGGAGGGGTGCAGCCATAGAGTGTTTACCCAAACCTTTCAAACTATGTAGTGTTACCTTCAATAAAACATTACTGTGAACACACTGTAGCAAAGCTATCAACCTAACACAACCATTCACACCCAGGCAGGTTGAGCACTTCATACATCACTCTATCTAGGGCTTTGCCTTTAAATCCTCTTACTTCGCTACCTCAAAGGCACCTCAGTGTGTCCTAGCCAAAGTGGCTGCACAATTTATCAATAACAGCAGCAGCTGCTGACACATCTTGCAGTTACTTGGAACTGTAGCAATCCACCTGTAAGGAAAGCGTGAAAAAAAAAATCAGCATCTGAGATGTGCACGGGTAACAAAGGCAGGGCAGTGGTTTCATGAGGCCTACAGCAGGCTCCAATATGGCAAATTTAAATGAATGTGACATTGATTTCTCCTGCAGCTCGATTCAGTAATTAAAGTTATAACCAAAGGCTCTTTTCATTTTTCACTCAGGAAAATTCTCACTGCAGTCAAAAGAATCTATCCAATGAAAGTCCAGGAAAACCTCAGTAGTAGTCCAAAGATTTAACACTACTTGCTTTATTTCTAATCACTCTCTTTTAGAAGGGTAATTAAAGCCACTTGACATGTGAGATGCTGTATACGTGCTCTGACCTAGTATGAGAAAGTAACAAGATAGCCTTCTTTGTTAGAAAACAAAAAGCATGAACCAGAAGCAATAATCTCCTCTGGGTTTTCTGCAGCATGCCCTGATTAAAAAGGAAATCTTTCTCCTGTCTACAAATCGAGACAGATGAAGCCTACAATGCAGCATTCAGACTCCAAAAGCTACAGAGGTGCAGTGAGAGGCAGCTGAAGGCAGACTCTGAGCCCAGGCTTTCCCATCCTTCTCCCCTGTACCCCAGGCTCGCCCTTTGTCACCCTTTGTCACCCACCCTTTGTGCTGCCCACCCACGCACCTGCAGCACCCATGGGGGCTGCCTCGCCTGCCCCCATGCCCTCCCCTGCCTCCCTGCAGGCAGAGGTTTCCTCCACTGCTCAGAACTGGATTGTTGCCCTCATTTATTTGGTTCCCTTTTTTTCTAATCGCTGGAGATGGCCACATGGGGTTGTCTTTGTCACATCATGACTGCTGCCTTTTATAATGGCAAGACACTGGCTTTCCTGTGTATTTTCAAATGTAGTTTAATGCTATTACATAGCATTCTTTTCTTTTCTTCTGACAGAGCTAGACTCTTTTCACCCTACTGTTACACGTTTACAACAATCTCTTAAATTTCATCTGTGGAAGGTACAGCACCACCAGAAGTGATCATCAATGAAAAGTGTTAATATCCTGTGATATCAAAGCATCTTCTAAATAATCCTAATGTTCAAATTTTAGGGTTTTTTTAACATTCAGAGGTTACTTAACACAGTTCAAAAATAGTGGAATAGGTCACTTGGGGCAAAACCATTTGAAAAGCTATCCACCTATACAGCAAAATGCTAATGCCCTTTGAAATACAAAAGTGAGGGAGTTGTTCTATTTTTTGTTTAGTGTTTTGTACATTTACAGACCAGGTCCAGAAGTATTTATCTTTCATCTCAAAATCTGGCTGTGCTAATGCCATCTAAAACTAAATGGAAGAAAATTATATTCTCCACAAGAATTCTATTGTTTCCTTTCTTTGGATAGAAAAGGAAATAATAGTAATTTTTATTCACACAAATTCCTGTATAAAAGCCTCTGTGCATAAATCACATTGGGCCTCCATAATTTGTTATTAGATATTGGTTATAGCTGGGATAAATGCATGGGAATATTGTTTATGTAATTGTAAGCAATATCACTTTTGGATTTGGGTCTCAGACCTCCTGTAGCTTTATACATACCTTTCTCTAGTTTTTTCTTTCTCTAGTTTTCTCTGCAAATCTTTGAGTTTAAGCCAAACAGGAATACTGTTCCCAGTCACAGGAAGAGTCAAATTGGTTTTCAGAGTGAGCCAAAAACCCAAGGGAACTCACTATGCAGTTGTATCAACCACAAACATAGTGTTTAAAGTGGCATTTGAGGAATTAAATGGGCTGAAATATTCAAGAATTTTTCAAGTTTTCAGTACCCATATGATGCTTAGGTCAACACCTTTACAGATTCTTTACAGAGAGGTCCAGAGTGTTTTCCTGAATCCTGGCATGGTGCACTCCAAAGGAAATGGCTTAATAGCACATACCATGCTAATTCTCCATATCTTTTCCCTTCATATTCCATCTTGTGATCTTCCCTATCATATGGGACATAACAGAGAGCAACAGAACCAACCTACTGAGCCTTCAGTTGAAAATGCTAACAGTTGGGTGGGATGCTTGGATATCACCTTCCCAGATGAGGAAGGAAAGAAGTTCAGTATAAAGATCTCATCCTCTTGTGCCCTTTCAAAGATTATTGTTAGTGCCTCTAGAAACCCACAAAGTAATTTACAATGTGCCTTTTCAGAATACCATTCAAAGAAATAATTTTAAAATATTTGAAATGTTAGCACTTTACGAAGCTGTATTGCTTGAAATAAGGGTCTACGATGATAAGTTTTATATGCATGTGCAGGTACTACAAATATATGTTCAGATAGCTCACATATAGACAGCAAGCTGAACACCCACTTATGAGTTAAGTTTACATGCCCCAGTTACAGATATTCTGCGTTTAAATTAGGTACTTAATTGCATACTCAAAGCCTTGATTTCTGTTTGTAAATCTGATTTTTATTGGATTTTCCCTCTATAAAAGATTCCTAAAGTGCCTCTGCCACTCAGTTGCAAGTATTTTCTTTCTCTTCCCAATCTTTAACTTTTATCACAGATTCCTTGGGCCAAATACTCTGTTTATGATATCAAAGCCTGTTGCAGCTCACCTGATATTTCTATTTGCAAAAGTACAAGAATCATTCTGACTGTGCAAAAAACAGCCAGTCACAGGAAAGATGTTAGAGCCTGCCCTCATGCCCACAGTCTGTAAAGCAGGGGGTGTATTTGGAGAAAGGTTCCTTGCTCCCTCACCTCCTGGATATATGTGCAAACATCAAGCATAATGCAAGCTGCAGCAAATTTCTTTCAAAGCTCCAGATGTCCAGTCTCAATCTGGACCACAACAGAAAGTTCCCATTCTCCTCACACAAAAGAGGACAATGCCTCTCTAGACTCATTGCTTCACATATTCATTCAGATTTGGGCCCCCAGAACTAGGAATACCAAACTGTCTTACATATTTTTCCAGACTATGATGTATGCTACAGACCACTAGGAGCAGATCTGAAATAATTATATTTCATTTCATCTCACGTCAGACAACAAATTAGCTTAGCACATTTTAATGGAGTGGTGCACAGTGCCTCTTTCACTTAATGAGACCACATTTTGATGAGGGACTCTAGTGGGTTAAGGAATCATAACCATAATGAAATACAAGGTTTGGGGTTTGGTTCATTAGGCAACAAGGAGAGCTCTTCAGAATACTTGCTTCCAAAAAGAAATAGTTATGCCAGGATGTTATATCCCTCTGGAGAGTTTTCCTGTGAACTGTCATTACTGAAGAAATGTACTTGGAGGGAGAGTAATGGAAAGAGGGATTAAAGAATTCAACTGTGCCACAATACATTTATCCATTAAAAAAGCACAAGAAGTTGATTTCTCAGTCATGAAAAGAAAAAAAAATAGTTCATTAATCTTGTTTGATAATCAATCTTACACTGGAAAAAGAGACATTTCTAATTCCAGAATTCCAGTTACCAGACATTTCTAATTCCAGATAACCAGTTATTCAAGGTATGCATGACAACTGGCATTTATCTATATCTCTTTCCACCATGTACACAAAAAAATACAAGCAGAAGATATGGGCAACATGCATGTCTCCAAACTCTGGCAGACATTTTCCTAGAAGAAATGAGTATGGTGACTTCACTAGCAGGAGACAGCAAGAAAAAGGGGAGAAATGAGCAATTTTACACTATTTAAATGTAGAGAAACAGCATTTACTCTTCACAATGAAAATATGATCAAGCAAAAGTTGAAGATTACTTTTGGGACATGTGATGTGTTTTCATACCAATTCTCCTTATGATTTTAATTTTCATAAACTAGCAAAGATATTGGTAATAGAGAAGGAGGGAAATGTTATGGATTACCTTGCCCAGAGAAGGTCCCACTGGAAAAGTAAGCCAAAAAGTTGTACAATTTTGAGGAAGGTTGAAGAAAACCAGATCAATGAGGCTGGAGTTTATCTTTTGGTGCACATATATCCATGCTTTTCCCAGAAGCTAAGCCATAATCTAGCACCAAGCAATCGTGTCCATTTTAAAATTTGAACAGAAGATAATCAAGATGCCTTTCATTAGTAGTAAGGGAACACTTTGAAATCTGAGCAGAGAGCTGGAAACCCTGAACATTTTTCTTCTATTAAAAAATGTTAAAAGTCTGAATCTGGAGACTGGAAGAGGATTTCTGGGACCTCTGTTCCTCCTTACATGTGCATGTTCCTCTTGACATGTGCATGCCACAGACCACAGAAAATCTCACAGAGAGCTATGTGATAATATCTTCCATCTCTGAACTACTGAAAACAAAGTACATTGGACAGAGTAGAAGCATTCCTTTCAAAGGTTAACATGCAGACTGTATTAGTCCTCCCAGGCATAATCATCCAGCAAAAATTATAATTAAAAGTCATAATACATCTTTTTTTCCCAAATCCCACACTTGACTTTGATCATAATATCAGATTACAAGGCACACATAATCAACAATATTGTAATTAAATCGCATCAAAGCTTGCTGACTTTTTGGTGCAATCTTTTGGGTAAAATTCACAGTACACAAACATGTTTTAATCTATGTGAAACATTTAACATGCATAAAGAAAGGTAACTTTTGACATCAACATAATTAGCCCTGGCATATTGACTCTAGATGTCAGCCCTTGGCTGTGAGCTAACTTGTGTGAGATCTTGACATAATCATGTTAAGTGCTGCCAGTTTGCGTAGCTGCCATAGATTAAACAAGAAAAATGGTATCAACCATGTAGGCGTTTGCTCTCTGCTGCATGCTAATGAAGCCATTTGCACTAAAATTGTTGATATTTAGAATTTCCCTTGTTTTCATTATGAAAACAATCAATAGTATAGAATCATAGTACTTTTTGAAATAGGCTATTAATTAACCCATTGATTATTTTGGAGAGTGAGATTAATAATCTTCCCGAAAATATATTCCCTTTTTCAAGGTCTTCTCTGTGCCTTCTAGGATGCTGAGATCTACTGACAGAATAATGTTGCCTTTTTACCGTATGAATAAATAGCCATAATAGCTACAGCATAATTTACAGATTATTTCAGTTCTCCTTGAACCAAGGTCTGAAAGCTGCTAAAACCACTCAATAAGGGAAACTTGCCATCAGATGAAATTTGGATTTATATCCACAGAAAGCACTGGATTTAATTTCTCTCAACTTTATCTGGAAGTTGCATACTGAGAGCAGGGACCTCTGAAGACTTTTCAACTTGGCTTGTCTTTGCATACTTGATATCCTGCAATCACCTTCTGAGATCTCAGAGCAGTGTCATTTCTCCTAGCAATGAGAGATAAGAGGATGTACTTTGCACATTCCATAAGCTTGATAACATTAAAATATTGTATCTTGGCATCAGTAGAAACTTCATTGCAAATGTAACACTGTGGGTTTTAATACATGCAAGGTTAAAACTATCCAATTTTGATCTTTTTCTATTATTTTAGGTAACACGATAGTAATGCTTATTTCAGCATATGCCTTGGTGCTTTGATGATTTGAGGCAAGGTAGCAAATTTTACCACATGTGCAAAATAATCATGAGACCACATTTTAAGGCAGTGACAAAAACACAGTTTCAAACTTCTCCATTTATACCACACACAAAACAAAGTTTGACTTTTGAATATAATGATTTCATAATCACAAGCTACAAGCTCAGTATCAGCAACATCCATTAGAAAAATTCAGCATTATCTTTTATATTTAAAAATACACCTAACAAGTATTGGTTCTAAAATTATAGTAGGAGTTGGCCAGCTCCAGAATTTTAATTTGTCCACATGCCAGTGCATTACAGGGTAATTAGTTTTGAATGTCTAAATCTGAACCCACTCTAGGGTCCTAAGGCAGTCCTTCTGTTTAGGACCTCTTTGAAGTAAAATCATGCTTTTGCCATGATTTATGCACAAGGGAATAGAAAATCACATAAAAACAACCAGTTTGTCAGTGATTCCAGCATTTAAAAAACTGATCTTAAATCCCTTGCAGTGGGTGGGTGCTGCAGATCCAAATCCAGCTATAACACCGGTAGTGACTGAACCTGTGCCACTCTGGATACAGACCTCACCAGGAGCTAAATCCTGCTGGACTGATTGTCTTCAGAGTTCTTTTTTGTACAAACTTAAAAACTGCATCTTTATAAAGTATTCATCTTAGTACACTAATTTTCTTCCTCTAAAAACAGATCTGAAAGTTAGTTAAATCTTTTAACGAAACATTGTTATTAAAAGGAGAATTGGAGCATCCTAATAACCTGGCTCCATTCTGGAACATTTTTAAGGTTCTTGCTAACCTTTCATTCCTATCTTTGAAGATAAAACAATATTTATTTGCCTAGAAACAACTATTTACTGCAATAGGGACAGCCTAGGATTGCCTGCCTTGCATCCAGCTACCATTCCAGAAGGACACTGGGTACACTGTAAGTCCTGTGCCATCTCTGCAAAGCCACATTGCTACAACAGATGCTTACACTGTCTCCAGTGCAGGGGGCATCTTGGTGTGGGCATTCCACTGAGTCCCTAAGCACTGCTCCAGCCACACAGGGTAGAATTCACCATGGAATTAAAAGACATGTTTTAGGTGTCTACATACAAAGTAGGTGTCCAAGCTCCTGCTATGGGCAATGGAGAGCTGGTGAAAACAAATGGTGGAGATCAGAGACTTCTCACCAGTCTGCTCAATAAATATATCTTAGGGTTCAGCAACTGTACTTACTGCAGGGTCAATCCAGTTCCCTAAAATTGGTCCTTTCAGCTATTACCACACACAAATGTAAATGTGACGTAAGACATGGGAAATACCAGCCTTCCTGGAACAGCTTGAAGCAGGGAAGTCTGAGTTTCAAATGGCACCAGATAACTATGTTTAAGCAACTGAATTGAGCCCTGCTGTTATACAATGAATTTAGACTCCTAGATGATATGCAGACTCTTGTTTTTATGTATCTGATCTGGACCTAAATCCAAAAATGGTGTCCAGTGACAAATTCTCTTCTAGAGCCCAGTTTTCCCATAACCCTCACAAGTTTGAATCAGAAACAGCACAAAATGTAAATTGAATTAATTTGATGTACAACTCAGAGCAGATGTTTGGTTTCTTTTTCTATTACAGTCCAGTAAGAATATAGATTTTACAATTCTGCAAATCATAGGCTTACTCTTGCCACTCCAAGCATCAAATCAAAACCAATTCCAGATTAAGACATGAACATCAAAGAGATACTTCTACTACTACTCCTCCTTCCCTCACAGCATCTTGCTCAGCCATTTAGGGAATTAACTGCACAATCCATGTACACCAAAACAAGTATCTGCAAAGGAATTTTTCTATTCTGTTTATTCCTTAATAGGAATGAACCTTTCCAAAAGAGCTGTTGATGTGCCTTCCTATTCTGCATGATTTTCATGAAAAGCACTTTACAAGCAATCTTGACAGTACCAATATTTAGCAAAATGAATTTCTTTTACTTTTTGCATTGCCACACAGGTTATTGGTTCTGGAAATTTAATTAAATTTATTTCCAAGTATCTCAGCAATTCACAGGTTTGCTTAGTATCCCTTTCTCTCATCATGAACACTAGACATATTAATACCTCCAGGACTTTTGATACATCTTGGACATAAAGAACAGGTATTCTTTCTGCTGCACAGAGAGAATCTAATGCTCAAAAATATTCCACTGTGAGAATTTTTATTCATCTTCTCTGCACAGATGCTAATTGTACATACATACACTCAGGTATAAATAAACGTTAATTGTCAGTTTTCTCTGGGGAACCACGTTTGTTTCTGAGTGCTTAATACATCAACTGCTTTATATTCTCTGATGGGACATGTATGCAATCCCTTGCTGTTCCTTCTTCAGAACTTCAAGGAGTCCTGGACAACACAAATAGCTGGTACGAACAAGAGGTGGGCACATCAAAAACAAGTCTAGGAAATACAGATATTTTTTCCTGGCACTATGTTCTGCAGCAACATAAAAGGTGTTACTACTGAGCAGAAGCTTAACATTTCTCTTAATTAGTCAACTCCAAAAAAAATCATTTGAGAACTGGTGCCAAAATGTACTTTATGGGATTCCTAGAACTTTCAGAATTTCTCAAGCAGCAATACCAGAATCCTGTGAAATATAATAACATGAGAAAGATTTCCAAATGATGTCTTACCCAATCCTCTTTTTTTGCCCCAGTTTCTTTTTTTAACTGGAAAATGCTGAAAGTTCAAGAAATCTCTAAGTCTCCTCTGTATTAAGCCCATTTTCACATAATTTTCTGATGTGCACTGAAAAACAGTATCAACGTTGGGAACAAAATTCCAGAGCAGTACACGGTTCATATCTGGTATTACAGATTAGTTTTTATTCTCTACCAGATTATTTTCGTATGTGACTTCAAAATATTCTTCATCAATTGCTGACTCCTTTCTCCCTATCATTGCTTAAGCTCCTTGTTTCCTTTTTACAAAGGTTACACGTCATGTCCAAATTATTTTTGACCTGTGCTTTATTACCTTTCTATCACCTATAATTTCTGCTGCTTTTGTTCAAATACAGAGAAGTAGACAACATAAAATCTCACTTCCTAGAAATCTCATCTGTACTCTGGATACCAGTGTGGTCAAGGAGAGTTTTGCCCATGGGGTGGTTCTTTAGAAACTTGGAAAATCTTTAAACATTCTTTCCAAGTCAGTTTGCCTGTACAGGCAGATGGTCTTGTGTTTGAGTCTAAACCTTGGAGCCATTGATATCATTAAGATCACAATTTTTTCCTACAACACAGTATTTGATGCTTAATCAAAGACATTGATTAAACTGGGATGTATGCACCCAAATATGTACACTTCACATTTTTATGTATTATAAATATATGTATATATAAATGCATGCTTATATTTATACACAATCCAATAATAATGGGCACCTTGCACATACTTATTGCATCAAAATGATTATTCAGATATTTAAAGCTCTTTTAAAGTTGGATTTTTCTCAGCTTGTTTATATAGGCAGACTTTATGATGTTTATCATAGTGTAGATTCTACCATAACCTGGATCAGATTTGCCAAAATGTTTGCCTCTTACACTTGCTCATCCTGACCTTGCCAAGAAAAGTGTTTCATTTTGACTCAAGTATGCAAGCAATGTGTTGTGATATTACAGATTATCTTACTTAGAAAAGCTTATCAGGAATGCAGTAAACAGCAGGTATGGCCACATCATTATCTACAGATTCAGTAACTCACTGAAGAAGACAAACATTTCAGGTGCTTTCCTCTTCATAATAATTTCTAACCACCTCTTTTAGACAGTGAATCCTTCCAAACATTTCAGCCTGCTTTCAGCATGCCTGTTACACTCCTTTGGAAGTTTATGATTAAGCCCCGCATAGCAACTGCTCCCTCTGTGCTCACCCACTGTCAGGAGGTTAACTGACAGATCTTTATTTGCCACATTTTCCCCCAGGCCCTAAAGCCCTGGTTCCCTCTGCCACGATAAACAGAGCCCCCACGAGCACAGCTCCGAGTACACATGACCCTCACTTCCATCTCTGCATGAGATTTCTGTTGTCTATTCCCTAACTATCCCCTAACCACTACATGCAGCACAGCCACAGAGGTTTTGCTATTATCCCGGCACCGTATGCCTCCCGAGGGGATGGAGATGCCTGGGTCTTCTCTATAATAGTTATTGTCAGAGCAAAGCCCACTGGAAAAAGCACAATAATTTCACCTTATGAAGAATAAACACTACTATTCATGTAGCGTAAGGAAATGCAGCTGAAGCCCTGAATGCCTTTGGCACTCAAAATTCCTAGCAATCCTTGTACCCAAAAATTGTATCAAGTCTGAGATTTCTTTTAACTAACCCTGATTTTATGAGGATTTCACTCATCCGTCACAACCTCCAGAAAATTAGAGTTTACCTATGCTTATTTATAGACATGAAGGGAAAGAGGATTTCATTTTAACAAGCTTTAAAGAATAACTTGTGAAGCCAAAAATA
This sequence comes from Dicaeum eximium, assembly GCA_013396995.1. Classification (NCBI taxonomy): domain Eukaryota; kingdom Metazoa; phylum Chordata; class Aves; order Passeriformes; family Dicaeidae; genus Dicaeum; species Dicaeum eximium. Next base: position 397,567 of record VWZP01000227.1, read on the forward strand.
GTTTCTAGTGATAATATGCTGAAACTTCAAAATGCTTAATGCTTAATCCTAAAAGTACTAGGCAGCAAGTTTTACTATTTTGGTTACATCAAGGGTTTATATTTCCATGAAGGTGCTATGGTCTTCATGAATATATCACAGCCAAAGTCACTTTCCAGCTTACCATGAAATTTCACAACAGGACATCACCTTGTTGTATATATGAAATTTGTTTACTACCTGCCTATAAATCACTGTTTCTAGAGAGCATATTATAAGATCTCCAGCACCTGAAGTTCATTTGCTTCAAAATTCTGGGAGGCAGTAAAGCTTCTTCCATGCAGAAGGAATTCTGGTCTCCATTTTTTTTTTTAACCAGTTATTTATACATCTGAAATTATTTTCTCATTAATAATTCTTGTTTTTCAAAAATCTTTTATTCAGATCAAATTTGACTCATTAATTACTGAAAATGATATTGCTAAGTCTCAATGTGTCATGACAAGTGAAAAAACACACCTGTAAAGATAGTCAATTTGCCAAGAGTTTTAGAGTAATAGTTTTGGATTAGAGTGTTAGCAAACTTAGTTCCTCAACAGCAGTCTTTAAAACTGGCTTGTTCCTTCCAGTAGATTTCCAGTGGAGCTAAGAAAGCAAGTTTCATCTTTCTACATTGAACAGTTCACTTTTTCCCTACTGAAGAATACAGGGAAAGTGTAAAAAAATGGTTAGCAATGAAACTTTTAAAATTGAGCATCATTAATTTTGACATGATCTCCAAACCCACAGACAGCTTTTGTAACCACTGAAATTACTCTGAAGGTCAATCCAGGATATTTTTATATGTGGTGAGTTTTAAAATTTGAATTATCATTTTTCTTTGAGCACGTCTCATTTTGCTATCTCAACAAAGAAATTCCAAACTGAAGACCATCTACAATGTATCAGCATATTCTACCACAATTTATTGAAACATATTATAAAGATTGAAGGTCACTGGAAGCAAATCTGCACAATCTGGTATTTCCTAGCAGTCTGAAGGGTTGATTTTTCAACTTTAATAATCCTTGATAAACATCATTTCTCTAGAAGGCATGAAAAGAGATCTTTTTAATACCAATACCTAATATCTTCCATATAAAGATTTATATGCATTCTTCTAAAGCAATATCTTGTTTCACACTCATAAACTAACGTTTCTCTTCCAAATAATATATGATTAGTAGATACTATGCCAAGAATAAATCTACTGCACAGTAGTATAATGAATCTGTAAGCTTCAATACTTGCACAGTACTCTACCAGAACACCTTAATAATACATTTCACACTATCAATGAATAGCATAACACAGTGAAAGATGCATGGAAGTTTTTGCTGTACCAAATAAATTTTGCTTCTTAGCCAGATTTTGTTTGAGAATAGGCTGCATTACAAACAACTCCTGGGAACTATAAGTTCAGGATCGTTTCTATAATATCTGCACATATATTGGTGTCGAATCTTGAGCATAAGTTTCCAAACTGATTTGATACCTAAGCAAGTTGGAACAAATGCTATATCAAGGGCATTTTTTGCATCATTAATAAACCTGACATACAGCACACCACTGAGCTATGCCAACATATATTTTCAAGGATGAGCCTAACTTCAGGTAATAGAACACATCTTGAATGTAGATGTTTTATGCAGCGGCAACAGCAAACTTAAAGCCCACTCTATGACATTTATACTCTCTAGCCAAGGTAGATATAGCTTTTGCCAAACTTTCTCTGACTGCAAGTGACACGGTTTTTTTATAGCCCAAGTTAAGAAAACGCTTGTAGCTGTACAGGTACTTCAGATGAGAAACACCACTTCTCTAAGCTATTCATACCACATCTAAGTCACCATGCCTTCCTCTCTTGAGGAGTTGTAAAACATTTCATGTTATAAGAGCCTGTTAAATTTTTTCAGTTGTTTCCCTCTGCTTCCACAAGGCAATTATATTTAGAAGAGAGAAATACACTAGCAACAACAATTTTTTTAAAAAAAGGAAAACAAGGAAAACAAAAGCTGTTTCATGGAGGAAATATTTCAACAGCTAATATTTCAGGTCTACAAGAGGACATAACCACCATGAGTCTGAACATCTGCCTACTTTTAGGCTGGTCTTCCACAGACCAAAAGAACTTTATGAAGGGTTGAAGGATGCATGTTTGAGAAAAAATAGTAAGCAAAGTTCTGAACCTCAGATTCCCATGGTCTTGGTACATTCCACAGATGGTGAATGAAGCTATGAACACCTGTTTTGAAGGATCTAACAGAGTCTTTCAGGTAAAATAGACAAATTAATGCCTATTGCAGATATGAGTTTTGTACTTAGTGTTCATTTAGGGCTCCAACATTTAGATCTGAAAGCAGCTTTAGTTGCCTTAGAGACTGAGGTGTCATCTCTCAGATTCAGTGAAAATTTGAGGGAAGGGAAAGAAAAAGAAATGATGATTTAAGAGGCACAAGACAAGAGACCTTGTGAACTCTATCTCTCAATACACAAGGATACCAATTTTTAAAATTAGTGTAGTAATTCAAATAAATACCAAAAAAAAAAAAAAACCCATGGAAAAAACCCCCTGCGATGAAATTCACTGAAATTTCCATTAGAAATGGACAATCCCTATGACATAAAACTGGCCATTACCTATCTATTTATTTTTTTGACAGCAAAGCCCTGGAAATGGAAGCTGCTGCTGAAGGACAAGAGGGAATGCATCACACAATACTCTTGGTTGATGGAAGAGGCTCCACCAACTCAGTAATTGTTTGTGACAGCAAGACTGATAAACCAAGCTCTCTGTAACTCCACAATCTCTATGTAGTGCAACCCCCCTCATGCTCTGGCCCTTCTCCCTGATTTACTGTTCCCCTCATTCTTGCACAGCAGTGGGGCTGAGCCAGAGCACCAGGACTGATGCAAAACAAAAAAATCTCAGTTTTACCTAGGTGTCTCATAACTCTGTATTCACACTCCCTAGTCATGTGTCTTTCCTGAGACACTATGTGATAGCTGGGACATGGAGCATGGACAGGTCTTTTTCAAACTCAAAATACAACACAGTTAAAATCTGAGTAACTCAAATCAGAAAAGCGATTGAAGAAAACCCTATCTAACCTGCTTAGGTGTCAGGGATATGTCTCCCTGATAATTAGAGATGTATTACTGAGGAAAGTCTCTGGCATCTTTCTCTTTACTGAGCTGGCTGCCTAGATAAATCACCTTTCATTAACAACTCAGAAAGATGCACTGATGTCTGAGGCCTCAGAGGAGCCTGGTTTTCTAGCCATTCTCTAATCCAACTTAAATCAGGATGCTTTGTGTGAAGACCTGTGTATGAATGGTACCCACTTCTTACATCGCAGCGGTGTTTGAAGCACTTGCCTCAAAAGCAGGAGGCCAGCTTCAACAGAAGGGGCATAGAGTACTTTGATCCAAAAAGGTGGTGTTGAAGGCACTGCCTAGAATGCAAAACCCATTAGGATAATGCAAGTGAGAGCTCTCATGACTCCATAACAGCATAAGAACATTGTACAATTTATAAGGTACCCTCCTGCAAATGAGACGTCAACATCTTGTCTCACAAAGACACACAGCAATTCCAAGCTCTGATTCCTGGCTTGATACAGGAGCATAGCTTGTAACTCCCCCCTTTTTTGGTGCTAACCTACTGAGAAACGTTAACACATGAGGTTTTTGGGACCACCAGACTAGGTATCAAACCTGCCTTACCCTGTGTGTGCAGGGAACTTTGGCATTATGAATTCAATTTGCTCTGCAAAGGTCAAGTACCAAGGGAATTTAGAAGCTAGGACTTGTATAACAAACTTTTTTACATGGATAGAAAACTTTCATAGTCTCAGAATTGCTTGAGGCGTGTAACCTATATCTTGGTGTCTTGCTAGACTGTTGAATGGAGAAAGCATTCCCTGACAAAAGAGAATAGCTGATAAAAGTGTTATACTGCATGTTTGCTTCTCTACTGAAAAATAGTATTTGTCTGAACATATTCTTTGTACATCTAATTCCATCTTTGTTTGCACTTTGTAGATACTGCCTACCAGCACAGATGTCCTATGTTGAAAAATATGACAATTTTGAAATTAAATTACTCGGCATATATAATGTCAACAGATGTTTTTGAAATATGGAAATATGTCCCATTTCTACACAGCAGATTTCTGCTGTTTTTTCCCACAAAACTGTTGGTTTTTTTGGTCCCAGCAAGAGTGGGAACCCAACCCCCTGGGCCCTTTGGAGGAGGTTCCCCTGCTGAGTTCTTTTCCAAGGATAAAGGACGTGCGGGACTCTCTTTCTCTTGGTCTTCAGGTTTTTGTTTATTCTCAAGTTCAGCACATCGTCTGCACACCAGACCTAGCATGCGAGAAGCAAGGCACAAAATGGACCCCAAACACCCAAAACCAAGGCCGTTTAAAGCTGTTTAATTCAATTACATTCTAACACATACTTTGTTTCTACTTTTCTACCAATAACTTCTGCTAATCTATACATGCAGCTTCCACATTACTGCTTGCTCTAACCAATAACTTTCTGCCACCAGTACTACAGAAAATGAAGCTGAAGAGGGACAAGAAGGAAGAAGGGACAACACCCAAAATCCTCCATCTTGTGTCCTATTCACTCTCATATTAAAATCCTAAAACCCTAAATTCTTCACTCTGTGATACACTACCACTACAACATACTACTACCTGTGTGCTCTAACTCATCCCAAAGTCTTGGCAATTTTTTCCAGGGACAAAGGTTAAAAGCAGTGTTCTGCTGAGGGTCAGAGTTTCTTAAAACAGGCAGGGAGACATTCTCTGTGCCCTGGATTCCAACACAAAACATCCAAGGTAACAGAAATGTCATGAGCCTAATGGTTTTGGAGCAGCCATCAGCCATCCTGGAGGATCACTGGTTGTGAATTGCTGTGGTAGGCTCAAAGAGGTTCAGGGGAATCCCTTTGGCAACCAGGCTTCCCATGCCAATATCAAACCAGGCAGCCAATGCCAATATAATTTCAGCTTCCAGCCACTGTTTAAAACCACTCTACCATGATTGCTACAAGAATGTGTGTCCACTAAAATCCATTCAATCTCTTACCCAGGGAGGTTTGACTCATTTACATGAGGCCTCTTTATGTTAGCTTAGCAACATGGAGCAGTCATAAAATGGATACAAATGCAAAATAAGCCTTTCTCCATGCTGTGCCCATATCATCTCTGCATAATCTCCCAAGCCTTAGTGCCCTGATGTTCCCCATCCTGCTCTTTTGTTGTCCCTCTTAGAGAACCCTGTGTGAAAGTAAATCATTAGCTGCTTAGAGCAGGGACATGTAATTATAGGTATTGAAAGCATGCAGAGAATGCACTGAAAAAAATGTTTTCATAAGAAAAATACTCTCTCTGCTAATAGATAACTTAGAATTCCCTCTCATTGTCAGTGGATGGGAAAATCTTGGCTACTTTATTTCCACTAGTGTTGCCTAAGAATCACAGCTCCTTTTCTAAGCCCTTTTCCATCTGAGGGATGACAGTTTTCAGCATATGCAGATTACTTTCTCCCCTCTCCTCCCTCCCCACACATATCTCCTGTAAGTTACTGTTTGTAAACTGGTTCTGTCTGAGGAACAACTAAGGCTTCCCCACCTCCAAATAGTTCATACCCAGGCAGTAGATCTCAGTGCTTGCCACTCCACAAAACATGAGGTGGGCATGAGCTCCTCTACTTTCCTCATCCTCTGAGTACCCTCACAGAGCCAAATGATGACCTACATTGATTTGATTTTTAAGTGCATTATGTGTGATCTCTGAAATAAGTTCTCAGAGTGTGAACCAAGTCTGAAAGAACTGTCATATATATATATATATATATATCTCCATGAAAAAGGCAATCTGGTTTTGGATGTGGAAAATTAGCATGGTCTAAAAACACTTATTAAAATGCAGTCTTAACTCTAAATGTCCTTAAGAGATATGCAAATAAGCCATTGCCAGCAAGTAACCTGAAAAGAGATTACGTGGGAATTCATCATGGGGCACAGAAGCACTGTAGTTAGTGTCCTGGTGTTGCACTTGGAAGGAGTCCACTTCCTAATGGACTTCTGCTATAATCACACACCTTCCCAGCCAGTCTGTATGAATGCAGACAAGGTCACAAGCACGGGGGATTCAAGGACAGACAGATAAGATACTAATCACATCACCTTCCTGCCTCTTATTGGTATGCTGCAACCACACCAGCCCAGCAAGCCACCCTAATCAGGAGCTGCAACCTCAAAACCTCACAAAATGCTCAGATTCAGGGAAGATGGTTCAGGGCCATCACTTCCTTTCTTTGTCACATTGGCCCATTTCCCGAATAAATAGCAAAATGCACATAGGATTTTCTGTTTTCATTCCATCCCTCACCCACATATACAAATGATGAAAACATATACAAGCATACTACTACCTATTGTTACAGTCCTTTACTTTGGGATAGAATTTTTTTTTTTTTCTAAATAAAGTATACAGAAATATGTGTTAATTCTCCCATAAAATTTTAGAAGGGTTTTAAAAATATTCCATCTACAAGATTTGAAATCTGAGATTTCAGGGAGCATCTGGGAAGTCAAAGCACTTACTGCCACTTTTGCAAGGGTTTTTCTTGCATCTATCTTTTCACCTCTTTTCTAAAACAAATGACACACAGATACTCTGGTAACCTAGACAGTATCCAGTGCATGAGAGAAAGTGAAAAACCAAATTAATAAGTGGCATTTTTTAAATGCTCACAGACACCTGCTCACAGACAATTTTTTTCCAGGTTGGCAAACATCCTGAGATCTGAGGGTTTAAATTACTGATTATTTTTTGTTTGTTGTTTCCTGTTTAATGTCCCGAGGATATTTGCATTGTCTACATAAACGCCACAGGTTAATTAAGTATTATCTTTAAATGTATTTCCTTTTATCCATTTTAATTGCAGAGCCTTTCAATTTCAAACCAAAGTCCCTTTTTGATGAAATCTTCAGAAAGTAAATAGAAGCTTCAGATTTAGCTTCTTATTAATATTCACTATCTTGTATACCTTCATTGTCTCTTTTTTTCTTTTCTAAAATTCATTACTTCATCTCTTTCTTCAGATCAAAATTGCTTCATGCTTCTATGTTTTTGCCATGTACCTGTTGGCCTCTTCTCATTTATATGTATATGGAGTATAGAGTTAATAAAGTGATGGTACTATATCTTTCAATTTTTTCCGTGTTACACTATTGCTCTTTGCAGATTACTGTGGAGATTTATAGTGAGCTGTCCAAAGTAGCCTCCAATACTGCACTTCCAACTCCACGGTCACTTAATAGAGAGGGCTTAATTATATCAATGTCACATCTGGCATTTCAGCTGTGTCCAATTGGAATGTCTCATACATTACACAAAGAGTATTATTTATTCGCTGTAGCTTAAAGCCAGATACTCAAAGTCACCCCTTTTGGAGTCTTTAACCAGTTGATACCTTAAATATTATTCATCTCCTTTGGGTTTTTTCATGGAAAATAGTTTAGTCAGGACACTGGTAATTAAATAAATGCCATAATCTGTGAAATACATACAGTATTTCTGTAAGCATTTCCATGTATTAAGAAAATAGATACATGGAAATGTATTAATAAATACATGGAAATACATAAAATAAAATAAATAATATTATTTTATATTCTTCTCTCTGAAGCATATAAAATAATCTAGGAGTAGCACTACTCAACCATTCAGTGACTTAAATCTACTCATTATGAATAGTCAAATCCAGTTTTTCAAGAATTTTATTTCTATCTTTCATTCCTCCAGGTTATAGAAGGCTTCTTGCCACATTACCAAGTAATCAAGTTCACCTTCCTAGCCTTTTTAGCCTTTCACTAAGACATATAAGTTTTATTTAATGTTTGGCTTTCTGGTATGCCATTAAGTTTTCAGGATACTCCTTTGTGAGCAGCATCTGCTCCTCCTGCAGCTCACTTGTAATTTTCCTTATCTTGTATGACTGATGTCTTTGGCAGATGTCTTTGTCTGACCTGAATACTCTTTAGCACCTGTCAGCCTTCTCCTGCTTTTGCTTTATATCATTTCCCTAAATATTGTCAGTTCTCTGGGGTAGCAGTTTTGCCCTGTTAGAAAAAGGAAAAATCGCTTTCTGTATAGGACTTTTTTCTGCAAAACTTCCGACATTTCTTAGCATATTTAAACTCCTTGTCTTTACTTGTGTTTTCCTACTACAATTCTGAGATTTTGAGTACTCATCCTGTGCCACACATGTTGGTAATTTGGGGTAAATTTCATGAAACTGTTGCTTAGAGGAGCATCTTTTCCGTGTTAATTTAATTTTTATTTGTAAAAGACTCATTTCCCTTCCCACTGTCAAATTCATAGGTAAAAGTTCAGAATCTGGCCAGAAGGGTCTCCCAGGTCTTGCCAGAACTTTATTGATACCCCAGGAAACAGCCCATCTTCACACCTGTTGCATATACCTTCCCAAACATCACCTACCCAGTAAAAGACTTATCCAGACTAATAACTGAATTTCCCACTGACAACTCCACCTCCTGGTGTTAGAGGAGTAATCACCACCAGTTCTAGTCTGAGCTGCTGACATCATTGAATATTTCCGCATAAAACAAATTACAATGAATGAGCAAACAAAATGTCGAAACTATTTTTCCAATTATTTTTCCAAGTTGCAATATATTATCACTGGTATGGTTTGCACATTTTTGGGGTTTTTTTTTTGGTTTTGGGTTTTTTTGGGGGTTTTTTGCATATAGAAATGATTTTATATTCTCTGAAAACATCACATAAAATGAACAGAATTTTAAGTGGTAGAGGCACAGTTCTCCATTTACATCCATTTTTCATATTATTTTCCCTTGTGGCAGTTTCCCTCAGGCTAGAGCGCAGGCAGCTAATCGTTCCAGGAACAAAATTTTGGATTAAAAGATTTTCAAGTCCAATACAGAAGTCCTAATGAAAGTGTTTACTTTCAAAGTCATACTTAACAATCAAACACAGTTCCCACTCAGCCTGTAGTCAGAAGTAAGCAAAGGGCTGACTTTAGAATATAAAGCAAATATTCTGCAAAAGTGCTCTGCACATTGAAACTCCAGAGTAGTTTCTCCATTTGCAAGCCCTAGTTAAAGGCTTGCCAGATAGCATCTTACCACCTCTGTGAATCATGTATTCACAGAGAATGTTTGGGAATATCTTTAAACGAGCAGGAAAAATGGGCAAGGAAAGTTATTCTGGACTCAAAGGCACCATTAAAGATAAAACGAACTGGCTTACTATGGCCAGAGGTTAGGCTGACATTTTAAATTGTAATTTGGAAAAATGAGGGAAGGGATATTATTGACAGGGAAAAGGATGAAGGGAAATGAAAAAGAAATGAGTAAAATGACACTGAGACAAAAAGACTGTAAAAGACAAAATGAAGATATTTCTCACATACCAGTAATCTTCTAAAATATAAATCACTGGACTGTTTCTCTCCTGTAGAGATAATCCTGAGTTATTCCTTCCTTTGTAAAAGCCACATAAAGATTCAATAAAAACAACTCTTACGTAAACTGAAAGTTGTATTCTTTACAGCTAATCTTTTTAAATTTTCAGTTTCTGAATATTTTCAATTTCGGTCAGTTGTAAATAGAAAAAGACCAGACCTTAGCTGTTATAAATATCATAGGCTAGAGAGACATCATCAGTTAAATATAGTTAAAAGAAACTACCCTTGGATATCCCATAGATGCCATTGATCTGTTCTTGCACTGGTGTTTGATACTGCAGCAAAGATAAACTTGTCCTATGCATGTTCTGAAAAGCTTACTCCATCACTCCAGAATTAGGTCATGAGGTGCAAAGAGCTGAGGACCCTCTGCAGTCCACAAGAAGTGAGAGTTTTCAGCATCATGAGCGACTGGCATTTTTAATTATCAAAGCTAGAGTCCTTGGGCAACATCATTCCCTAACTCAGAGCATTATTTCCAGCAGTTCTGCTGATGAAGTATAAGCAAACAGCTCTGGAGTCTTCTACACAGTAGGAAATTTAGAAGTAGTTTCACTGCAAATGATTTCCTACATATAAAAGACACCAATAAACACAAAACTGTGATTTTCGATTTTCAGAAATGACCTAATGAACTGAGACAGTGAAGCTAATGTGCCCCAATTATGTCAGGGATGAGAGAGAGGAGGAAGAAGAAATGAAAAAACAAAGAAAGAACATGGATTATAAATGGTTCTGATTTCACCCTTCTGAGCACCCCATTTTAATTCACAGTGATCCAGTCAGCGACTGAAAATAGACTGCAATTTTCTGAAATGGAGAGTTTTAAAGGTGCACAGAAGGAGTATGCATTGAACTCAGCATGGAGGAGCACCACAGCAAGTGCTCCTGAAGGCAGTGTCCTTGGAGCAGGTAAAAAATATAGTTGTGTCATCATCCTCTTCCAGTCCAGGATGCATTTCTTTTGTGAAGGGCTGCTGTACAATGACAGACGTGTCACTCAGTGCAGAACGTAGCTTCAAAGGTGCCACCTCTTCTCTTAGCACTTCCCTGAACTGTGCTCGAGACACACAGCAAGAATCTTGATTAAACACTCCTTTCCATTCCTCTCATGCTCCTTTCCTGCTCTATGGTTTTAAAGGCAAATTCTAGTGCTTGCTCAGCCAGAGGGGTGTTACTTGACAGAAACAAAATGGGGACTTCTTGGCAGACAATGTTATACGGTTTAGTTTGGAATTTCTTGGCTTGTCTTTGTCTCCTTTCTACAATCTCCTCCCAGAATCTTTCCTTTTAATTTCTTTCCCACTATGTTGCCCTTAGCAGGCTCAGTCCCCTTCATTTAGCCTCACTTCAGTGTACGCTTCTCTTACCTTTTCTCATTCCATTTCTCTGGAAAAAGTCTGGAAGTCTGGAAGTCTGGAAAAAGTGGAAAAGTGACACTTTTTGGAGTCTGGAAGTCTGGAAGTCTGGAAAAAGTGGAAAAGTCACTCTGGAAAGTGACAAAAATGAACATACAGTTTGCCATCTTTCCATTATCTGCTAAAGCCCTTGCCTCTATTTCCAGTTTCTTGTGTTTAGGTTACAAATTTAGCAGAGCAGGAATCATTTACTGATTCACATGAATACGTACCTAAAACAAATGTCCTCCTGATGAGGAATAAGAGTATATTTTTCTCCCTCTTCTTTTTAATACATGTGAATAAGGAACTTTATGTGAAGCATTGGAAAACACTTGCTAACAGTAGGATAAACCTTTCTTACTTTCAGGCTCCACCGTAACAAAGGATGTTTACTTCATCTTATCTCAAAGCATAGACTCATGTCAGCAGAATCGTGGCCATTGTGCCTTGCCACCCCATAAGAGTACAAGCAGAGGAAAATCTGTGATCCTTTCCTGTGTTACCACACTGAACACAGAGAGGCTCTGAGGTAGGAGACCTCATTTTTCACTATTAAAAATGAACTTGGTGATTTGAAGAAGTGGTTGAAATCAATAGGATGCAATTCTGTAAGGACAAGTGAAAGTGCTACAGTTAGGTAGAGTAATCAACTGTACAAATAGAAGGTGGAAAATGAGTCTGTAGGAAACAGTTTGTGGCCTATGGGGGATCACAAGCTGAACAGAAATAAACAATCTCACCTCCCTGCAAAAACTATTGCAGAGGTTATCTGGGCAGTATCATGTGTAAGATTTGTAGTTACTCCAGAATCAGTAAGCAGCTAATGTTCTGTGTGCATCTTTAGGGACCCTGCTTTAAAAGAGATCTGAACTTCTTGCAGAAGTCCAGGGAGAGAAACAAGGTGGATTAGAGGACTGGAAAAAAAATGATCTGCAGGTAAAGATTGAACAAAACCAGAGTTGTTCAGTTTGGAGAGTGAAACACTTCAGAGGAAATGTCATAACAGACTTGAACAGTACCCTGCTGAGGAATCAGAATCAATTGTTCTCCGTGTCCACAGGGATTAGAACAAGAAATAATGGAATGTGGAAACTTTAGACTAAGCATTAGAAAAACTTTCTAACTTGATGAGAGCAAAGCATCGGAACAGATTGCCTGGAAAGACTGCAAAATCCATATCATTGGATTTTTTAAGAATAGGTTCCAGACACGTTTTATCAGATTCTGTGATAACATTTGTAATAATAACACCTTATGCCTCTCTTCTGTGTTTTAAAACAAAGAACTCCAGGGTGCAGCTACCCTCTAGGTAAAACATACAGACAGGAAAAATTTGCACTCCACTTTTTCAGACAATGAGAAAAATGTCTTGAAGTAGTTAAGTCTTCTGCTTACTGAGCTGTAGGCTGCCCTAAAAAAGGATTGTGCTGATAATTTGGGGTCTCAGCTCCAAGGGCCCATCAGGCTATAATGACTCCATTGAGTCTGATCACCTGAACATCCTACAGATGTCTATAAAGTAAACAACTATAACAACTCATCACAATGCTCTCCCTTTGTAGTCAATGAAAGAAAGCAGGTACGTTCAGGCAGTGAATCACTTTGCCTCCTAAGGTATACAACATAAGCTATATTTCATTGTTTCCCAGGCTGGGAGTGGATGCACCAGTTAGGAATCTGAGCTTTCCAACTCCTCCCTTTGTAACCGAGGATTTGAAATAAAGTACTTTGAAGCTACATATTTGCATATAGAAATGTATGGGTGTAACTTGGCCATTCTCAATACATGGTTGAGGTTACTATGGAGTAAATTCTATATTTAGGAGCAGAAACAGGAAACATTCCCCTTCTACATTTTAGCATGTTAAGATGATGGCTCAATTGTAAGAAGATGAACTGCCTGACAAAGCCTGTATGATAGATGAAGATGGCCTTAGGAATATGACCTGTTCAGCTCTCATGTGATTCTATAATTTACCACATGGTCCATCCTGCATCTATAAAGTGAAAAGGATCTCTCCAGATGTGCTAGAATAAAAGTCAATTCTAGTAACAGCTTTCATATTGCCTTTCCCCCAGAAATCAATCTCCTTTCACACTAGATATGTTTCACAAATATGAAAACTTTCTCTTGGTCTGCTTCCCAGAGGTTTTCCTGCTTACTACAAAAACATCACGTCTTTAGCTTCAAATGTCTCTCTCTCTTTCCATCTCTTTTTGCCCTTATTCCTAGCATGAGGTCTCACCTTTAACTGTTCCATGACCCTTTAGAGAGACCAGACTAATCCTGAGAAAGGATGGCTTGTTTAGGTGGCAGAATCAATATTCTCCTTGGGACCACAAGGCAATTCAGGAGTGTTATGTGCTAGGAATTCCAGCAGAGGTGATCAGAGAGGGGACCTCTGCCCTTGCCCTCCTGTGCTACAGGTGAGGGAGGTTGCTCTGCAGCCACAGAGTGAAGGCTGCCAGGTCAGCTGTGGGCACCAGGCACAGCAGCAGACCAAAGGGAGCTCAGCAAGAATTAACAGTGCTTTATATGAGCTCCAGGCTGGTGCTGAGCCATCACCATTCCCTTCTGAACAACTCCTACCTTAGGCTGTGCAATACCAAGTGGGCCCCCCATTAAAGGGGCTGACCCATCCAGACAGTGCCCCACTGACTTACACAAAAGGCTGAGTTACTCATTTGAAAAGCATTTTACTTACATGGATCATGTCATTTGGGGAAGGGGCTGCAGTGTCTATTTTTAATTTTGCCATTGCTCTGGACTGGGATGGAGTCAGAAAAGTGGGGGGACGTTTCCATTTTGCTCATACATTTAATCTGTTTAATTGCAGATCCTCCAGGACGTGAATGCAACAAAACAAAATGTCTGAATTGGGATTTTGCTGACAGTGCCTCTTATTCTGAAAACACCAGTACAGTCACAGTACTCATTTGGCTTTGTTTTAGTCCTGTAGTTGGAGAATTGCCACTACTGGTCCCTTTGGCCACTTTCTGTCATCTCTTCCAAAAAAAGCCAACTAGCTTGGCTACTCTGAGGGCTAGCTTGGCAGCTGTTAACTTCCAGATTATATTTCTGGAGCACTGGCATCTGCAGCAGCCACCAGCCCTTGCTCTGGCCTCTGCCCTGGCTTTGTTCCCAGCAGCACAATGGCCTCAGGTTGGTGCAGGACCAGTCTGCTGCTGGAATCCCTTCACATCCTGGTGGCTGCTCTCCTTTGCTTTCCCACCTTGAAAATAGAAAATATGCGTCACAGTAGCTGCCACACTTGCAAACAAACCCAATGGGCTATATCTTGTATTCAAGACAACCACAGGCCTAATACCATTCTAAACACACCTGGAAATTTGTTGTTGCCACAACATGGCTGGAAGAAGTGCAAATCCCTTGTGTTTGAGCCTTTTCTTCATAAACAAGGCAGAGGTTTTATACCTGCCTTGTTTTCTGATCCAGTTTTCACAGAAGAGTTCTTGTATACAGTCACACAATTGAAAGCAATAAATTTAATTATTACCCATCAGCAGATGCATAAAAAACTAACAGACTATGTCATTACCCTAAGCCTGGATGAATCAATGTAACATAAGAAGGGGGCCCACATTTTTATAAAGCACTAGAAAACTCTCTAAATCCAGAGTCTGCACTTTAAATAGGAGATGGAAATGGATAGGACACAAATTAATATGAATAAGGATTTGATACATAAAGATCATGAAAGCCCAAGAAATCTTGCAAAGGACTAAGTTCTACATCAAATGTGCAGCCTATGGAATTTTAAAAATAAATGCTCAAAACAGGTTCCAGGTGCTTTTTAGATCCCTAAGCTAAGTTCTGTCTGAAACCAAGATTTCAAATGAATTAGCCTTAGTATGTTTTTCTAGCAGAAACCTAACTCCCAAAAACATGCATCAGGCAACATGGTAGGACTTTCAACCAATGAAGCAGGCAGTGTGTACTCTATTTCATCTTGATGTAACATTTCACAAATGCAAATATAGGGTTAATTTTTTTTGAGGTAAGTTCAAGGTGCAAAGTTCATTCAAAGCCTCCCAAGAATTCCCCATGGCCTACAGAGTTAGTCTGCACAGGAAGGAATCATGTCAGACATGCAGAGGTTGCTACCCTGTCTCCTGGGACAGTTCCCAGCACCATCATTCAAATCCTTTGCCAGAATGCAACATAATAGGGAAAGGGAAAGTAGAGGGACAAAGACAGACCAAAACAGCTGTGTGTCTCTCCCCTGTTTCTGTGAAGATTTGATATGCTGTAGGTAAAGTATTACTTCCCATGAGATTTAATTTCCCAGTCAGGAATTTATCTGCTCAAGACCCCTGATTGACCAGGCACTGGTCAGAGGTGGAGGTTCATTCTCCCAGTGTCATGGCTCTGTAGATCACATTGAATTCCTGCAGCAACACATTGAATCTCAGTTGTAGACAAGACAGTGTGCCAGTGACTAGGCAGAGTCTGATAAGCTGCTGATCAAACTGAGGCTACACAACATCTGTATTCTCTGATCCATTCTGGGACATTCAAGCTAGACCAAATTTTGCTTTGGAATCACAGCAACATTGACCACGGCTGATATCTACTGAACTCAGATACAAATGAATGAAAATTTACAGAGCAAATTTCTCAGGTATGTAAAATCTGTTCAGCATTTACTGTGCAATGATAGAGTCTTTTGCTTAGCAAACTAGAATTTACATGGGCAAGTACAGGAAGTTTGGTTTCATTACAGAAGCTGAAAAGGTGGCAGGGGCAACCAGGCACCAGACAATTCTTCCATTATATAGGAAATTTCCAAACAGGATATCACTACATACCCTCCATTCTGCCCTCTATTACAGTCCTTGGGCAGTGTGTGTAGCAAGGAAAAAGTTGCAAAATGGCTGCATTTTGTCACGCCCTGGTTCATCTAATGTTCTCAAGAGATTTCAGCTTCAAGCTATTCTAGCTGAATTTCTGGCTTCAGAAAAATCACAGATCCCTGACCCCACTCTTAGGCCTTCACCCATGAGAGTGAGTTCATATGCATCTACCAGCTGTGGTTATAATTAGGATTTTTTAAAATCTCCTATACTCTCTACAAAGCATCATTTGCATTTTAAATGTAAAGTATTGCTACACTTATTACAGCTCTGCAACCAAACTGAAGTCAGCAGCATCACATCTTTTTCAATGGGTGGATTTAGTTCAAATGAGTTAAAAAGCATAGTTGCAAAAGAAGGATCCTGATAAGCTACTACAGGTACCACACCCCATCATGTCTTTCAGAACTGATCAAAATCCATATTAATACTAATTAAGGTCTTCATTTAGCTCTCCCAACTGGTCAGATGCTCCAGAATCCACTTCTCTGATTGCTAGATCATTTCTAGCCTGAATTTGCATACGGACAATTGCAAATTGATTTTTACGGCAGTGCTGTTGTTCAGCTGAAGGAAGTGTTTTTTCTTCCTTTGCACTTACCCCAGGATGTATTAAACAGAGCAGACATAAGCCGTTTCTCCTAGGCCTAACAAGCCATGTTTGTCTTTTCTCAAAAAAAAAAAATAGCCTGGCATTTCCCAGTCATTATTTCTTCCTTGAATATGAATCATATTGGGATATGTTGGTCCCTCTGTGACCATTTGATTCAACCAATCTTCCTTACTTCCTTGGTAATTTCCAAAACTTGATTTCTCCAGCTTACCAAATAAGTTCTTTTTACAAATTCCTAGATGCAGTGGCTGAGTTCTAAAAATGTTCACTATTGTTCCTCTCTATTTTTCAAACAGAAAGTCAAGCTCAATGGTGTAAGAACTTTCCAGTTGGATTTGACTGTATGGGTTGGACTTCCATTCCATATCTGACCTGGACTACCCAGACACAAAGCATCTCATAGATGGGGAAACCAATGCAGAAAGCCATGATGAGATTTTGCCCAAGCAGGTAACACTGCTGGCTGCACAACTCGCAGCTGTAATCCTTGCTTGGAGGAATGCACAAAGACACCCAGCATTTGCTTCGCTGAGACTAGGTCTTCATAATAATATGATTGGTAAAATCAAAATCATTGTAAAATGAAATTCAGTTTCTGGTTTTGATGTCTTATTCTGAGTTTTGGGGGGCTTTGGTGGTTTGGGGTTTTTTTCTGTATGTGTAATGAGGCTATTTGTGCTTTAGTGTATTTTTCATTCAGTTGCTACTCAAGCACCACTTCAAGTTTACCAGAACTGATGATGTGAGTTTATGCTTTGTTGAAAACCCCACCAATAAATAGATGAAGAGAAAGATTCCCCTTATCATGTGTATTTCTACTTTGATTTAGTTTAGGTCAATCTGGACCAGAAATGTATTTTTAACATTCCCAAACAGGCAATGCAATTTCTCTCATTTTCACTAAATATTATTTTGTCATGCCCCACTGTAATACTCAACAACTACAATGCAATCACAATAGACAATTAACTTCTGTCAAATCCCAGACCAGGACATTTGTGTCAGAACAAGGTTGAACTATTTATTGCAATCATATATAAAGCTTACTTCCTACCCAGGTCTCTGCCCAAAGTGAATTAAACTCTCCTGAACTCTCATTCTATGAATACACATGGTTTTTACATATCATAGAACAAATTGCTAACATTCTTGTAGCACCTCAAGGAACATGAACTTTGAAATGGAAACTGTAATGTCAGAGACACCACTCAACAACTCTTTATTTGAGGAGTTTACCTCAGACAAGTGGCTGAGACACTGAGTAATACAGATTCATTCTTGCAGAAGTGTTTTTTTCTCATACAACTGCCTGAAATGAGGGTGTAGCCAGGTGGGGGCTGGTCTCCCACGTAACGAGGGACAGAACAAGAGGAAATGGCCTTAAGTTTGGTCCAGGGAGGTTTACATAGGATTTTAGGGAAAAACTTCTCCACTGAAAGAGTTGTCAAGCATTGGAACAGGCTGCCCAAGGAAGTGGCTAAGTCACCATCCCTGGGGTATTTAAAAGACATAGATGTGGCATTTAAGATAGGTTTTAGTTGTGGACTTGGCAGTGTTAAGGTAATGGTTGGATGCGATGATCATAAAGGTCTTTTCTAACCTAAATTATTCTAAAATTCTATAATTTATATGTTAGATTGTGGGTCTCAAAACCATGAGTTAAATTAAATTTTTTACTATCTTGGAGAATCCCTGTTGTACTATTTGTTCAGAATTGCTTTTCCTTCCTATACACAGCAGGAAACTAAGAACTGGATCCCATCACAGAATGGGTAAAGGCTGTGCTGGACAACCACCACTGTCAAGATTAGAAAAGATTACAAGCCATTGAAAAAAGAAAAACCAAATCTGCCAAGTCACTTCAGCTTTCTCCTATGGCTCCTTTGGTGTGGATCACAGAGACCACAGGGCTTCCAAGGAACAGCAAGGAAGGGGGGGCCTCTGGAGGGGATCACCTGGGGCAGTATTCAAGAACAAAAGGTTCAGTCACAGAAAACTGTGCAGCAAGGAACAGAGTTCAAGAATTAGGTTATTATTAATCAAATTACAGATCAGTCCCAATAACCACATATTTCCTTGAGCCTGCATTCAACAGACCTTTTGTAAGATATTCACAGAGTAGGATCAATACCTCTCTGGAGGTAAGTGGCATAAATTATGTCTCAACATATACACCACGGGAGCTTTACTGTGTGTTGTATACAGTAATTGCATTTTATAGATGACTGTGGAAGGTTTCAGCTTTCATTGATTTTTATCATAAACTAAAAGGCGGCAAGAAGAAAAGAACAGCAGTTTATATGAAAAAGCCAGTCAGCTGAAGCTGCAAAAGAAAATGAAAATTTGGCAACGTACGTGCGATCAATCCATGTTTCATGCAGAAATGAATGCAGATATTTGAGCCTTTCCACTCAGAGTAGCAAAAATCTTGAGAGTGCCATGGAAATCCCAGTTCATCTAATAGCAGTCAATTGTGCTATCTATCAGCAGGGTTTAAGACTATAAGAAGTCTTTCTAATTACAGCACTTTTAACATTTCTTGTATCATGAATGCCATCTGAATCATTTATGAAACAAGGTAACAGGTTGTGTTTTCATTATCACACATAATGTGACCACATTCACATTCTAATTGAGGTGAGGGACATGAATTAAGATCATCATCCTATCCAACATTTGTAACTTTCAAAAGTGTATTTTTAAAACATTGCTTTTCTGATTTCCTTCTTTTTCATGTCCTTCACAGCAAGCAATTCAGAAGAGATGTTAATGCAGCATAACAACTCTTTACCCTTTTTCAAGGCCAATTTTGCAATATGGGCAAAGTGATTGGAAATGTAGTCCTGAAAAAGCTTAAACCATCTGTCAGGGACTCAGTTAAGAAGATCCACACTGTTTCACAGCCAAAGATGTGGGTAAATTATGCCTGGCTAGAAATGTCCAAGGCATGTGGGTTACCATTCAAGCTTATTAGGATGAATTGCAATTTTTTTAATTGTTCATTACCCTGGTAACATAATCTTTTCAAATTATAATATGCAATAAACCATGCAGACTGGAAAGCAAGCAAGTGGTAAACATGGATACTAATGATTAAAAAAGCTCCATGTCTTGTTATATCAAAAAGCCATGTATGTGTATGCACCCAAAAGCCTATTTGTTTGTCTCTGTTGACATAGCTTTGTCTATATTTTTGTGCTACATATATATTTATTTATGTTACTGACCATGTTTAATCACATGCCATAAACCACTTGTCTATTTTATTCCTAAAATGTATTTCACAAAAAAAAAAAAAAAAAACCAACCAAAAAAAACCACCAATGTGGAGAATGAGAGCTTGGGGTTGCTTTGGCTAAATTTTATGACTTAGGCTAGAAGACATAAAACCAATATTAATGTTATGCTGTTGTTTTAATACCATTATTGGTTTAATGGGCAACTGTTATCCCAACATTTCTAAACAAGGAATTTTCCAAAGTATTTCATAACCACTCTCAGTCTAAAACCCTTTAAAGACCATAAATACTGTATGAAGCTTTTATCAGAAATATGAAATTGATTATTACTTGAGGGAAGGCCTCTGGACAATATACAAAACAAAAATAAATCAAATTTTCCCATCTAAATTACTCTGCTATGATTTCTAAAACCCCCACAGACACTGTAAATGCTAAAAGGTTTCTGAAGATCTATGCTTATTTTATATGTGAGAGTTATGAGAATTATTTGATAAGCAATCATCATCTTGTGCATGAAGGCCACAGCTAGTGCTTAGCTATCTGAGATTTTCTCCTCCACAGCTATTAAAAAATTCTTCCAAGTGCTAAAATTCACCCCTTACCTGCTTCAGAAATAACCACTAATTTCACCTGGGAAAGTATATGATCTGTAAACCAAGCCTATCCAACTAAATTTAACAAAACCCTTAATATCTTGGCTTTCACATTTATGAGTATTTTTTCTGATTAGTCTCTTAAGGGTCAAAATAATCTAATAATTTATTTTTTCACACTACTTTCACAGTCCAGGAATGAAAGATGTTAATATATCTGAGAAAGCCCACTAAGGAGGTGAAAGCAAACAAAAAAAATTTATCTGAAATTTGGATGCAAATAAAAATCTCTTACTTTTCTCTTATTTTCATCTTACCACAAAAAAATTTTTGCATGTTTGAAACCAGTCTTTCTTGGGGAAAGGAAGATAGGATTAAGAGAGGCATAGACTGATTGTTCAGGATGATGGCAGCAATTCAGCAGAGTACCTGCTGTAAGTGATGCAGTGTACAGTGTACAGGTACCCTTACAAAACCCAAAGTGGATCCCTCATGACCACTCCAAGCAGTTAACAGGCCACATATTTTGTACAGGTGCAATCAAGTGAAAATACACAATGATCACCAATTCCAAAAAATGGACGCTATGCAGCCAAATTTCTCAGCAAAACCACCTTGGCATCCACACAACCTGAATGGTCTTTTTCATATTTTCGCTGGATAATAAAAGTGATGTAAAATCCATTAATACAGCAAGAAACAAACAAACAAACAAAACAAAACAAAGCAGCAGCAGCTGGCACATTAGGTGCTCTTCAGGTGCCAACACAGCAGTCTGCGACTAACAAGATTATTTTGTGTTTGTTTTGCTGATTATATTCAGTGGAAAATAGACTGCAAGCAGGAATAGCAGCTTTATCAGTGAGGCTGACTGGAGACTCTGGTAGGCTTTCTGCAGAGACACCTGAACTGTTTTTTACTCACATCACTTTGGTTTTGGTCTCTGTCTCCATTTTTATACTGGAAAAGCTTTTGTTTCTTATGGTTGCTGAGTATATGACAGCACTCCCAGTCAAGCACATCTAATTTACAGAAGATTAGGCCAAGTGACATCTTGGACCAAATATGAGCAGATAACCTAGATAATGGAAAATCAAATGACTTTACAGTACAGCGGTAGCTAGGGCATGGGTTAGCTTCAGACACTAGAAAAAAACTAAGGAAAAATATGGTGCCCTTTCCTGATGTTATTTATTTGAGCAAATCTGTGCATTCCTGAAAGGTTATCCTCTTATGTCTTTAAGCTCCCTCCTCCACTATACCGATGAGCCAGCTGAGCTATCATTTATCACAGCAGGCTGAAATTGTCACAGCCTTTTCTGACTGTTCAGGGAAAGAGAGTAAAGGAAACCCTTAACAAAACCATAGGTTCTTGCCTGGTTCTGCTCAGAATATGAATTTCTCTGCTGTGAGAAGAGCAAGAAGGCTTTATCCAAGTAATTGGAAAAGAGGAATTAAGAGATGTACAACTCATGCCCAGACTTACCAAGGATATGAGAAGTAATCTAATCAGTAAAACATGGAGAAGCAACTTATCCTCTACAAAGAAATTAAATGGGGGGGAATAGAAGGATAAAGATGGAAATCTTACTGGCAACACCCTAACATACATGCCAACGTACACTCCACCATCTTAACCACAAGCTTAGATTGTCCTTTGCCTTTTGGGCAAGTACAGCTGTCTTGTCTATTCTCCCCCATCCTGTGGCAGATTGTAAAGCCCCAACATAGAAAATAAACCCTTCCTTTTCCATCTGCACTCACAGGGGTCTCAATAGTATGTCTGTCAAATGACTAGATATAAGCACTACTGTGAAAGGCCTATAAAATATCTTCTAAAGTATGGCAAAACTGTATTTGAGGTCTGACACCTTAGCTCTGTTTATGTAGAACAAGTTTCATTTGCCCAAAGCTCTGAACTGTACCAGCAGCAAAGCATTTTTTAAAGGAGAGCTTCTTTGACTAACCCAACACCTGCACTTCTAATATATCTTCTATTCTTCTACTCTCCACTAAATGCTGTTTACAGTAGACTTCAGAATTTATTTATGGCATTTGGTTTGTTGGTTTGTTTTTTAAAAAAGAAATAAAGAATAGATGACAGAAATTCACATTCAGAGATCACCAAATGAAAGACAGGAAACATCCAGTGAGAAAATAATTGTTAGAGGATAAAAAAACAAAGCCCATTTTTGATTTAGCCTTTCATATAGCTGGCAGTATTTAAATGTTGACTCGTTTATGATCTCGTGGTTTGAAGTTCAAAACAAATCCTGAATGCAATGCAAATGAGCTCATTATCTCACCTCTCATCTTTATGTATCTAATTTCTTGATGACCTGCTTTACTTTTCCTCTGCCTTAAAAGCAAGAAATAATTCAGAGAGAGAGGAATATTTTTACCTTTTTTTTTATGTCCCTTACCCAGATCTGATTACTAATCACAATGAATAAATCATTCTTAAATGAATACTGGATAGACACAAATTACTGACAAGTCAGTGTTCTCAAAACAGCAAGGTATTTTTATGTAGAATAGAAAAATAAAATAACCCTCTGGTAAGTTTTGAGATGTTAATAAAGATAAGCGTCTGTAGAATTAAAATTATGTTTTCTCAGTTCACCTGACAAAATGACAAATGACAAATGTTAATCAAAATAACCTTTTCATTTAATCTATATAGCAAGTTAGTCAGCAAAATGCTAGTTTTAGGCACTGAATGATGAACTTCAGAAGTCTGTGCCAATGTGAATGGATCAGTCTGCTGCTTCTCATTAAACTCTGTTCACAGTACCCATGTTCATCTCCTTGTTGTGTGGGGATTTACAAATGAAATGCTTCTACTCAAAGCACTTATGTGCTGGCTTTGTTACTAATTGAAGTATGCTAAAGATGAAAGAAGCTGACCATGAAACATCAAAATTATTGAAGTAGCAACCATGTTGCCAACATCTAAATGTAAGGATCTTGAATTATACACACTTACAAACTGTCAGAGGAAAAAAAAAGCTTGAATTCCAGAAAAGACTGGGAAAAGCTTGCAAATGTAGGTTTACAGTCACTGGCAAATCTTTTCTGCACCTTTTTCTCTCCCCACACAATGCACAGGCTGAAGTGAATGCTCAAGTTCACACACTGGGTGGGTAGATTAATAAAGATCTGCAATAGTTCCTGGGATCTGAAGTTTACATCAGATATTAGCAGCTTTTCACTGAAATATAAGGAATTTATGTGCCACAAAGGGCTGTGACTTAGCCCACAGATTCATTGCTGACCTGCCTGACATTCAACTGTTGTGGATCTTTTCAGAGCCAAATACACAGGTATGTCTGCATGCTGTTCAAAGAGCCTTTGGGGGAAAGGAAATGTATATATATATATATGGAAAAAAATAATGCAGAATATACATATTCACAGACATAGTTTGTGGTCACTTGGAGTAAGAAAGGCTCCCACACAAAGTTGAATTCACTGGTATACTGAAGCTCAGCTGCTGCATGAAACAAGCACCCAGTGAGAACAGGGATTTCATGTATGGTTTACAAAGCCCTTTCATGATGACCAAGAACTCACCTGCAGATCAGTGAGGTCAAGTGCTGCCCTTGAATTATCCAGAAACAGACTTGTAGAATCCTAAATTTCCCCAACCTACACCAGCTAGCTACACCACTGGCAATGGAAGTATGCTGTACCTCCTCTGCATGCTCTTACTGAGGGTGTGGGGGACTGTCAGACTCAAAAGATTTCAACCAGCAGAACTGATGATTACCTTTGAAAGAGTCCCCTCTCCTGCCCACTCTCTAGTTCCAGCACTGACATTTGCTTTATATAAATCAAGGACTTTTATGGAGGTAAACCAATAGAAAAATTTCTCTTTAGTTTGTTTTCTTGAAGAATGGAGGAGAGGGTGGATAGGAAACCAGACAACTTCCTAATTCTTTGCTTTGGCCCTGATGTAATTCAAGAGTAAACCTATATTTGTGGAAGCTTTGCATTACATCAGTAGAGCTGTATAATCTTATCTAGCTTGAAGTACTAGCAAATACAATCTATAATCTCTATGCATAATGAATAACAAAATAAATGCAGAGACTTAGATCATGATTTTGATGGATAAATTAACATTCTGTCTTTTAAACAATAGACTAAAGCAGGAAGCTAATGTCAGTAAAGAACACTGCTAAAAAGTAGTCTAATACTGAAGATAAATTGAATGCCTCTGGAAATGTATCAGCTGACCTTTGATATTCAACGTTAGATACAGTTTGGCTCTCTGCACCTTAATTTACCTATAAGTCTCATCTCTATAAAGCCAGTTAAAGTGATGTTTTATGACATAAGGGATATATTTCAGGGGTCTCTCTGTGGTTTTTCACATCCTAGAAACAGCCACACCATCTGGCACAATAACCTCTGCACATGTAGTCAAAGCACACAACTTTGCAGCAGCTGAGCAGAACAGTATGGGAAAGGTTGCCTGACAATTTCTCCAAGCAGAGCTCAAAATAAGAACATTCGTTTCTCACATGCTGGAGCACATCATTAACATGAGTAATTGGGAATGAAATAAAAGGAAAAACCCAAGCTACATGACACCACCACTGCTACAATGTATGAAAATACATTTACTTTTTAATTGGACTTTTACCGTCAAGTTGAATTGTGGATATGTGATCCAAAATAGTCACAGCATGCCTACGTGAATTGGCTAATGAGATGTCCGCTGACTGCTGAGCCCTTCAATTAATCAAACAGCTGAATACATTGAAGGTAGCTAAATATTCTTCCCTCTGCTACTCGATTAAAACTCAGCATTATATCAGACATTTTCACAAGAGACTAAAATCTGAGTTCATGTTGGGATAGCCTTCAAACAAAAAATGACACTCATTTAGTGATTCGAACATCTGCTTAATTATCTTTATTACCCTGCTACTTCTTAGGAGTAATATACCAAGAATTTGACTTACAAAATAAATTACCTTTAAGAGAAAGAATGGAAGATTAGTTCTGTGTTAAGACACCTGGGAGAGAAGTGGGTTTAAATCCCAATTCTACCATTCTTTTCTGTTTGACCTTGGCCATGACATTTAGTTTTTCTAGCCTCATATTCCATGTCTATTATGTTACAAGTGATGGTTAGCTCTTCCTTCCCTACAGCAAGTTAGAAGCCATGGAATCCCTGTAAAAATGGTGCCATACAATGATGAGCTAAAAGATATCCAACACTTCAGAAATACTTAATGAGGAGTGACTGTAAAAAAGCAACTTCTCGATATTCCTACATAAAACTTTCATTCACATGTGGAGGAACAGTTCAGGGAAGTTCCCAGACTCCCTGTTTTAAGGACACAGAATACTATTGAGTATATTGACCTTTTTATATCTTATGTTTTTAGAGATTTATGTTTGTTTTCCTGTTAAATCCAAGCCTAGCCTCACTCTGTAAGTTGTGAGCAAAAAAGAGACTAAGTCCTCACATACCTTCCTTTTCAGTTCTACTGAGATACCAAACCACCTTCCATAAACAACTGCAAACTAGTGACTACTACCATTACCTTTATAACAGTGATCTCTGCAAATTCTAGTGATCAAAATTGTAAAGGGAAAGGCAGAAGTGTGGGGTTTTTCATAAAAGATACACCCCATACTCACTCACAGTTTGCTGCATACAATTCAGCATTCCTCCAGCATGCAGCTAGGCTTATGCTGTCATCCATTTCCTGGACCATTCCACAGTGGGGTCCTTCTGGACACCTCTCTTAGGCAAATGAAAATCTTACAGCTCAGAATCTTGTTTTTCCAGCAGTAGAGGTTCCTAATCCCTCTCTTCAACATTACACGTGGTTGAGGAAGTGATCTGTTGCAGAATACCCAAACTAAAAAGCAGAACTTAAAAATCAGAATATGCAGATACTAGTGCTCACATTTCATCCATTATTTATCACCAATCCTGACCTCATTAGAAGTTCTGATAGGATGGCCCCATGCAGTAGCTAAGTTTCCACCCAGTCAATCACTCACTCTCTCCCCAGAAGGATGAAGGACACAATCAGAAAGGCTAAAGCAAGGAAAACCTTATGGGCCACAATAAAGACTTTGCTAATAGAATGAAAAAAAAAAAAAGGAAGAAGAAAAAAAAGTAAATCAAGTGATGCAAAGGCAACTGTTGGAACCCTGGATACTCTATAAAAACTCAATAAAAACTCGATAGGCAATTGCTCACTCCCTCCCACAAACAGACCAATCTCCAGCTAGTCTGAACAATGTCTACTTTGGAAAAACTTCAGATTTATTGCTAAACATGACTTTATATGACACTGTGCAAGCACTGTTTAGCAATGGCTAAAACATTGGTGAGTTATCAGCAATGTTTTCATCACAAATCCAAAATGCAGGACCATACAGGCTACTTTAAAGAAAATTAACTCCATCCAAAACATATCCAGCAGAGAAATGAAACATTCCCATGGTTTTTGGGAAGCCCCACAAAAGGCACATCCTGTTCTCAGTCATACAAACTCTCCATTATATTCCTCAGCATAATTTCCAAGTATGGAACATGATTGTTTGCTGAATATTTGAGTAATGCCAGAAATGTTTTAAAGTAACACCTTCTTCTTAGGTACAGTAACAAAAAACTGTCTTGGTCTCAATGGCAAAACAAATAAGCAAGTCTTTGCTACTCCAACATCCTTCCAGCACGGAAATTCAGGATTCCTAAGAGAAAATTTATTCCAGCCTAAAGGCTGAACATATTCCAGGTCCCAATTCTTAAAAATTCTGGAACCACAATAACAGTTAGAATTTCTGAAAAACTTGCTTTTCTTCTTTGTCAGTTCCTCAGCAAGTGTGAAGTACTATTGCTTAGTCAACCTAATTAAGTCATACTACATTAGGTATTCTTCAGCTTGAAAACTGAACTTACCTGCTTCAATAGCAAGGTGGACATGAAATATTGCATCACTTGTTCTGGTGTGACATCACACCCAAGACAATGTTCCCCAGTTGTTCACCTTGCCTTACAGTCTAGAGAAAATCACCAGAAGGCAACAAAACAAGAAAACCATTCTTTCTATACAAGCAATGATCAAAAATTTAGCCTACAGGACAAAGATTTAGATTTAGAACAAAGATTTAGATTTAGAACAAAGATTTAGCCTACAGGATCATTGGATCCTCAAGAAATTTTTCCCAAACTGAAATAGATATAAAATTATTTGGATAAGCTTAGTTGCTTTAGCCAAACCTCTAGAAGACAGACCCATATTTCCTACTCCATGGAGAAATGTTCTGTTGTAAGAATATTTTAGAATGTCTCATTGCTAAAATGAGAGAAGAGTGTAGGATTTCCCTACTGCTTCCTACCTCTGCCTCCACATACCAGACTTGAGGTAGAATCCCTGTATTGCATGGGCCACTTTGCAACAGTGTAGGAAAGACAAGGGCAATAAACCATGAAGAATATTTGGGCAAGTGGCTTGTAAAAGACAGAAATATAAGTTTAGGAATACAACCTGTGGTTCAGCTTAGGTTTATGAGGCCGGCTGTTCTCCTAGTTTGTCTAGTTCATCTGTTTTCTATCAGTCCATTTCCTTTGATCTGTTAGTAATATTAAAGTCTTATTCTGCAGTGCTGCTTTTGAACTTGTTCCATTTTTCCTTTTAATTCCACTCTGGCAGGAAGGGCTATTGTCTTGATCTTCCTTGAAGATAGATTTGCTTGTTGTCACAGCTGATTTAGAGATTCCCATGACATTCAGCTCCCCTCGTTTCCCATATTGCAGATGAGCAAAGCTTTCCCTCTGGAGGCACTGACAGGTAGAGCTAATTTGCAGTTCCCAGTAATTGACCATTTCTTAAAGACTAATGATGCAGTTCACACCTAACCAACCTTACCAAAAATGCAAGAGAGAAAAGCAATTCAGAAGAATGTGTATTTCAAACCTCATTAAAGGGCTTTCATTGGCAATTCTTCCTCAATCTTGACAAATTTTCACTCTCTTTTATGTTGATGCTATTTGTAAACCTAAACAATTGGCTCAAGCTAATCCTATTTAATAGATGCTTTAATACAAAATTACTACACTTTCTATGGGTTAACAGATGTATATTACAAAAAAAAAGTACTTTGTTAAACTTTCATTACCACTCTAATGTAAGAAATCTATTATGTGTACCCTTGAAATATATGGAATCTCATAAAAATGTGTTTAATTATGTGTTCATTGATTACTTTATGTTATTTTTCTGATATTTCCTATAGACCTTTAATAAAACCTGGGACAAAAGCCAGGCATAAGTGAGAAAGTGTGAGTAAAAGAAATGGATGGAAAAGGGTTAAACAATCACAGAAACCAAGAAAAATACATAGATGTGTAACAGGAACCCTTCGAAAAACGAGAGCAATAATAAACCTTGGAGAGAGAAATAGTACCAAAAAAAAAAATTAAGAGAAAAAGCCTTGGAAAAGAGTTCTAGAGGAATAAAAAGAGATTTGAGAAGAAAAAAAAATGAGATAAATTAGCCTAACATAATATTAAACACTGATACAATTCCCTGGGAAAAAAAGGTAGTCATATTCCAAATGAAAATGGGTAAAACAAAGGAAGGAAAAAATACTAACAGTAAAATATTGTTGTTTTACTAATTTCTAATCTGTAAGAGGCTCATGCTATCCATCATGTTTGATTTCACAGGAATTCATGAGCATACACATTCTACATACTATGTCATTAATTTTGATAGCTCTTCTGCATGTGCAGTTAGTTTAAAGATATTTGCAGGAACAATACTCCAGTCTCCCCCATATTTAATGGGCCATATTCATGTGGAAGAACCATTTCTGTTGATGTGAATTGTTCTAACAGTTTCCTATTGAGCAGAAAAAAAAATCAACACCTGTGATCCATCTCACATTGCTGTGACACACACATTCCACCCCAGAATCTCATCATCTCCTGGAAGCCTTCTTGGTGACACACACATCTAAATTACATGGAAAACTTTTCATCCAGCTGTATTTATCCAATGTTAGGTAGACAGTCACAACACACAACTTCATCTGCATATAGATTTTGAACTCATTTCAACTAATTTGCAGGCAGCCATTTCAAAATACAGGCACCAAGAGTTTATTTTGCTTAGCAGCTGCATAAGAATATTATTTACTCATTACTACCTTCAGACTCTATATTTCTTTTTTCTTTACGAAGGAGAAAAAAGAATTTTTGTTAGTAGAGGGAGAGTTCTCCCACAATTCCAGATTTGGCATGAAGAAAGCATGTTGAGTGGGTATATATTACCC
This sequence comes from Dicaeum eximium, assembly GCA_013396995.1. Classification (NCBI taxonomy): domain Eukaryota; kingdom Metazoa; phylum Chordata; class Aves; order Passeriformes; family Dicaeidae; genus Dicaeum; species Dicaeum eximium. The sequence goes on from VWZP01000227.1 coordinate 427,145, forward strand.
AAAAGATCATAATTTTAATCAAAATTGTTAGCAATGTTGACTTCGGGGTTATCACAGGACGTGTGTTAATGTTGAATATGACACCATGGTTTCCCTGATTAAAGAGTTTACCTTCTGTATCTGTCAGAAGAGAAACTTCTGAAGTGGAAACTTCACCATCATGGGGCTCTTTCAGTATTAGACACCATCTATCTTTGTGTCAACAGCACTCCAGGTAGCTAAAATAGGAGTTCTCCCCCTCTGATCTACTGATGAGTTATACCATGGCCTAAAAGAAGGTATTCATGAGTAAGCAACCTTCTTTACAGAAATTAATATCCCAAGAAAGTTCTTTCAGGCATCTCCTCACCAGAGGCAAGCAACCAACAAAAATGCTGTTGGACATTGAACGCTTGATATAACACCAGCACAGAGTCATCTAAAATAAGTTTTAAAGCATTCTTGAAATAAAAGGCAAATACTTCTGAAAGCAAGTGCATACTGAGTCATTTAATGCCCCATGATTTATTTATGAGGATTTTCACCATAGTAAGGAAAAAATATCATTGAAAAATAAATGAAAACCAGCATGACATTAATATGACCAGAGAGAACCTCTTGCTCTTGCCTTTGGGATATGATCAAAGGACTCACTTCTGTGAGTATAGTTCTGAAAAATAATCATGTCTGACAGTCAGCGTATGGCCCCAATCCTTAGTTGTACTTGAACAGCATTTGCCACACCATCAGTGCAAAGAAAGCCTAAAGACAGCAGAGCCTTCTCCTGCGGACACTACACAAAACGGGGAACTTCCAGAAACACAAAGGAAAACACTTTGCTTATCCTCATAGCCTAGATAAAGGAAATGCATGGTAAAAAGACGAGGATAGAAGGTCATCCCTTAACCAAACAACAAAAATTGTTTTGTCCATGGACAGGGAAGCCAAAGGAACTTGCAATCCAAAACTACAGGAGATTAGCTCTTTGAAACCACTCCCTTTTTTCTCAAAGTTGTGCTGCTCATGCCAGTGACACGGCCAAAAAGCAAGGGCTTCCTCCCACGGACTGTACACAGACTGCAATGAAAGCTCTCTGCCACGCAGCCCTCTTCACACCACTCAGCTGGGGATCTGCCCAAACCTGACTGAAGTTCCCCCAAAGCTCATGTGACCCTTTCTTCTAGGAAAGTGAAAGCATAGGAATAGTGGAGAAGAATAAAACTGGTGGGGAAAAAAAAAATCGGGAAATGCACAGATCACAAATCCCGAAGCTGGGGAGTAATTCTTAGGTTTTGCAGATTTGATACAGAGCATATGAGTAGGAAATCATTCCATGAATGCTTCAGTCCATTTTTCCTTGTTCACTGAATAGTTTTGTCCTTTGCTGCTCCTCCTTGGCAGATCCTTGTATCAATTCTCCCGGCAATCAGGACAGCACAACAATACGTGAAAGGAAGGTCTCTGATTCAGTGCCCACCATAACACACTCTTCAAAACAGTCTATCACATTCACTGTAGATGTCTAGAAGTTGCAGCTGAAGCCACACATCCAAGCAAAAATCTCTTGCTCTTCCCTTCCAGAGCTCTTCCTCACTATAAACAAGCTAATTCAAAAACCACTTGATCATCTGAAATTACACCTCACTCTGCCTGTCTCTTCCCATTGCTGCAGCAAGAACTTCTTCTTCTGCTCTCCTTCTCACCATGAACAACAAGAAATTGCTAGATTTGGCCCCAAAATTCACATCTCTTTTTAGCACTCTATGAAAATGCCAGAACCGTGATTTTTTGTCACTGATGATAAAGACACACTTACACTATTGAACAATCAAGGTAATTCTGCATTTTACTACTCAAGATTTGTGATTCTCCCAAGCAAAGTTAAATCAATGGAGTATAAATAAGTTTGTCACATCTTCAATAATTTTCATGAAGTGTTTTTATTTTAATTTGTGAAAATATAATTTTTACACATTATAAAAAAATCAATATTTCACTTCCCATATCTTTTCACTTACATATAGAAAGAGAGGGGAAAAAAGAGAGAGAAAATTTTTTCCACTTCAGCTTCTTCACCTGGGACAATGAAAGGGAGCAACATTTATTGAGGGAACCAACACCAAAAATTTATAAATTCTTCAACCCAGGAGTGAATTTATTGCATCAGTTTCCCACACACATTAGCACAGTTCTGTTTTCACCTCTGTACTCCCACACACGTGAATATTGTGATCACTCAACATGCCCTGATATCAACACATCCTGATATCAAGTCTTGAGCATTTTTACACATGCACTCTTCATGTTTTTAAAGTTCCCTTTTGAAATTAGAAGTGAAGGAAGCAAAAATGGATCAAATAGCTGCAACTGATACTTATGTTGACAAATGGTGCATGCTGCAAAAATCATTGCATCCAAAGATGTTATTCTGTTCACTTTTAGTGTGGTTGTAATCCTTTTCTGTATTATTTTCAACAACATTTCCAGTACACATCTATAAATGCAGAGAAATGCAAATATATGCTGCATTTAGAATTCCATACTGTGAAAAGCAAGCCTTTTTTTTTTCTTTTTAAAATAAAAAATTAGAGTCTAGGGCTATGTTTTATTTACAGGGAGTACAAAAATACAAAAATAGACTATGAAGTTAGACATCCCTAGAGAGGCCTAGATATTAAAAGATACTTAGATAAATGATTTTCATTTCAAAAGCACTAAACACTTATAAGTATCTGTTGTACAAAAGAGGAAATACTGGAATTTCACTACCTCTTACAACTTGAACTGTTTAAACACAGACTGAAGAATCTCATTTTAGGTTCAATCATGGTGACCAGCTGCTCCTTAGTCTTCTATTTGCGAGATAAGCAGTGACCTTGATTTGTCATTCTGGGCTTCAGCTAGTCATTTATGCTCACAGAAAGTGTAGTACTTTAGTGTTTTTCTAATCATTGTTCTGGTCAACAAATGGGTATGGCAGCATTGGTGTGTAGTGTATAAAATGAGGTCCATCTATTTTAATGTAATTAAAACCACATTTCAAATAAACCTGTAATACACTGTATGGAAAAAAATTATTTGAATGTTTTCATTACATAGGGGTATTTTCTATTTTGTACCATTTCCTCTAAGACATGTCATCCTCTGAACATGAAAATACAAAGAGTCACACATACAGTTACACACCGAGATTTCTACATGGACAAAACTGGCTGAAACCTCAATTAAAGCTTTGAAATACAGATACTATTTTATTTTAAAAATAATTTAAAAATCAAAATGAACTTTGTACACTTACACAGTGATTTTAGAAACCTACAGAGATTGTAAATACCGCACAGATGTGGTAGATGAACAACATATCATATCAGAACTAGAAACGGTATGAAAACAGAGTACATAACTTTGTGTCAGGGACTACTCAGCAATACATATTTTATAAATATTTTTAATTAAAAGAAGCTGCCTGAACGGCAAAAGAACAAAGTAAATTAAAATTAAGCTCCAATGAGCTTCTCATTTTTCAGGTGGCCAATCTCAAGTTCAGATTTGTCACAGAAAAATGTTAATTTTTTTAGAGTTTGCCAATTTTATTTTTTATCATCTGAACCAGAATATTTAATCTCAGAAGTAGAGGCAGATGTTTTTTAGATAACACACCTGCTCCCTTTGAGTTGGAAAGTATAGTCAAATTGCATTAGATTATCCACCTGCTTGAGTGTATTTTAGCTGCAGAAAAGAGAATTGTCTGCAAAGAGTTGATTATAGTTAGCTTGCAGCAGTTCAGATACTTGTTTCTGCTTCAAGGGCTGGATTCAGACATCAGAAGACTCAGACTCAGTTGCTGCACTCCCCCTCAGGGGTGTGGCACAGAAAACCATTTTCCTTCCTCCACCACTCAGAGGAAACTATTGTCATGTGAGGCAAGTTCCCCACCACCCACAGAAGTGCACAAGAACAAGCACACAGGTGGGACCAGAGGTCTGTTTTCAACACCAGTTGACAAAAGGTGTTTAGTGTAGAGTACAAGAACAAGTCTGCAATGATGTTTCCCCATCATATCATTCCAGCATCTAACCATTTGTGTCTCAGAGAGTTCCCCGGGCCACAACACATTTTTTCTGGAAATCCCCACCCACTTCGTCACCTCAAGCAATTTAAGGTGCAGAAAACAAACAACAACTAGCTATGTCTATTGCACAAAAAAAAAAAAAACCCACACCCAAGGGGGAAAGGATGTAAATCATGGGGTTCATTTTAGTCTTAAAATCCTCCTTTCCTTTCCACTGGTGTAAGCCATCAGTTACTGTACACATGTTAGAACCTTCTAAAATTGCTACTAAAGGCAAATCAGGCCTAGCTACAAACCTGTCTCAGTGATCATTGCAGGGGAAATTGAGCCCACCCTCTCTTTTTTCCATTACAGAATTGCCAGCATTTATGGCTAGGTAAGCAGAGGGTTCCTACAAATCTCCCCTTTGAAAACCTTGTACTCCAATCTCTGATTCTCCTTCACAGGACTAGGGACAGCTGAGCAATCCCTCTGTGTGAAGAAAGCCAAGAATGCCAGTTATTTTAGTTCCACACTCCACATAATGGTAGTATTAAAAACTATAATAGACATTGTATTCACTGTGCATAGAGAACGTGCACTCTTTGTGCTGTAACACAACATATGCACTCCAGAAATCTACAAAAGAAATAACTTGACATTTTAATAATAAAGATACCAACTATTCTCCTCCAGGCCTCTATGCAGACAGAGGAAATAGTGACTATTGATAAGAGGTAGGTAATTTCCTCTGGATTCCTATTCATAAACTCCTTATGAATGTTAACACTGTAGGCCTTGCATATGATTGAAATTAAGATTTCTGCCTGGCAATACTTGCATTCCTGTAATGCTTGGCCTACAAAGGCTTTCAAATTTTTAAAATTGTTTGCATAGAAGGAGAAGATTCACTTTATTGTGAGCCATGGCAGCTTGGTAGGCAGATAAAGCTTTACCTGAGACTGGTGTGTTAACTCCTTTAGAGCTCTGATCTCCCCGTTCATTTACTTTTCAAATAGCAGACAGAAGAGTGGATCAGACAGAAAATGGATGTAACTGGGAATTATGCATTTATCATGCTTACTGCCTAGTGGCAATCTCCCTTTGACTTTCAAAATAGTGAGATGGGATTCTTTCATCATTACAAAATGTAAAAAAGTAAAATAGGTGTTCTGCTTAGTGGTGGCATTGTGAAATGATGATTATTGAAAAACAGTAAATAACAACAACCAAAAGATTTCTACCTAATGAATTGGACTTCCATGAGCCAAAGGTCGAATCCTGAGAAAAACCCACAGAAATACTTCACAGATAAGGGTAAGTGTATTCATGTGGGTTTTCTCAAAATAATTATAATAAGATGCACTTTCCAATGGGTATTAAACTTCTCCAGTCATTGGCACCACATGCAAATGAATTATTTTTATATAATTACTTTCAAGTTGTGCAGTGACACCCTGACTGTACAACAATGAAGCCTCACAACATCTCCATGCCATTTTCATCACACACTTAGGTTTCTCCCACCAAGGGATACCCATTCTACAGCCCTGTGGGAACCATCCACATTCCTGACCACACTGTATGAGCTCCACGTCCTGAAGTGCCCTCAGGCCTTCAGCTGGATTCTCCACATCTTTGACAATTGCATCCTGAGACTAACCACAACTTAACTGGCCCTGCCTGAGTCTCAGACTTTGATTATTTTATAGCCAAAGGAAAAGGACACCAAAACCTGGACATGTCTATCAGTCTTTCACTGAGTATATGTGCACATGGTATCTGGCAGCCCAAAGGGCCATGTATCAAACAAGTACCTGTTTTGCTAAGGAGCCAGGCCAGAGCACTCCAGAGGTATTATGTCCTGCTTACATAATTTTTCTGGATATATCTCATGCTGCAATGTGCCGGAGAATTCTTCCCCCACTGAGAAGACTCCAAGTCATCAGAGGTCACCAAGATTTAGAAATACAGCACACAGGACAGAACACAAAACATTGGATGCAACATTCTCAGCTTCACATGAGGAGGTAGGGATGTAGTGGGAGAACAGAGCCAAGGCCAAGGTTCTCTTACATAGTCATACAGACAGCAGATTAGTTACATGTCAACAGTCATGCCATTTTTAATCCTCCTGAAATCTTTGTTCCTGTTCAAGACAAAATACTTTCATTCACCTCACTCCACATTTTGCTCACTTCACAAAGAATGAATTCTGACAGCCCTGCTTGAAGGAACAGGACCCTGAGTGTGTTTCTATGTTCTTGGTTCATCTGGAAGGCAAGTACCTCCCTTTTCACAAGAACCCTGTCTTTAGCACACCCTGTAATGTTTTGAAACATTTGAGTTTGATGAGGAGTCACACCTCAGCTGTCAAAGCCCTAAAATGAAAGCTAAACAAACTCTGACCAAAAAGCAAGTTAAATAGACCTCTTACTTTCATCAATGTGTAATGGTAGTGGGCTTCATCCTCTGCCCTGTGCTCTTCAACATCTTCATAAATTACTTAGGCACAGGATTGGAAGGGATACAAAGTTCACAGACAACACAAAAGTGGAAGGAGATGTTGACCCTTTGAAGGAAGGGAGGCCATGCAGAGAGAGCTCAACAAATTACAGAACAGGGCAATCACCAACTGTATGAAATTTAACAAAGGAAAGTGTCAGATTCTGCACCTGGGATGGGGCAACCCTGGATGTACAGACAGACTGGGGAATGAGAGGCTGGAGACCAGTGCCACAGAAAGGGACCTGGTTGTCCTCATCAATGGCAAGTTGAACATGAGTCAGCAGTGCCCTGGCAGCCAAGAGGGTCAACTGTGCCCTGAGGTGTATCAAGCACAGCATAACCAGCCAGGCAAGGGAGGGGATTGTCCCACTCTGCTCTATTATCTCAAATGCTGGGGGCACTTTCGGGTACCACAATATAAAAAAGACATTATCTTTTGGAGAGTGTCCAAAAGAGGGAGACAAGAATGGTAAAAGGCCTTGAGGAGAAGCCGTGTGGCTGAGGTCACTTGGTCGGCTCAGGCTGGAGAAGAGGAGACTGAGGGGAGACCTCACTGCAGTGACAACTTCCTGTGAGGGAAAGAGGAGGGACACTGAATTCTTTTCTGTGGTGAACAGTGACAGGACCAGTGAGGGAATGGCCTGAAGTTGTGTCAGGGGGAGTTTATGTTGGATATTAGAGGAAAGGTTTTCACCCAGAGGGTGGTTGGGCACTGGAACAGGCTCCCCAGGGAAGTGGTCACAGCATGAAACCTGACAGAGTACAAGAAGCATTTGGACCATGCTCTTGGACACTTGGTGTGACTCTTGGGGAGGGTCCTGTGCAGGGACAGGAGTTGGACTCGATGATCCTTGTGGGTCCCTTCCAACTCAGCATATTCTGTGATTCTGTGTTATGCCTCTATTCATCAGAGGATGGAAGCAAATGTTTATATATGTGAAGAGTCTCACTGCAACCTGTGTTACATATTCAGAGTATATGAATATGTTAGAATATGTTTTGTTGTTTGACTTGATTGGTACTAACAGAGTTTCCATATCAGAGAAAAAGTGACATCAAGTAATTCCCCTTTCATCATAGTAGTGAAAAATTTACTAACACTAAAACTCTGCCTGGATTTATTTGCAATAATACAATGGACAAGTGCAAATATCCTTTGGTTTATCTGCTATTATCTTCAAAATAATATAGAAAGCACATAAGTAATGTGTAAAAACTTGCAAGGAGTTCAGCCCAGCTATTCACCTTACGTCAAACACAGCAAAACATTTTGGCTTCGAAGGATTGTTGCACAGCTCTGCTAATACCAAAAAACGAGATTGTTTACCATTCTTCTGCAAGGCCTCTCTCATTGACAATGAGCTATTAATAGATTTCTGAGGTATTGAATTTGTTTGGTGCTTTTAAATCCTTTTCTGAGTCATATTTCTCTGCTTATGTCCTTTTATTACAGATGAGTTAGTTGCAAAAGCACATAATATCCCAAAACATCAATCTGAGATGGCATAATGAGAGCAGGATTCATGGGGTGTTTTTTGATTTTTTTTAATCAATTACTGACAAATCAATATATTTTATACTATTTCTGCCTCCCAGTTTTATTATTTCATAAGGTCTGCAACTTCAATTAAAGATTTAATGTGTTGAGTTATCATACCATTAATTGTTCTGAACTGGTGAATTGTTCCTGGTTATTTATATGAATGTCCTTGTTTATGACAAATAGGACAATTGCCTCCTGCAGAGGAGCTGTAGCTGTAGTGTGATGTCCCACTGAGTATCCAGCATTACTCTTGCTGGCAAGTGTGTGTGGTTTGCACCTCCAACTTCCCCACCAGTGTCCTTGTGGTTAGTCAGCCAGACAAGTGATGTAGCTGCTTGGAGATGAACATCTAAAACCAGCCCAAGATAGGCAGCACCTTTCACTCCTCTGCTCTTCTGATTTATCTTTGTTGTGAGGTTTCTTGGGTTGTTTTGTTGGTTTTTTTTCTTTTCGGGGGGAGGGTGGTGGGCGGAGTTGAAGACTTTGTATGGGGTTTTGTACTTTTTAAAAAGCTCTGAAATCTTTTTTGTGGAAAATTTTGTTAAACCTGTCTAGAATAGTGCAGAAAAATGTCCAGTTATTTCATTGATGGGCTTTAGATCAGACTGCACCTAGCAAATACTATAGGCAAATATTATACTTTTCTTCACACATTTGCTGCTTTTTATAATATATTGAGAGTACATTTTATAACCCCTAGGGCTCTCTCCTGCTTGTAATTTTCCTCAAAAAAGATGGCATAAAAAGGTAAAAGGAAAAATAAATCAACATAAAACCCTCAAGCTTTACTTCTCCAAAACATGTAGTAATCTTGGTTATAGTCAGCACATATTCTTAGATCTCATTGAGCTTAACAGGAGACTTCTTTTAAACACATCCATTCTGAAAAATATTCCCTCTTGGTTAATAAACTAAAGAACCATTTCCTTTAGACTCCCAGGCTTGCTTTCACTTCAAGCTGAGTTTTGCTGTGAATATTACAAATAAACACTGATCTCATATCCCTTATTTAGCCTAGAAATACCTGTTCAAGCAAAGGCTAAGTAAAGTAGACAACAAAAGGAAGAACGAGGCAATTTCTGGAAGATAAATCTTTACTCCTGTGCCTCAGTAATATTCATCTTGTTCATTTATGCTGAGGCTCAGAATAGAATTCAACAATGCGTCTGTATGGTCAAACACAGAGATTTTCTTTGCCAGCATGTGAGTAATTTCCAAGATGAAGACAATAACACTTGTGCACAGCTACACACCCCTGCTAACAGTTCACCTGAGAGGAAGGTGCTCTTTCTTTGCTCAAATACTTTGATTTCCTAACTGAGCTGCATATGTTCAGGACTAGGGATACCTCCTGCCTCCGTAGCTCTGAAGACAGCCTAGCCAAGCACCTAAGTTGTCTGCATCTGGCCATGCAGTTATGCTTTAAGAAAGAGCCCCAGGTGTGTTCTCTACAATAACTCTTTACAGACATCTACTTCATGAAAGGCAACGAGTTCCCCAGTGCCAGCCACTGGGACAGCTCCTCCTGTTCCTAACCTAACAACCTATATTAAACTCCACCACAGAAAACTAAGAATATATTTGTAAAAATTTAATCCACAGCATCTTTGCTTAATACTGCAAGTCATATATTTTTAAAGATCCATCGATATCTAGGAGGAGTCTAGGAAGTGTGTTCCATCAAATTCTGTTGCTGTGAAGTGCTTGTAGTGTCTAATAGTGGTCAGTTTTTACTGGTTCCTCTGAAATCAGTTGAGATAATCTCATGGTATTGTATTCAGTGTGTTCCATAGGATACAGAAATGAAGTTATGGTCAAATCGCTTCACTTAATCTAGTGTCCTGATCCTACCTATGGCTGATATCAGGTGTTTCTAATGAAGTTCTAAAAATGCAACACATAAATATTTAAGAAAAGTATATTGTTCACATTCTGGAGGAAAAAAAATCTATTGTTTCTAGTGAGCAAATGCAGAATAAGCTGCATGTAGGAAAGTCTCACGCCAGCATTAAGCATTTAAGGGTTTGTTTGTGTTTCAAAGCTTAGCAGTTTACGCACTTTCAGAACAACTGTCTGCAAGCCAAGAGAGGAAGCAACAACAGAAGGTGTGCATAGTCACATACGGCCAGATCAGGGGAACCATCCGGACTTACTGCCAGCTGAAGGTCTGGCCAAGAAATGCTCCAGATATCCAGGGAGAAGTCTGTGGGCACTTGGGTAGTCTGCATTGTGGCAAACAAACTTCACACTTATCCCAGATCTTGCATGGTCAAAATCAGGAAAATTCTATTCAATTAAAACTGGGTTTTTATCCATCCCCACCTCTAAACAGCACGCACAACAGCTTTTATTTGTTTTCAGTTTTAGAAGAATGCAGCTTATGCCAAACCTGCTGCAAAGATTATCTGAGAGAATTGTGCGAGATAAGCACATAAAAGTTTACAGTAAATATATCAGAGAGCCCTTGAACTCCTTTGCTAGTCATTCCTACTGTCTTTTATAATATTCAGTCTTGTTACAAGATGTCCTGGCACTCTAAAATCTTCTCATTTGATACACAGACATTCAGTAAATAAATCTGCAATGAAGTCCTTAAAGGTTTATTTCTTACTTTTTAGCAACTAGGCATAAAATTTTGGGCTATAAAGTGCTTACAAATTAGATTACTGGAAGGGAATGGAATGCATTGTTATCTACTGAACCAATGATGGGTCAAATGGCATTTTGAATTCTTGTGGTGAATATGACTGCGACCTTCACATAGCCCATTGACAGAAAGCAATTGTATTTACATTTTTAAATCCACATAAAGGTGAAAAATGTACCACTACAAAATGAAACATTAAATATTTTGTCCCAAGGCATAACTGAGATCCCCCAAGGTCACATATAGTCTGAAATGAAGCAAGACTTTCTTAGTCCTGCTACCAGTACATTTCACCCAGACCTTGTGGTACTGGTGATCTATTTTTGTTTGCCAGTAGAAATATCTCCTAATTTAAGATGGAGAAATAAGAAATAATGAGAGACAGTTTCTTTGTCCCTTAACTGTTCTGCACAAACAGATCATTAATTATGTTTGAGCTACTATAACAAGTAGCTGTTTCATCTGTACAGATAAAAAGGTCTACCCATAAAGAGACGGCAGGTTACAAAAGCCTTATTCAAAATGAAATATATCACATCCTCCTGGGCCAACAGCACTATAATGTCTATACTTTTGGAACAGAGTCTTTAGGATATAATTAAAGCTATGTATAAATGGATACAATCTGTGCATTAAAGCACTTAAAGAACAGCATGTTTTTTGTATGTATACCAAATGTGCCTGTCACTTTCGATTTTTAAAAAAATATATATTTAAAAATCTGTCCATTACATCACAGTATTCCCTCTGCTCCATCTAAGAACCTCATGATGAAAAAGTTATTACTAAAATTCTTGTTTGTAAGCACCATACCGTGGGTAGTGTTACAAAGAAGTTATAAATATCAGCAATAAGTGATTCTTCTAACCATTCTGTTTAACCATGGAACTGCTCCAAAGTACAACATTTAAAAAAGGGGCAACAGTTATTCACAGAATAACACCATATTGCAAAGGACTGTCACACAGAGCACCTAGGAGGATACATATGTTTATAAACTATAGATGGTTCTGGTAGCAATGGCTATAATTAAGGCTGCCTGAAACTTTATGTAATAAGACCCTTTTTTTCAGTTGCTTATAAGTTTGCTGAACTCCAAATACTTGAAGCAAAATTTTTCCCTGCAAGGTACCTACCTGAGTATTTCTTTAGTCTTTGTGGAAAGGTTAACACAAAATGGTTTTGAGAACAAGACTACAGGAAAATATCCCTGGCTTTGGAAAAAAAAAACAAAACCAGTTTTTCTTTGAGAAATCTTAATGCTGCATTTCTGGAGAAGGAAAAACCTTTAAAATGTGTTAGGGCATTGCTTTTTTTCAGGCATATAGTTTTTTATAATTCCTAGAATGCCCATTCAAAGACAGGCTAGTTTGTTGGGTGTTTTCAATATAAGCCTTAACTCTTTCCCAGAATCACCTCAGTTTCTACAGCTAAAAATCATTAGAATTCTTTACATGTTTTAACACTCAGGGCTGTTTCCACAGAATGACCTATACATGTTTCAGCTCTGAAAAACAGAGTTTGCTTTCTTCAGCCCATAGAAGTAGTTACGCCAAGCAAGAACACCCCTTCAGTCCTTTTATATACCCTAGACCAACAAAATAAGATGCTGGAACCGAGTTCTCCTGTCCTTTTCTGACAGTTCCTGCAGGTGCACTGAGAATGAAAAAGCAACTAGACAGAAAGAGAGCTTGCAATCCAGTAATTCATTACAGGTTTTTATGCATGGATGATAGATACAAATCATTGAACTAAGGAAATTATAAACTTAAAAATAATGGATGGGGTGTGAGGGTAGTAGCCTGCAAATTGGTAACTTGTTGCAAGCTAACAATATGTATCCATAGCTAACCACGAGTATTGCTCTTCAGGAACAAAAAAAAATAAAGCCTTCAGGATCTTGGGTACATAAACATCTTTCTAGAAGCAATTAGTTACTAATTAGTTACTGTGCTGTGACAGACTGACGGGGTTTCTTAAAATGTAAGACGAGAACTTGACTTGTTAGCTGTGAAGATAATGGAGGTTCAGCAGGCAGATCAAAATCAGGACTGCTTTCTGCTATTCTCACTGCTAGCAATTTCAGAAGATCCTTCAGGCTTGATCCAGAAGGTGCCTGTAACCACTACAGAGAAAAGCTTACTCTCTTTGTCCAAGGAACTTGTTAAAGTTCATAACCTGGAATTAGCTGCCCACATATTTCTGTTGGAAATGTTTCCTGAAAGCATAATTCACAAAAGCTATTGTCCAAACTAAGCAACCAGAGAAAGAAAAGGAATTAGCTTAAACATTTTCTGACATTTCAGAAGCATAAATGCTCCCAGAATTAGGTACTTTATTTTGCTGTTGCTAGTATGTCCAATGAATAGAACTGGCAAGGCAACATATTTTCAACTTTCTGGTTCAGGAATTTCTTACACATGATAATAAAGCTTTTTTCTGATATAGGGCTCTCAACATCTGAAGTGCTTCCATTATGAGAGAACTCAGATACATAAGGCCAAAGAGCAAGAGAGAGAGGCTTAATTACACAAATGTCTCAGAATTTACCTACAATGAGATCCTGTTTCAGATTAAAGCAGTCCCTGACTGTATTAAACCAAGCAGAATAAAATGAAATGAACAAGCAAAATCAAGAAAATTCCACAGATTATTCCACCAGGCAGTGGTTAAAGCAATTACCTCAGTTTGTAAGGTTTAGATTCACATTTCCTGAAGAAGTAAAGTAACTGAATCTCTTAAATCCCTCACAGAAACTTTAGTCACTAAGCTGATGAGAAAAATATGAACAGGAGATAGAGAAAATGAAAGTGGAAAAGTCCTGTGACCCTATCAAAACTTTTGTAAGTCCAGGGTGTTACACACCCAGCTAGAACTGGTCAGCACTCCCTTTTTTGATTTTGGGGTTTTCCCGGGGTTTTCTTGGTTTGGTTTTTTTTCATTGGTTGGTTTGGTTTTGTTTGCTTTGGTTTTTTTTTTGTTTTCATGTGCTTAGGTGAGTCAACAGAATCAATACTAGAGAAGTTATGGTATTTTAGGCTGAGGTGGTGGCATTTAAGTTAAATAACTCAGAAGTCTACCACAGCTGACACTAATTCTGGTGTAAGTGCTAGCTGAATGTGAGGTGCAGTATTTATTTAGGAAGCAAAGCTTTGCTATATGTTGTTAGTTTCTTACAACTGACTAATAGGATGCTTGAAAGTGTGAATGCAGCTGATAGCTGAGCCTGGGATGGTCAGGTCTGAGTTATACCAACCATGGAAAAGGTGCTGTTCAGTGAGGACATGCACACTGAAAAACGTCCAAAGAATATAATCAGACTGTCAGGAGACAGAGCTTAAGTGCATGGTTGATGTGAATTAATTATGGAGTAATATAAAGTAGTTAAACAATTAAAGGTAGAAGTTGTAATACAAGAGATGAAGAATAAAAATTATTTCATGTAAGAGTAACTTTCTGCACAGTCATTTGGACATTTGAGAGAGGTTTTTTTTTTTTTCTGTGTTCAATGGCAGTAAAATTGTATGAGGAAAAAAAATCCCTAGGTGAGGAGTTCAGCCTTGAACCAAGCCTGTGACTGAACTCGGAGTTTCAGGTTTGTGGGTAACATTGACTCAGACACCAACAGTGCAAGATGTAAAAAATTCTTAAATAGTCAAGAGTGAAATAGTGGTCCAGGCTCAGAGGTGGAGACAGACTCTTGTAAAAACAGACATCAAAGCTAAGCAAGCGGGACAGGATTAATCTTTATTCAGATTCTGGGTTGGTTTTAGATTTTATTTTGATTTCTAAGAAGGACTTTGTGTTGGGATTGTCTTTTGGTTACTGTACCTATTTCTGTGCAACTGAAGTGACTCAATCATATTTTAAAAACAACAGTATTCCATTAAAGACTAACCTCCTCTTTCTTCAGGCATGAGAGGTAATAATAGGCATTCCCTACCATTCCCAGTGAGTTTTCTAGCAAAAGTAGAGGTCACTTTTATGCTGGTATTTCTGGCAAGAATTTTCTGCCTAAGCAGTGATACATTTAATATCCTCAAATAACTTGAAATTACTTCCATTGTCAAAGAGAAGTATCTCAATTTAATTAAAAAAAAAATAGCTGTTTCCATTTTCTGTCAGGTTATCTTTATGACAGCTTTTGTTTCCCAAACACATACTCAGAAGGCATTGGAAAGCAGGATAAATTCATCAATGTAATTTCAGTTGTGTAGATTTTCCATCCCCACTGGGCATATTTATTGGAATCTTACTGTAGCTGGTCACATTATTAATAGCAAACAATTTATTTGATTAATTTACCCTATACTTCTGGTCATTAAAAAGCCTCTCCCATTTTGATTTCTGCTTATTTTATTCATAAGCAGTCAGTGAATGTTTTCAGCATATTTTAGTCTGGAGTTTGTTTGGAAGCTCTTTGCTTCATCTAATCACAATGATTATTTCTTTGCTGGAGGTGCTGTGACTTGAAATCTTCAGTTAGTACTGTCTTTGTTCCCCCAATTGACTTTGTACTGTAAGTGCAATATCAGAAGCACTTCTGACAAGAATAGTGAACATCTAGTATGAGGTTTGAAGCCCTGACTTACGAAGGGATGCACAAATCCATAGGAAAATGACCTTTCTCTAAACATGCATCAGACAAAACAAGTTTACACAGGGGTATGTTGAAAAATTAATAAGAAAAATATGAGAATACAGAAAACTGAAATCATTGGAGAAGCAAGAACTTTTATCGATGGATCCTCACACTATTATCCCAACTTATTTCAAGCCACTCCCTTGTTGTCCTATGATATATTTTCCCAACACAGAATGATCCCTCATTCATTCCAATCACCAACTGGTCAGCTCCAGCTTAATCAAGGCAACAAAGGGCCCATAGGAGTTGTAAGTAGTCTATGAAAAGAGAATTTTAGTATGTATGAGCAATGAGTTTGCTGGTTTTATAAATGTTATTGGTATAACTCCACTGGAACTAGTTTCTAAACACACTGAAGACAGAATTATTCCAAATATCTCTACAGTCTTTGAGAACCTAAAAAAAGGACAGATCACAAAAAATCAATCATGCAAGGTGGACCTCGCTCAAAGAGGACTAAGTGGAAATACCATCTTAGACTCCATCTAATTTCCCCATTATTACACAGAGCTGAAGTAAAAAAATACTCCCATAGAAGCTCCCTAGAACCACCACATTCCAAGAAACTAATAACTGCTCTTGATGAATACATAAGCATCTATGCCTCTCATTACCTGAAATGTTTTATAGGTCAAGAGGTTAAAAACTTTCCATCAGCAATGGAAATGTAGGTACAAATTCAGAGAGTGTAAAACACCTGAGCAAACCTGAGTCAGGGACCTGCCCAGGGAGATGAATTTCAGCCTGAATCAAGAGGCTAACAAAGTCACAGCTCCACCTGTTGAGCTGGAGCAAATCATCCACCTGTAGCAGCTGGCAGCACAGGTTTGGTTTTGTGCCAGACACAGATGACTAACTCTGTGCCACTTGGATAAAGTAAAACATCAAAGCTCAAGGACAAGCCATGCAGGCATTACTGTAAGTGCAGGAGCTCTGCAGCCATGGAGCCATTCTGCTGGAGAACAAAAGGACTCGGACCTACAGGAAGGATCTCACGGCAGGCCAAAGGCAGGATGACATTCTTCTGGGTAAATTTACTGAAGAATAAAACAATGACAGAAACAATGCTAGAAATAAAAGTGTATAGAGCCTGCTCAGCTCTTCCTGACTTCACAGAAGACTAAGTTGCTCAGACCAGAGGCTGTGAATACCACATAGCCATACATACATATTCTTTCACGTTCATTAGAAATGTTTACCACTTCTTTCCTGTGTGAGCTATCAATAGCCAGTTCACACAAAGAAAATCAAGCTAAAAGGTAATGAAATATCTTTCCCAACCCCCTTATAAAAATGGAAATATTTATCAAGCTAAATACCCCATTATACAACCAAAAAAATCAATGGCAAAATTCTGAGCCTGAATGGTCTTGAATCAACATGAAAGTTTCTTGTGGAAGAATAAATAAGACTACCGGTTTTTTCCTTTGCATGGTCATTGTTCCAGTACATTTTTCTTCTGAAAGAAAAAAAAAGAATCTGCAGTGGTCTGCAAAAAAAGTACATCAATAGTGCAGTTAGACTTCAACTTTAGACCTCAAATATAGCTCTGCAGAATGGCCACACATGGCTTTCTGAGATATGCCACCATTTACATCTCTTTATAGTTCTAAACAGTAGTAAGAGTGCTGTCTGAATGCTTCAAAAACACATTTACAGGAAGAAAAAAAAAAAGACATGTATTATCTATTTGAAAATCCTAATTCTAGTTTAAATTCACAGATAAAGATTTTTTTGCAGACTATTTCTTCAGAAGCTGGAGCAGTAGTCAGAATGAGTCAGAATTCATGACACAAAAAATTCAAAATTAATCCCAAAATAATTATTATCTCATAATTATATGATTTTTGATCATTTAATTAATTATTATCCAATAATAATAAAGACAATATTTTTAGGATAAGGGATAGTAAAAAGTAATGCTTGGTTATAGCAAAATACTGTAATAGATTCTAAATAGTCTAGAGGTAAATTCAGCAGATTCTTGGCAAAAGCATTACTCTGTAATATTTTTGAAGACACAGATATGTTGTCTTTTCCTCCATGGAAAAAGCTTTATATCCCAAAAAAAAAAAAAAAAAAAAAAGAAAAGGCAAAACCCATGCTTCATTCACTTTCTCCTAGCTCAGTAAAGCAGTGAGCAAGTGTCCTGACTTCAGCTGAGATTGTGTTTTGCTTCTAAAAAGTAGTTGCAAGCTGTTGGCCACACTCCTAAGTGTCTGCTACAACTCTGCAATTTCAGAATATCCAATAAATTGTGGAGAACAAAAACAGCACCTCCTCTAATGTACTTAGTCATACATTTCCATATTCATTTGGGTTGCGTTACGCTGGAAGACTGAACCATATAATTACAATCTGCTAATCCATACAATAACTTTTCCAAGACTCACAGTCTGCTCTAGCTAGCAAATATTCAGCACATTTAAGAGCCAAACACAAGCTATATTCCAATACATTTATAATACTGTGGGATGGTACCTTACAGCAACGACTTGTGCTGGCAGAGAGAGCAGAGCTGCTCACAGAGGAAGGAGACACACAGCAAGGGGTCCCACTGAGTCAGCACAGACAGAAGATAAAGATACAGATGAAGATTCACACATACCACAGTCTTGTCCAGGACCAGATAATGTCGTTTTTTACCCACTCTGAGTGGCTACTCACAGATGTGATTCCACTGAAGGGGTTGATGCTCTACCCTCTGCTTGCAACATGTACTACACTGCCACCTGCTACAAGCAAGTCAGCTAAGCAAATGTGATGGTTTGTGGAAGCAGGGAGAAGAAACAAGTAGGAATATAAAATACGGACATGGTCATGTAATACCTGTTGCAGATGAAGGCAGCAGGATGGAGCCCATCTTTTTAAATGGTTAAGGTTTTGTGTACTATTTATTATGAGCATCTTTTATGTCACATTTCTGTAGCCTTTCTTATAGCCCCGATCCTTAAAGATCTGTTCACTCAGCAATTGTCCTCCACAGAGCTATACTATTATTGCTATGTTTTACCTATCAATATTTTTTACAAAATCTTCTCACATTGCAAAGCATTCCCCACATAAACATTAAAAAAAATCTCTGTATGTGATACAGAGTAGCTGCAGTAAGTGACAGCAGAAATTACTCTAAATTAGAGTCAAATTACAAACTAACATCCTGATTTTAAGCACACCAATATTTTACAATGCTGTTATTGACAGTGCAATAAGCATGAGGACACAGTTTTAACATTACTCTTATTTTAGTCTATCTCTTCTTTTGCAAGACCTCAAATGCTATGGAAGAGATCGTAAATATAAAAAGCAGTCCATTAATTTTAAATAAGCAGTTTTATATACCTGAAGGCCTATGACAACATTTCTTGACAAAATAGCCTAGCAGAAGGACTATTTTTCTAAAGTTCAATCAAGAATAGCTTATAAAAATGACTGTGCAGATAAATATTATGGTACGGGTGGCCTGAACTACCCATAACAGAAATTCCATTAGCTAAAATTTTTTAAGAGCTACCAATTACACCTTCAATTTGAAGTGGTATCTGAATAGTGGCAAGCAATTCTCAGAAATAGAAATGGTCTAATTTATCTTCAACATAAACAGAATCTGTCCTCCTCACACAAGTAAACAAACCCTTGATTTACATGGAATCCTATCTTGTATTACACTGCAGGACCAGGGCATAGGATCTGCTGCAGGGGAGTCTTTGTTTTTCCATTATGTTCTCAATAAATGGCCAGAATGTTTCTCCTTTTCTATTTTTACTTTTACCTGGTAGCTCACATGCACCTCTAAAACAAGTGCAGGAAATATTGTGCCAGCTCAAAGTTAACTCACACATAATACAAGGCTGACATAGGGCAGGGGAAGGGGAAAGAGGATCATAAAACACACTGGTCACTAATCATTGGCAATGTTACTTCTGTTATTTCAAAGAATGTTCCAACTAGGAAGGTAAGAAGCATCTTTTAATTTTCAGCTGAGGATACTGTACTGGTTAGATTTAAATGACTCTTTACTTTTCTTTCTAAATAAATAAATATAATTCTAATGTCTCATATATTACTATAATAATAATTAATTAATATATATATAGTATATATTAAAATTTAATTACATGCCTTTCCAAGAACTAAGGTTATTAGATCATTTCTATCCTAGTATTATTTTGGCTGCCAGCTCTGCTTCTAAAACAAGTCTGCTGCACAGCTAACACCAAATTTTAAGTAAATATACAAAGAAATAACATAGACATATTTGACTTCTCAGTTTTCAAAAGCCCAGAAAAATAAGAGCATTCTCAAGTGCTCTTGTGCACACAATAACCAGGTTAGACACACAAAGAAACAACCAGGCTCTTTGTTCTTTTGGTTTTTGTGTCAAGTCTGGGTTAGAAGATGAAATTTGAGGAAAAGAAGGCACTAATATAATAATAATAATTTGGTAGGCCTAATTTCTCCCCCTTCAACACCCTTTAGATTTGGAAAGAGCAGATCATCTTTGCATGCCTGGTCAGCCTGTCATCAAAGTGATCAAACAGATCAACAGGAGAGGTGATAACCCAGAGGACACTGGCAAAACTAACTTGTGAATGGACAGGACTGAGACCAGCTAGTGGACAAAACTTTTTTGAGCAGATGCAGGGGGCAAGGAGGAAAATACTACTAAATCTCTCCTCAGAGAGGAAAAGAGAAGGCAGCGGGAGAGATGACGCAGCGTGCAAGGCAGATGAATGTCCCTGAGACATTTGTCACTGGCTGGATGGTGAGACATTGACATTAACGAGGGTGGCATTTGGAAGATAAAAGCAGTATCTGTGCAGCAGACAATGCAGTTTTGAGACACCACACACAGGGATATGGTGTAATCAAAACGGACTAGAGAATGTTCACATCCAGCAAAAGCATCACAATCACTACTGATATTCATGAGAGAATATGGATCAGGAATAAATGGCTTATGGTTTTGTCTGGAAGGCTGGTGGAGATTGTGGGTTATTTTACCTCTCAGCCCAGTCAATTCCCATCACATTCCTTTACTGAAGGACTCTTCATCAGTCATTCACTTACACCTGCCTTGCCAAAAGTCACTGTTTCATTGACAAGTGCTTTTCACGCAGCGGAGGATAGCTCTGTGGAGAGTAAGAGGGGATTTACAGGGGTGGAGGCAGTTGCCTGTGATTATCTCCTCGTGAAAGCAAGTGGAGGGCTGGGAGATACCCTGAGCACTGTCTGCCAGGACACAGGCAACCAATTGAAGACAGCAAGATCTGGCTGCCCCTCACAGATGGCTCAGAATGCCACTACCCCAAGAAATTACATCAACTGTGTCTGAGAGACATTCCTGCCCTGACCCATATGATAAAAAAAGCCATTGTTAATTAATAACTCCCTGTT
Organism: Dicaeum eximium; assembly: GCA_013396995.1. Lineage (NCBI taxonomy): Eukaryota > Metazoa > Chordata > Aves > Passeriformes > Dicaeidae > Dicaeum > Dicaeum eximium. Next base: position 447,915 of record VWZP01000227.1, read on the forward strand.
CTCATGTCTCAGTGTCAGCCATGTCTCAGACCTAATTTTTTACTTCAATGCTCTTGGATATCTCTGGTCTCTCTCCAAAAGGAGAGGATGCCGTGGTCCTGGGATAGAAAGAGACAAACGTGAGCATCTCAGAACAGCTTTCCTATCTCTAGATTCATTCTACCACCCCAGTTCCACTCCATACTCATGCATTGTCCCTCTGACCAGCTTTTCCTCAGAAAATAAAGCTGCCGTTTTGCGCTGAGAGAAAGCCAGTCAGCGGCAGCAGTAAACAAACACATCGCTCTGCTGGTCCACTTCTTCCTTCAGGAAAGCTGGCACAGAGCGCCAAGCCCCAGGTCCGGAGCGTGTTGGGGATGAGGTCTGAGCAGCAGCAGCAGCAGCAGCAGCAGCCCGGAGCCGTGACCAGCCCGGCAGGGCAGCCTGTGCAGAGCAGCCGGCGGTGCGGGCCGGGGCCGGGCGCTGTCCGCGGTGCTGCCCGCCCCGGGCGCTCTCCAGGGTGCTGCTGCCGGCCCGGACCGGGCTGGATCGGCCCCGGGGACAGCGCCAGCCCCGGCCCGGAGCAGAGCGGGACACAGCGCCAGCCCTCTCTCGGCCCCATGGCCACAGCTCGCCCCGCAGCGCTTGTACTCGCCGTCCGCGGCTCGAAACACCCACCACCTCCAGCAGAGGGGGGAAAAACACACTTTTAAAAAATAAATAAAAAAATAAGTAAATAACACGTAGACTAATCGTACTCTGAAGAAAGTTTCAGACGCGGATCCAGCAACCAAGGGGAAAATAGGAAGCCAGACTAACCCCATATGTGGTAAGGACAAGCTCTTTCTGCTTCCTCATCAATGCTTCATGCAAGGAGTGCAGCCCCACGTGTGAAAGTAACCATGTCCCCGTCCTACTGCAGAGGTTGGAGAGCCTCCCTGTAGTCCTTCAATACCGTCTCTCTGCTTTGATACAAAAAATTGAAAGAGTATAGGGAAGCGATAGAAGAAACCTGACTGAATCAATCACAAACAAGCCCAGCAAGACGGATTCTGGGAAAAGAAGCTGTATTATTGAGTAACGACCGGCGTCACAGTAGTTAAAATAGAACAGAAAAGCCTCTCGAAAAGTCAATTCTTATGTAGATGAGATGACATAAGAGATTTTCTCTCCCTTCAAGGGCTCACTGAATTCCTAATTTGCCCCTAAAAGCCCTAGTGGAATGAGGAAGAGAGGGCTGGAATATTGGGATTGCTAGTCGTAACAAATATTACCGTGATCTGCGTTGTTGCCTAGAAATACACTGAAAATGAGGGGATCCAATGCCATTTCTCAGCCGGGCTGTTTGTCTTGACCTTCGGCTTTGTCCATCCAGGCTGAACAAACTTCCTGCAATGAGCGTCGTCCCCACTGTCTGCCAGCCATACAACTTTGATCTCTCTGGGTCACGGAAAGGGAAAGAGGATGAGAGGCAGCTTTTCCCTCCGAAAGAAGGGCACTCGCAGAAGTTTATACAACAGCCAGAAAAACGTAGTGTTAAACAATAAACTGGGAAATGTGCTGTCGTGTTGAACAGAGAGCAGTTTGCACAGCATTGAGAACCCGCCAATATATATCATATCAATAAAAAGGAGCTCTTCGAAAGCTTGCATAGTAATTGAGATTGGAGATCTTTTTTGATATGGGTTGGCATTTCCTCATATCAATCTGACAGAGCCAACTCAGGAAATTGCTGGTAATATTCATCTGGGGAGCACTTTCATTAAACGTAATTCATTCGACTTTCACAATAAATTGAGTGACATCCTTACAGCAGAACCTTTTTATCCTTGATGAAGTGCTTGCCAGCCTTTGGTTTTCCACTTTATTGTCACATTCCTTAAAGCAGAATCGTCAACATGTCAATCTGCTGCATGAAAAAAATGCTAAAGCTGTATTTACAAAGCACCCAGGAGGTGGTTTAACGCTGACTTACAAGAAGAGCGAGCTGGGTATTAAACTATCTGCTAAATCACAGCAAAACTTCGCCCAAATCCAGTCGGGAGAACAGAAGCCAATCCTAGGGAGGGTAGGATGGCTCACACATTCATTTTCTCCAAGTGCTGGCTATTCCGAGCAATTGGTTTCTTAACCTGCTTCACCGCACTTTGCAAGACGATTAGGAAATGGGTTTTTTTGTTAATTAAAATGGCGGTTTAGAGATGCAGGGAAATATTAAAGAGGTTAAAATGGATACCTCTAGGTACCATACCGACTTGGAAGATTTGGCTAGTCGAAGAGAGGCAGGGATATTGGATTATATTCACGTACCTCCCCAGAAGGTGAAATCTATTCCAGATTGCTTTCTCCAGCTCTATACTAAATTAAAATAGTGTGTACTAAGCATCAGGAAAAAGAAATTTCAGTGCGGGGAAACCCCTTAAACTAGCACAGGTCTTTGGTGGTTAGGAAGCAAGAAGTCTGGAAAAGGATACACTATCCTCCGCTTGGGAAAAAAAAAAAAAAAAAAAAAATACCTGGAGTGCAGATAAGTTTGTTTCACCTACACGAGGTCGGGGTCCCGTTGTTATTCCCGTGTTTTACCTTCCGACAGAGTAATTTTTTTCTCCTTACACCACCGCTACAGCGTGTCTCAAACTCGTTTAGAAAGAGGGAGCAGGAGCATCTCAAGGCTACGTAAACTCCCCCGCACAAAAAGCCACTACTGTGCCTGCTCGCCAAGCGCTCTCCCCCGCCCTCTCTGCCTTCGACGTCAATTTGAGAATTGAAAGAAATCGCTTGTGTGAGGGGAAAAAAGCAATACCCGACAATACCCGAATGCATTCAGCACCAAATGCCTCTGAGAAAATACTGTGGGTGGTGATTACGATAGGACAATGCCTCCTGTCTCTTTTGTTTTCTGCCTATAGAGGTGTGGGTTTGTTTGTTGGGGATTTTTTTTCCTTCCATGACAAAGTAGGACACAATCAGCAACAATCTTTAAAAAGAAAGAAGAAAAAAAAATCAACTTATCTTCGCCAGCACGTGATATTTTCCTCACGTTCACCACAGCTTTCATTAACCGGGGTGAAATGACCGCAAACAGTGGGACACGCAGCGAAATTAAATGTACACAAACTCCGGAGCCGCTAACCCCCTGTTTACCCCCTCAGCAAATACTGTACCAAGTGTGCCATCGCTGAAGATAATTTTAAACCCCTATTATTCACAACAATTTTGCAGGAAAGCTCCTCTCGGCTGTCAGAAGGCCTCCAAGCTACAGTGACGGTGTGAAACAGACCTTAAAACCCCAGCCCGGCGCGGGGAGAAGGTTAGCAGGCTGTTTCCAAAGCCCCCCTGCCAAAGCCATCGCCGTGTTTAACAAGGCGCCCCGTGAGCCCCGTGTTCCACTGCTCTGGCAGAGCCGCGCAGGAAAGCTCCCCCCGCGAAACAGCCTTCACCGCGGGGTGCTAAACCTCCCCTCCCTTTGCTCTTGGCTGCTTAAGTTCTGCACAGAGTTGAAGCTCTCTGCCAGCCGGCTCCGGTGCGTATCCTAATTAAACCCACCGGTGAATAAACACTTCGCTGGGAGAGGACGAGAAGCCGGGCGGGGGATGAAGGGGGGAGGGATCCTTACCCTAGCAGCGCGCCACGCAAAATTCCGACTGATTGTAGGTCCGTACCCTCTACTCCGGTTAAGGAGCACCTCAATAATGAGCCGAAGTCTCTTCGAGCCGGGGTGATCCCAGCAAAAGAGGTGCATGTACCCACTCCGTGCTTGTACCGTGCGGGAGCAGAGCCTGTGACCCTGACGGGGGTGAAACCGCGCCGGGTGCGAGCCCTTCGCCGCCCGGAGCCCGCCTCGGCCGGGGATGAGCCGGGGACGGGACGGGACGGGACGGGACGGGACGGGACGGGACGAGCGCCCGCCGCCGCCGGGAGCTGCCGGCCACGGCCCGCCGGGCCCCGCCGCACGGAGCGGCCCCGCAGCTGCCGGCACGGAAAGGATCTGCCTCCTCCTTCGAGGGCCTGCTCGACCTGTCCCTCCGAGAAATAATACTTCGGGTCCTCGCCGTCCTTCCTAACAGCCCGCGCGTTCTGTAGTGACTTCTACAGCTTGCTGCTTCCATATAGGGGGAGGGAAATAAGGAAGGAATGAAAAGAAACAGCCTGGCCTTTCATTGTCCTGTGGTGTCGGGCTGGAAGTTCACCGGCAACTAGGCAGGAGGTACAACGAGAAGGTTTCCATTAAAGGAATGGTGTAAAATCCCAGCGTCCTTATAAACAGAACTCAATTCTATGAGAGTCTGTGATCTCCAGGTGTAATTTTGTTTTTTTTCTTTATTCTTTACGTGCTTCCTCACTGACGATTTGGAGCTCAGCACAGCACTGTTAGTTAAGGAAACATCATCCATTAGAATCAGACTAAGGTGCTTTTGAAAGAACAGCGGTGATGTGGAATGTCATGGAGTGGTAAATGAGACCTAGTGTATGTGTTCGAACACTTTCTGCAGCTTTCTAAAAGTAGAGAAAGAAAACAACTGCAAGACTTTAAAGGTTAACTCCTAATTCTGGCAAATAAGTACTAAGATACCCATTTAGGCCAAAGGAAATGCACTATCACTGCAAATCAAATATAACATTTTCAATACACTGCACAGCTCGAAACAAGGAGAAAATGCACACCTCGCAATGCACAACTGATGTTCTTCTCAATAAACATAATATGATGGACCATCTCTACCCCAGCAAAATTCCTACTCATTCAGATCGGCCATGATCTCTATAAATTTCAGGCAATAAGGCTGGATAGCATATGGCTCTATTAAAGGGGGAAGAAAAGCAGAAGCACTATTTTTTTTTTCTTTAAGATTTCATTACAAAGAGGTTTAACGGTGGCGGGGGGGGGGAAGGAAAAAAAAAGAAAGAAAGAAAAAGAGCAGCGGCTTGCTGAGTGAAGAGAAATTACAAGGCAGACAGTGTCTGTAAATGAGTGACTTCAAGACAGCCCAGCCTCACTGCAGCTGTTCACTCTCCATGAACACCTCCTAATTCAGGCGAAGGGGAAACACGCTATTTTCCCTCTCACCTATATTATTAACCCCTCTCAAAAAGGTTTTTTTTAACAAACTCGATATGAAGCTGTTTGTGCTGCCATTTCATTTACCCTTCCTAACAGTTTGAGCATTGGAAAATTCATTCCTAATTGAAACTGCTTTTGTCCACGCGGAGCGACGTGCGCATACGGATAGGCACAACAAAGTGCTGCACCTCGCTGCTTTGTGGCGCCGCATTAAAGCTTTAATCAAAACTTCATGCTTCGCTGCTAATAAACAGTTTGTTATCATGTGACGGCCTAATGCAAACTTTCAGAGTCACTCCTGAAATACAGAGAATAGGGAGAGATTGGCATAAACGTGGAAGTATCGAGTTAGAAAGAAGAATCGTGCTAGGGAAATTCTTTGGATCCTCCCCGAGTTTTTTGGCAGAAGACACAGACCAGCTGAAGGGTGCATTCCCTCATTCCCTCCCCCTAGCTTGTCTTCTTGTCTTTTATTCCCTACTTTTTTTTTTTTTTATCATATTTCGCATTGTTTCGAGGGAAACTTGAAAATCGCCTCCTTCACTCTGCAATGCCAAGTCCTCGGAAAAAAAAGAAGTATTCAGGTAATGAAGTCTGTAACTAAACGGTAATTGAATCAGCATAATTTGCACACTGAATGGTTTTCAAATGCTCCCAGTTTACAATTAAAGGAGAATTAATGCGCTTGTTGTTCAGACTGCAGCGCATTAGAATAAATCCAGCGCTGTTGTTGTAATGAGTCGAAAGCAGTTTAACTGCCAGCAAACACATTTAAAATTTAACACGACGTATCGATCTCGCTCCGGCTTTTTGATGGATTATTTGCCACGCACTTTTCTCCCCGTTTCCCCCCACC